>OZ017738.1:379230256-379700256 GCA_963969285.1 Odontomyia ornata
GAACCATCATATAGGCAACTTGTTGAAGTAACAGGAGAGTACTTCTGTCAGAAGGGTTTTGTGAAACAACCAGTAAATCCAACAATATGTTCTGCATATCAAAACTCACTTATCTACAGATTCCATAAATTGAGTTCAAAAAATTATGTCGTGGCTATTATGTTTTTAAATTCGCCGCCATTTCGTTTCAAGTGTTTTGCCCTCTTCGCTTGGTTAGTCGTGATAACACATCAATATTACAAGCAATTTCTATAATTTTTATCAAAATTCCTACATATGTGTAGTGTCTAGACCCGTTGCAAACGTGTTTCTCGTTAGTATCACGTGTTAATGTGGTTGTAATTGTTAAATTTTCAATCAGCTGTAACTTATCTGTTTATAGTTCGATTATTGTGAAATTTTCAGAACACATATAATTGCTACCAAAAAACTTAAATTGTAGCTTTTAGAAAATTTAAGGGTCCCAGCTTGATTTTATAGGCAAAAATTTAAAATTTATAAAATGCACTATATTAACAAAGTTGATTGAATTCGGACTTCTGAGGTATTTGTTGCCCTTGTACTCCTAAAGTCTCACCTGTGTGACTTTTTCAGATTTGTCGAGTCAAAGGTGCATGATCGCAAGGGGGGGACACACAATTTTCGTAAATTTCCCTTTCCCCTGTATCTTTCATAGCAAAACTTGTCATTTGAAAAACTCTTTTGAAAAGTTCTCATTAATAACCGTATTACCTACTTTTAATTGAATAACTAAATAAATTTTTATCATCACACTTTCATTTATAATTACAAGTTGGGTAGACAAAACTACGCTCATATCAGAAGGGTTTTGTACTTGACCTAGAATATGCAGATATGTAGAATAATTTATTTGAATGAAAACTTTCATGAAATGCACAAAAAAAAATATATTCTTGATTTAAAAGAACTCCATTTTAGCCAGCCAACATTCCGGACACCGGAGTCCTTACTGGATCTTTTTCCATTCATCTTTTCTGAAAATCTTGAGAAGAACCAATCAAAAATGTAGTGTCTGGTTCGATGGAAAGTCCATGTAGTAGACATATCGTATATGATTATTGTAATCGGAGGAAATCAAGCGGCTATGGCTTCTTTAAATTTTATTGAAACTTTCTATGCCATAAGTTTCAATAATCTTTTACAGAATTACTTAAATGGGTGATTCCATCCAATTCAATGAAACTGATACAGTTTTATTGACCGTGCGTCAAAAAAAGTTTCTCCAAAAACTATAAAACCAACAAAACTCAAACTTTGTGAAACGCTCAGAAATGGCGGCCTCTCAAAAGTTTAGATCTTATCAATTATTTCAAAATTTTTTAAGGGGGCTCCTCCTCCACAAGGTTGTGGCCCTCAGCAAATTTGTTAGTCAAACGCAGTCGAGTAGGGTATCAAATGAAAGGTCTTAGCACTTTTAGAATCTGAATTCATATTTTGCATCATGTGTCAAAGGGAGGCAAAATGTAGCCATATGGTTCCATGCAATACAGCGCATGTCTCATAGTAATACAGAAAAATTCAAACCGCTATAACTTCGCTAAATATCTATCTTTTTCTTTGGTCAACTTAATAAATAGCCGATGGCGAGTAAAATTTCGTTGATTTCAAGGGTACAGTTACGGTTTTATCCAAGAAAATGTAAAATTGATAAATTATATTATTGCTAACAAAATTGATGGATTCTCGACTTCTGATGTCCTTGTTGCACTCATAAAGGGCTACATTCATGATTTTTTCAGACTTTTTGGATGAAAGGTGTCCAATTGCGCGGGGGGATACGCGAAAAGTTCGTACATTTCTCCTTCACACCCTATTCGACTACCATTGCCGAAATTTTTTTTTGGATGGGTCACCCACTCTACGGGGAGACCCCCTTAAAACACTCTGAAAAAATTTTCCGCCCCAAAATATTCAAGAAATCACCACTTCTGACCTTTCCTCAAAGTTGCATGGTTGTAGCTTCTATGGTTTCTGGGGAAACCCGCTGTGACATACAGACAGACGGACGGACACAGGTCGTGATTTCAATAGAGTTTTGTATTTTAGTACAAAGCCCTGAAAAAGAATTTTAATATCAATTAAGCTAACATCTTTGATTAAAACTGCAAGGAGATTTAAGTATAACATTTATGACAAATTTGACTTAAACAAACACCTATCAATTGTATGCGTGTGGACTACAAATATTTAACGATCAAAATTGGCAGACTCTTTTAAGTTTGAAAAAGGCGTCTGTAATATTTCTCCTAGAATTTCCAAAGTTCATGGCAAGGCTTTCGTATACATACATACAATAAGATCAAACTATTCCAAGAAGACAATCCGTTATGGTTGCAAAGAATGCATTTAAACGTGTCTTAATCCATAACACCTTGAAACATTTCAATATCGTTTTGATGATTGTCTGGAACAATACAGAATTATAATTAAGAGTAATATCAAAGCTTCGCAATGTGTAATTTTCGAAAATTAATTCAAGGCTAAACAAATTTAATGACACTCGGCTAGCCATTACTTACAACCTATTAATCCAAATATGTTTGCCGCTACACCTAATAAGATTACCATATTAATTTACGCTAAACCGAAGCAACACCTTATCGTCTCACACATCTTGTGTGGTAACGCAGCGTCGATTAATTTTTTCTGCATTTTATTTGTTTATAAATTTTATCCAAAGCAGAAAGCGAAGAGATAAATGCATTGCAGTCGGACAGCCGTTGCAGACGCTTTTATTATATCAACGGGGGGCTATTGTCGTCAGCATCGGAAGTGATTCACCGCGAGATCTTGCAAAAAACTTGACTGACCTACAGGAGCTGGTTAGCATGTCGATCAGTTTGTCCGTCTGCTTTTTTATTGCGAACCATTTGGAAATGTCTGGAGCCATTGGTGGATGCAAAAAATGCAGTTTTTGCTTACAATTGGGCAATGGATTTGTTGAAATTGAAAATTGCTAGGCACGGGCTTTGTGGACTTAATTGAAATCATTTATCAAAATGATTAATAGGCAAAATGAGTGGAAACAAGCAACGAATGACTTCCACTTTCAAAACTTTAAAGCTCGTCTATTCGAAGATCTGGCTTTTACTTTCCCGATAGACGCGTGTGTTCCTAATTTTTACGTAACAAATTGCCGGAATTATGAATTCAGCTCTTGAAGATGAAGGCGATGACAAAAACGCGTTCCCATGATTTACATAAGACCGGACAAGTGCAATATAACCAAATCAAACGGAATTGAACAAGATGAAGCTGTAGAACACAGCGCAGGTCAAATTGGCAATTTTTATTTGATGAACATCACCACTGGCCTGGATGAATTCTCGGAACTTTGAAAGCCACCGACAACAGAACATTGACTGCTCCATTGAGAACGCTCAGACACGAAACTACCTCCTACTTTAATGCTTGGGAGAATTGATGCGATTTGGGTGGAATAAATTTGCAGGAAATTAAGATAATTGATAGTATCTAATTGCCGGTTATTAAAGATTAGGAAATGGAAAAACAAGAATCCGTGGTGACCGCATGATTCGCAGAAGGTGATTTTATTGATAAAATATTCAAATTTTGTTTAAATTTAGCATTTTGTTTTGACGATCTGTTGACTTGGATTAAATGAGTTTATAATGTTGACTAGACGAGGTAATCAAAAGAATTCATTTATTTTTTTTTCTTCGTTTATCCAAATTTAAATATTCGATGCATGGTGATGATCCATATTTGAAATTCGACTCATTATTTGTTGTGATCTTCATCTGAAATTAATATTAGTAGGAAAATAAGGTAAGGAATATACCGTATGGTATTTGTAAGTATCGGGTAAATATAGCATTATGTAGGTGATTGTAATACTGTAATAATGAAAATAGTCCAGGATCGCCTTGTAGTGGTGTACCATGGTTTAGCTCTAACCGTTGCCATCTTACTCAGGCCCATAAGGAAATCAATTAACGTACCTGACGTCACTTCCCTTACCGGAACGATCAGTAGCTCTAAATTTCGATAAATAGCTACTTTTGATATTGTCAAATATGACATTTCTCAGATGAAATTTAACCGAAAGGATACAAACGGGATCGAAATACATACAGTGGCTCACAGCTTATTTGATGCAGTAACATTTTCAAAGCTAAAAGCACTATAACTTCTGTATTAGAAAAGGTATTGAAAAAATTTAAACTGCAATAAATTAAATAAAAGCCCTATTTTAAAAATAACAATTTAATTTATTTCAACAATTGATTCTTAAATAACTAAATAACAAAAACAAAATTAAAGGCAAAATTTTATGTCACAGCTTAATTGATGCAGTCCACGTTTTCCTTAAATTTATCCATGCAGAGGATTTGCAGTTCAACACTAATATTTCGTATGGTTTCCTTTTTGGCTCAAGACAGCTTTGAGTCTATTTGGAACAGATTCAACCAGCTTTCCTGTCATTTCTGGCGTTATTTTACTCCATTCTTCTAAAAGAGCTTTCTTTAAATCAGTTTTGTTGTAAATTGCGTGGTTACGAATTTTTTTCTCCAGAAAAGCCCATAAATTCTCAATTACATTTAAGTCGGGTGACTGTGCCGGGGGAGCCATCAAATGAGGACAATTCCAAATAAGCCAAGATTGCACGATTTCTGACTTGTGTTTAGGGTCATTATCTTGGTAGAATCTGAATTCACGCCGGATTCCGAGTTCGTCAGCACTTTGCAGGAGATTTTCCTTTAGGATATTACTGTACATGATCTTGTCCATGTTTCCTTCAATAAAGGCTAGCTTCCCAACTCCGGCTGCTGACATACAGGCCCAAACCATTACGCTGCCACCGCCGTGCTTAACAGTCTCATGTAAATTTGCTTTTTTGAGCTCTGTATTTGGCTTTCTCCAAACGTACGCCATTCCATCTGAGCCAAATATGTTGAATTTGGACTCGTCAGCGAAAATCACGGTTTTCCAAAAGTCCAAATCCTTTGAAATATGCTCCGTAGCAAAGTTCAGGCGGCTTTGTCGATTTTTGATACTGATGAACGGCTTCTTTCGTGCAACTCGGCCATTAAAATTATGCTTTCTTAGCACACGACGTATGGTTTCAGCACTGCATTCTTTACCAATTCCAGTAAACACTTCGTTCGCCAATTTAGGAGCTGATAACTTAGGGTTTTGCATTATTTTCCGGATGATCCACCGTTCATCAGACTCATTCAAAATTTTATTTGGTGCATTTCTACCCTTGTTTTCCAACCTTTTTTCGTTGGTAAACCTTTCAATTATATGCTGAACTGTTGATGAACTTAAATTGACAACTTTGCTGATTTTGCGATGAGATTCACCATTTCTAAAATGATGAATGACTAATTCCCGCTGTTCAAGTGTTGTCCTACGGCCCATTTTAAATATTACACAATTTATCCACTTTTAAACTATCAAGGTCAATTAACTTTTTTAAAAATAAAATAAGAAACGCACTAAGTACAATATATCCAAAAAAAATTCGGTGAAAATCGTGCACTTTTAATGCTAGGATACAAAGAACTAACTGCATCAAATAAGCTGTGAGCTATCCTATGCAAATGATTTTGCTTCATTACTGCTAACGGGACATTTGAAACATTTTTTCTTACTTTCTTTTGTGCTTCGAATTTCAGTTGTACTAACTGTAAAATCTGCATCAAAATATTTGTAAATTTTCATTTATCTGCATAAGGACAACAGTTTGTTTAATATTTATTGAAGTGCATCAAATAAGCTGTGAGCCACTGTATATTTGCGCGCTAATATCTTCGACGTCTCATATTTAAAATAAATCGTTGACATAGTACTGATAAAATTTCAAACTACAGTCATATGTACTGTCAAAAATCTTTAAAAAAATTGTTTCATGTAAACAGCGCTAGATGGCGCTGATGAGGCTACTCGAAGAGGTTAGTTCGCGACGAGACGCGGTGTTTCCGTTTTCGGGCCTGAGTAAGAAGGCAACGCTCTAACCCTATGCTAAATTTATGTATAATTTTTATTCATCTTATTTATGCCATTTATTATTATTTCATTACTTTTTTTATTTGGTTGGCATTCAAGCGCAAGCGTAAACACCTCCACCGCTTGAATCCACTTTTAAATTTATCCTTTGAAAATTATTGAAGTGTTCTTTCAATTAATTCCCTTGCTCTCTCACGATAGGAATGAATAATTTAATTTTATTTCCATGCAGGCGTATAATACCAAGATTATTCCTAGAATTAATTATAAAAATTAATTATATTTTCACAAAAGTCTGTTTGAAAAAATTAAATTTATTTTTTATATGTCAGTCAAAAGCAAATTTTGATTTTCATTGGTAAAAGCATTTATCATCGAAGGAATCGACCCACGGAATCATATTGAAAATTATCTGACTTCGATAAATCGACAAAAGCAAATAAGCCAAAGACTAACTCGGGACTGCTGTATGGAGGAGCCCGACGGCTTCTCCCGTTGGGGGGCCCCGGGGAGAGTAGCAATACGAAATTGGCGGCGAGTGTCAACTAAAGAAAACATAGCCAGGACTCCGCAGATGGCGGGCGTAAGACTCAAGTAGTCAGAGATAAACAAGAAGTGAGTCGACTTCAAGCTGAAATTCAGAAATTTAAACTACGACTGAAAATGTTCGAAGATATGTAGAGAGGGAAGAAAACTCAAGATGCAGACCTGGTAAGGCCAAGAATCATGGAAACCAAGGTGAAGAAAGATGCCAAACAAGTAATCCTAGAAGAAATACTAAGCGGTGGAGGCGCTAACGACAGCCAAAACTACTATGCAACGCTGGCCGGACTCCAACAAGAAATGGACGTCGAAGAAAGTATTTACTGAAGGTAATGTTAGTCAAAATGACAATGATAATTTTATCCTTTATTTAAAAAATAAAAACAAAGAGAAGAAACCAGCTCGCAGTTCTGCTGGTCCTCCTCAAAAGTTGCCAAAACTACAGATAAGTCCCGCCAATTAATGTGTTCGATCAAAGTGGAAAGGATATGGTTCGGCTATTGGCAGCCAAAAAGAAATAAACAAATTTCGAGATTAAAAAAATCAATGCCAAAAAATTAACGATTAGAACGAAATCACTGGTTGAGTTCAAAGCGGCTAAAAATGCTCTAAATTCTGGGGTGGTTCCACACTTAACATATACCCCGAAAAGTGAGAAGACGCAGCCCTTTTTGTTGAAGGGCTGGGTACCGTCGATCTTCTTCAGGTGCTGAAGGAAGCAGCACCAGAAATTGAATTTATCTCCGTTAAAACATTTGCGACAAGAAGGTAAACGGTAGAAAAAAAAATTTACCACTTTATTTAGTGCAGATTTCAAATAAGAGGAGTCCAAGTGCTCTTCAACAAGTAAGATGCTTGATCTTCCGAGTGGTAAGATAGGAACGCCTCCAGAAAAGAAAAGTTAACCAGTGATATCGGTGTCAACAATTCGGGCATTTGGCTGCCAACTGCGCTATGCATTATCGATGCGTCAAATGCAAGGACGTGCATGCTCCCGGTGAGTGCAAATTGGTTCAGACGGAGCCAAAAGATACATCATACTGTGTTAAGTGCGGTGTTTTTGGTCACTCGGCATCATATTGAGGATGCTCCCGATATCAAGACGCGAGAGTAAAATTTGTCCCAAAACAAACTCAACTAGAGCATAGTGTCTTAGCTCCAAACTTCGTCAAGCCCGGAGTATCATTTGCACTCGCCGCTAGAGGACCAGCAGATTATGCTAGAAATAATGTTAATAATGTAAGTGGCAATCATGACCTGCTTCTCAAAATTTTCCAGCAACTAAATTCTTTATCGGAGAGAATCGATAAACAAGATACAAAAATTAGTCTTGTTTTTCATCGTTTAGGGCTTTCAAATCCCTCAAAATAATTTTTCATCCAGTCACATTCCCATGGATAGGATTCGTGTCATCTCGATCAACGTCAACTCCATTGTTACTATACATCGGCGTGATTATCTCCTCGAATTCATTGTTAAGCAAAAGCCTGAAATGATGCTTCTCACTGAAACCCACCTCAAGTCATGGCACTCCATGACATTCAATAATTTTGAATTCGTCAGAAATAATAGGGTAATAGGTGATGGGGTAGGTGGCACTGGGATATTGGTCCGAAGACCCTATTGTTTCCAAAGCATTGAAAATGTCGAATTCAAAAGCTTTGAATTTCTTGAAGTGTGATAAGTGGGGATAAATTCTTCGTTATCTCTGCTAATGCAACTAGTGGAACTGTTTTCAAGCTCAACGAGGAGCTTAATTCCTTGTTTGAAATACTCGAACTGAACAGGCTGCATAATTTTTATATTCTTGCTGATGACCTGAATGCCAAGCATACATCATGGCTAAATGTCACCAATAATCAAAGAGGTGTATTCCTGAAATCGTGGATATCAGAGAACCAAATTGAATACAGGTGCAACATATATGGGTCGAAATTCCCAACATACCCGAGGATAACCTCTGCATTGCTGACGCAAGACTTAAACTCAGCCTTAAAAGTCCTCAATGGAAACTGCAGGTGCTTCCTTACGATAGCGACCATAACGCAATCGTAATGGAAATCAATCATCACTGGGATGATTTCTTCCTCATTTCAGTTCAACATGAAAATCATTGGTTGAATTTAAAAAAAGCCGACTGGGGAAAGTTTCAAAAAAAGTTAAATCGAGAGTACCAGAAGCAATGTCCCCCTTCTGATGATGGCAATGCTTGCTCAATGGTTCCTAATGATAGGAATCTAACTAACGATGAAATAGATGTCTATTTGTCGAAGCTAGAGAAGCTGACGTTGGAGACGATTGAGAAAGTAGTTCCCAAGATTAAACATCGAGAAAATAGGGGAGGATATGAAACAGCAACCATTGCAAGGTTGAAAAGATTGAAAAGCCTTCTTTCCCACGCGTCAACAATATCGATCGACGATTTTTGGACTACAACCATCCCTCGTTAGCTTTGTTGTAATTACACCTGCGGAATGTCCTGAACTTAATCCGTTCATACTTCAGGAGTGAGGTCAGCAATCAATGGTCGGAAAAATTGAGGGGTACTAGTCCACAGGAACCAGATGGCGTTTTCGCGAAAGTGAATAGCATATTCCGTAAGATGTCTGGAGAGAAGGTACCGAATCTTGAAGTCACTAGTGATGAGATAAATCTTCTCGATAGAGCTGGTACCGAAATTGATGGTACGATTCCAGATAGAAATGGAAACAGGATTATATGTGAGGGATTGCATAAACTTGCCCTGCTTGGAACTCAATTTGAATTGGTTTATTTACCAAACCCTGTGAGAGGGACTGAAGTATTTTCAGGGGTTGTTGAAACAAAAGTTTCCGACTTCAAATCAAGCCTGAACGGTGAATTAATTCTTCATTACAATGAAACATTAACATCTGACCTCATACAGAGCTTGAATCTTATTGACTATTTTGTCAGCTATGAAGACTTGTGTTTCATGTTTCGCAGTATAAACAAGAAGAAATCATGTGGTACTGATGGTATTCCAAATGTAGTTCTTTGACATTTCCCTGAGGTTGCTTTCAGGAATTGTTGCATGTTGCTCAACAACATGTTGAGCAATTCATATTTCCCAAATGAGTGGAAAAAGGCTAAGTTATTTCCGATCTTGAAGAAAAGAAAAGAATATTATGTCTTAAAAGCTATCGCCCAATCAGCTTGCTGCCTGACATCAGCAAGGTGTTTGAAGTGATACTCAACAGAGTATTAAACGCACACATTGAGAAATATGGGTTGATGCCGAATTGCCAATTTGGTTTTCATGCAAGCCATTAAAAGACACATGCAATAACGAAAGTAACCTCAGACATCTGTTGGAAGCTACACAACAGAGAATGTGTTGGAGCGTGTCTTATTGATATAGAGAAAGCCTTGGATACGGTGTGGTTAGATGGGCTAGTTTTTAAACTCCTTCAGGATAAGTTCCCCAGATACCTTGTTGCCATGACATGCAATATGTTATGCGGGAAATCGTTTGTTGCTACTGATGAAAATCTGACAATCATGCGCGAATTCAAGGTCTTCAATGGTCTACAGCAGGGAACAGTTACTGCGCCTTTGCTCTTCTCAATATTCATTCGGAAGCTATTGAACGGCTTTGATTTGAACGTCTCGCCAACGCAATCATTGGTAGCATTTGCTGATGATCTGATCATGTATACGGCAGACCAAAAAGCTACAACAGTTCAAAGCAATCTCCATAAAATGCTTGATGATGCGTAGCTGTACACTGACAATTCCCGAATGCAAATCAATGCGCAGAAGTGTGAAACAATCTTGTTTTGGACAACGCTGCGGGGGGTCAGTGAAGATCTGAAACGTAATTGGAAGGTGAGGGTAATTCAGGAAAGATTCCACATAAATCCTGTGTTCGATACCTCGGTATTCATCTCGATCAGTATCTGTACTATACTGAACATGTCAAAATCATGCTCAGTAAGGTACAAAAAGTAGTCATGGCCCTATAAAGACTCTTTCATTCCAAATATATTGATCAAAAGTCAAAATTATCTTATACAAGTCTCTATTAAGACCAGTTTTGACATTTGGATGTCAGATCTGGTACAACTAGAGTGCTTGTACAATGGAAAAATAGGACTTTTCGAAAGGAAATGTCTTCGTGCATATACTGGTTTGTCCAGAAAGCCTGAGATGGATTGGAAGCATTATACATATATCGAATAGAAAAATTGATCAAACTGCTGAAGTGACGAGAGTCGATGTCTTCATATTGAAACTTCTTCGGAGTCATATCGTTAGATCTACAACTGTGAATGAAAGCCCTTGGATTTTGCAGCCGTTCCACCCTACAGACGGGTATATTGCGACTTGCCTCGCTACTGGCTTCGTCCCTCCAGAAACAATCGTGTATTTTGACATGAATCGATATGTTTTTGATTCTGATGGTGTCCCAATCACATACCACCTATGTAGACGGGCCACCGATAAGAAGATAAAATATCCTCTGAGTTTGAGTTTACGAGACCAATAATTCCAATGGAGATACTCATTTGCTAGATTCTTTGAAGCTGATCAAGCTGAGACGGGGCAATCTAGGTATTGGTGGCTGAATGGCAATCTCTAAATTATTCGTGTTTATTTCCAGTTTTTGTGTTTTTCGTTACTTAGCTTTTGAGTTTCAGCTCAGTATTGCTACATTGGTATTCTTGTTTGGTATTCTTGTTTATTTCTGGTAAAAGTTAGGGATGGGTTAGGTTTATGTTATGTTTATTTTATTTGGCTTAGGGATACGGTTAAATGCGTAGGTTAGGAATATTGCGATAGAATCTTTTAGTATAAGATAAAGTTTTTTTGATTGAATTTTGATTAGAATTAGGTTTTAACATATAAGATTTTCCAATAAGAGGTGTTATTTTGATATTAAAAGAAAAATGCCATTTTTTAAATATGAATGATCGGAAATTTATTTTGTTGTAAGGAAAAAGATATGCCGTTGATAGTGAAAAATAACATCAGGCAAATGACTACTACCACCACGCTTACAGGACCATATCCTTTTCATGAAATTTTCCATAACCAAATCGCAAAGTGGCTGATCTATGTCCTCTACAGCCTCACGAATTCCATCTTTGAGGTCTTGAATCGACGTTAGCCTATTGGCGTAGACCTGCTCTTTCACGTGGCCCCAAAGGAAGAAGTTGCAAGGTTTTAAATCACAAGATCTATTCAAAATAACACTTCTTATTGGAAAACCCTGTATTAGGTGTAGGATCAAAGTTCACGGTTGTGTTAAAACTATTAATAATTTTGAATAGTGTAGGTTGGTTTTTTCTCCATATTCCTATCAAATCATAAAATTTGTAATAATCTTAATTAATTTGAATTTGCTAGAGTTTGTTTTTTAATGAAATGTGTTTAGCTGATAATGTATAAATTTAGAGAGGCAATTGTGCCATTTTTTGTATGTTTATTGTTTGGAATTTACTGTATATTCTTTTAATATTTATAACGACTAGTATTGGATAAAGCGCTTTTGGCTTTGACTTAGGATGTGAGATGTCACTGAAATTAGAACAAAGTCAATACAATACAAGGTCTGTTCTATACACTAGTTGTCAAAATTAACTGAAATGTGACGTCATCTAGGCAAATTTTCAAATATTGTTCGTATGAAGTTAAGGGAAATTTGAACAGAATTAGGAAAATTGGTTTTATGTCAGTATTTTAATTCTTTTGGTTTCAAACATTCACTGCTTGTGAGTTGGCTATTGAACCCGAGAAAGGTAACCCTGTTTTGTGTGCTGGGGTTGGTAACCGTGAGTCATTTTGACCCAGAGGTAATTTTATAATGAAATATGTAGTCATTTTCCAAAATAATTTATCAAAATTAACAATGTTATTTTGTTTTTATTCATTTATTTTCAGTCTTTTAGTAAATTGGCAGTCTTCTTGTTACATTAAAATAATTTTATCTCATTGTAACCTTTTCAATGTACATTGAGTCAAATAACAAACGAAAGATAACTTAATAAACTAACAAGTTTTACTTCAAAAATTCAAAAATCACAAAACGAAATATTACAGAGCTTAAAATACTTCAATGAATCGTATAAAAAATACAACCAGTAACTAACATACATTATTACATATAATTGTATGTGTACATGTATATTTAAAAAATAATCTTATGAAGATATAATCTTACTAAGATATAATCTTAGGATTATTGCATTAGGATTGTTTCGCATTCCAGGCACACTCTGATCGTATGCTCAACACATATCGGTTTATGGTAATCACTGCAGATCCTTTGGGTCTTCCTTCGCTTCACATAATGGCAAAAGTTGCAATACGTCCGGTTAGTAAGGCGTTGTTGTGGTGTTTCTGTACTTCTTGAAGGGTCTGGCACTCCACATCTCAAGATTGACTCACGAAGATTTGCTGGAATTGGGATAGTAAGCCGATAAGCTGTCCAAGATTCACTCAGAGTGCGCACCAACTCCATCATGAATTCAAATCTGGAAAACAGTTTTTTTTCTCGCCGATCTTTGTAAAAATTTTGTGGGTAAACAACATAAGAGCTCACAGCAGCAATGTTCAAAATGTTATAGAAAAATGCTAGAGGCCACCTTTTAGTTTTCCTTCCCGTATTAGTGTCTTGGCAAAGTCTATCTAAAACGCAAACATCTTCTTTGGTGGTATTATAATTGAGAATATTCTAGGATTGACAAAAGCATCGTCATAAGCGGTGGATATGAGGGTTAGACGTTTCTGCGTGGTTCAATAAGCTTGAGGGTGTTGTAGGTGCCAGCAGCTCCGTCAGTTGAGTTCAATGCTCTTCCAAGATAAGCCATAGCATTGCACATATATTTTGTTGCATTGTCGCAAACTATTATTATTTTGATCCCATATTTGTTGGACTTATCTGGGATGTACATTCGAAATAGACATTTTCCACGAAATTTAACAAGCTGCTCATCTATTATGAGATATGGTCCTGGTCGATACTTTGATTTCCATTCGTTGACAAATAATTCGCAAAGCTGTGAAATAGGAGATAATTTTGTATTTCTTTGATCCTTCGTTGTCCAATCATCGAACCATAAGGTTCGTAGCAAAAACTTGAATCTATCGTCAGACATAATGACACGATGCTTATCGCCAAAGTACACTAGGTTATGCAGAATTTAAGAATTTAGATGATCGTTTTTCATCGTGCCTGCGTAGTATAGAGAACCAAAGAGTCCCATCAATTCATCAGGTTACCAGTTTTATTTTTACATTGCCCTTTAAACATCGACTTGAAGGTCTGAATTTGTTTATTCGTATTTTGTAGAATTGTTGCCACGATGTCTTGAGAGAAAAAAACTTCCAAAGCACTCTAAAGGTGTTTTCGCAGAGCTTGCAACACAAGATGTACCTGCCATTGTATGGAGGATATCTTTACCCAAAGTTCGGGTGTTGTGGTTTTTTACAATTGGGTTTTCTATTCGTAGCCGTTTTTCTCATTTTTAGTACCTTTGCTCCAAAATGGGATGAGTGATGTTTCTTCTCTGCTATCTTCGGTTTGATTATTGAAAGACTCACCTTTTCTTTTTTTACCGGAACCTTGATTTGTTGTTTGTGTTCTGAATGCTTCCTTCTTTTTGCCGGAGAGTCTTCTTCTAAACTGTGGATCGTGTTCACCAGCTTTCCATCGCTAATATGTAATTTTCGGGCACAGGGTATATTATGATCCTGAATCACTACCTGATTCTGACTGCAAATCATCTTCCACTTCTCCAATATTTCGAGGATTGCCTTCTCTGTTAAAATTTTATTTCCCACCATCCCCGTATGTATCTTTTTGTTAAATTCTGTTATATCTACACAATTCTTTTTGCTTGTTGATAGCCCATTATTTGCAAAGTATTCCTTCAATAAATCACGTAGTTGGAGCGCAATATATGCCGCATTATTTGATCTGATCGTGGCTTGTGTGAATATGTTGTTATTTCCCATGTCTCTTTGCCACCTCCCTTGGATTATATTTCTATCTTTATCTTCGCGGCTAACAAATGTGGCCGGGCAGTACGCACCTCACTCACGCTTGTTCAATTTTATAAAATTGTGTAGTGTGATTATTGCTATCACAATTTTTTCAGCATTTTCCAGGAAGAATGAAAATGAACTCCAAAATACTCTCCACAGAATAACCAGAATACTAAACGCATTCTTTATTAGTACACGTGCACATGTTGGCTCCTAGTTGAACGCAAGTTTGTTGCTGCCCAGTCACTTTCTTGGATATGGACGCATCAAATTTTCCTTCAAAGGGAAGGTATTATCTGCTACGAAGAGGTGGGGGAAGTTTAACTGAGATTCCGGTAGCTTTGCAGGTGGAGGCAGCGGGAGTTGGCCATTCAACAATTTCCTTCCGAATAAAGAATTTGCGAAAATGCCTACCAAAGGTTATTAACTCTGGCAAGATAATCATAATTTCGGCTACAGCAGCAATATTCTCGGCTGTTCTTGTGTAACGTGCACGGGTTTTATTCTGCGCATCACTAGATTGTCCCAACAGCTCGAATTTTCCCACCAATTTCTGTATTGCGGTCCGACAAGGTGCTTCACGACGACCCAAAAATGTTCTAGTCGTCTCTGCCAAATTTTCACCATTTTTATAGTGGATTGTAATAATTTCAGTGCGTTTTTGAAGCATGTATTGTTCTATTTTTATCAATGGCTTAGTTTTTAATTGTCAAATGTCAAAAAATGACAGCTTCAAAATGATATCTACCAAAATAGCGGGCTATTCAAAATAACACCTCTTATTGGAGAACCCTTCAGTATTCGATGTAAAAGATAATCATGAAAGTTAGTTTAAATTGACAATGATGTCCAACTTTCTTTGTTAGTATAATAATGAATTCATTATATTTGCACTCGTAATAAGTAGAAACAAACATTTTTTGTGCATACAGTTTTATTCACTGTCAAAAAACAGATAAAAACTTTTAATAATCTCAAAAATTAGTACTTTTTCAAATTTCATTACAAAAACCGTATTATTTGGCTAAAAGTCACACTTTTTTACTTAGATACTGAATACTGAGAGAATATTGAATATTTTATAGAACTATAGAGCATAAAAAACAGTCAGATGCAGCTTTGACAAATATCAAATATTGTGCTCACGACATATAACTTTTTTGCATTTGTTACATGAACTGCTTGCTTTTCGCCTTATTTAATACGGGCAATATGCACAATAAATACATTTTTTTTTGGTTCTGGTCCTTTAATGCTTTATTTTGATAAGCTATGAACGTCTTTTACTAGTAAATTTGATATATTTGAATGTAAGTACCTGTAGTATATTTGAATGTAAGTACCTCTTCTAGTCTTTTAGACATATGTAAATTGCAATGACAGCTGCATGCTCCAGTGTTTCATCAAGTTCTATCGATTTAAGGGCTTCTCACCTTTGTTGCTCATATTGTGGCTGTGTATTGTGTAAGCATAAATGCATGCAATATTTATCATACCATAAAATAAGACAATCTTTTTGTCTTCCTGCTGCAAGACATTATTGCACACATTTCGTCAAGCGTGTCAACACCAGCTTTGGCTTGGTTGTAATATAAAATTATTTCTGGTTTTCCGAAAGTTTCGTTAACATAAGCATCTTTAACACCAGATGATAATAAGTAAACCATTTTAGTGGGCTTAGGTTTATAAGACACTAATATAAGGGGCCCATCAAAACAATACATTGATATTCCCACTGGTCTTGAGCCGCTATTTGATCTAATGGCTCCCACCAAAGTTAACTTATATGGCTCTTTAAGTATCTTTGTTGTCAAGGAGACTGAAGTAAACCAATTTTTGCACGTTATATTGCACCAACTGCCATGTACAGGCTTTGACAACTCCATCACATAGAATTCACCGAGAGGTATGCCCAAATAAGGCATTGCATTTACCATATACTTCGCATCACTGTTACACATCATCATGATTGTAGTGCGATTTTTTCGCAAATGCATGAGTCAATTTGATGCAGATTATCTTTCCTGGGTTAATATGAATGAAATTCTTGTATTACATTTTACTCAACCACTCACCACCATCACTTTCACTACCACACGCTTCTATATCAACGTATCTACATATGTACCGTGTATCGCAATAAGCCAGCAGGATGATGCTTAATGCTGATTTATAATTGTAAAAAGCTGAAACACTATTCGGTGTGCTTTGGATGTTGGTGTGTTTACCATCAATGGCATCAACACAATGGGGCATATCCCACTCACCACCGGCAATTGTGTGGTGTCATTGATATTTGGTGTACTCACAAATAATCCGCTCAGATTCATCCGAATTTCATCACCTGTCTCTAAGACAACTTTCCGCACTGTTGCCTTTCCCTTTTTAGAGCTCTTTCCTAGAATCGTATGCAGCACTTCTTGCGATAGAAATCTGAAATCAAACATATAACTTGTATCTTCATTCTAGGATTAATTTTTCATTGTATCGTATATACTTACGATGAAGTTAATGCAAGCCTACATTCTGTGGCAACAGCTGGCCTTTGGGACGATTTAGTTAATTTTTCTTTTAATAATTGCAACGAAAAATTGTACGTGCTTTTTGCCATCCAAGTATGTTTAGAAAATTCTTCAGACTTGCATTCCTTTATCTGCGAATATATTGTTTTGAAATAGCCGTCAATATCTCCAGTTTGATTGTTCGGTGAAACCCATCATCGTTTTCTGCGCGGTCCATTACTTAATAATATTAAAACCAACATCATCAAAATTTTCTCTAAATATTCCATTGTAAATATTTCTTCAGAAATTTTCCCACAATGACACTTCAACATAAATGAGGATCGTATGTATTTTACTCGTTACGTAGTTGACGTTTCTCATGTTGTGTTACGTCGATTGTAGCCTAGAGGAAATACGAAGCCTTTGAAAATTTAAAGAGGCAAGTTAGAAACCCAAGCAGTGGCTTAATCAACTTCCAGAAAATTAGATCTAGCTACAACATATTGATTTTCTTACGGCGGACGATACTACAACTATGCAACAAAAAACTTCATTGCTTACCAGTGGAATAACGCCCTTACTTTGAAATTCAC
Organism: Odontomyia ornata; assembly: GCA_963969285.1. Taxonomy (NCBI): domain Eukaryota; kingdom Metazoa; phylum Arthropoda; class Insecta; order Diptera; family Stratiomyidae; genus Odontomyia; species Odontomyia ornata. The sequence continues at coordinate 379,247,898 of OZ017738.1, forward strand.
AATTACACCTCAAAAAAATATAGCATAATAATTTTCAAGCGTCAAACCGGAATAAGGCTATTAAGTGTATTTGACTCTGGATAGTTTTTCCTTTCTTTGAAACTAGCTCTTTTAAGTGGACAATTACCATGCAAAAAAGGAAACTGTTGTTACATGCCACAGGCCACTTGAATTAGTCTTGATATTGTAGCTATTTATTGTGTGAATAGGGTGAAATTATAATGGTTGCATGTCCCGTAGACTACTTACATAGTCCAACAGTCTGCAGTGAAGCCAAATTGCACTCAATCGAGTAAATCAAATTTACGCCCAAAACGTAGAAGTTCAAACTTACAGGTAAAAAGTTCTGGTCTGTATAAAATCATGTAGAACTAGTTGCAGAATTTTTCCAAGTGGAAATATCTTTTGTGGCTGCACTTTCAAGACTAACTAGCTACACTGTACATAGAAGTCAGACCATTTATCTGTATTTTTGACATTCTATCCAACCTCAAAAAATCAAAAACTCATAATCAAACATAACATTTGTTCATAATTTTCACTGGGAAAAGCTTTCATACATGACGATTGGCTTGATTCGTCCGAACAAATATGTATATAGTGCTCATATCTAAAATAGGACAAGTCTAACATATTCGTGATTTCGTGCTAGAAAAGTTTTAGACTTCTTTTTCGGAAAAGAAATATTATTATATGGAAGTCGCTCCCCAATTTTCTTGTCTGCCCCCGTTTGACGGGCAAACATCAACATCATGTCTAAGTTAATTTCAGTCTAATTATATGAGAAGTGAATAAAACCCATATTTGTATAGCTAATCTCTTTTATTATCAATTATTTGTTGAATTGGCATAATCAGGATAATTAGACGCTAGATTGGTGTCCGCCTGCACTCAAAAGAAAAATATTGCTGGTAATAAAGTCATTATTGGGCGGCAAATTGGTTTGAATGAAATTTCTTTTAGCACGGTGTAGTAGTAGAAGTAAACCCGCAATTTGAAATATGAAATAATGGTGGACGTAAGATTTTTTTAGAAATAATGTGGGGCAGAGAGGAGTTATTTCATGATGCAGATATGACTAGGGAAATTATGTTCAAGGGGCTTGGATAATCCTTTTATTGAAGCAATCGACGTTTATGAGGCATCATTCAAAATTACAAAAATTACACTAAACGTCTTTTTCCATTTCGCGGCCAAAGAATCATCACCAATCAAAATGAAATCAGCAGCGTCTAATTGCTCATCTACATCATCAGTCAATAGTTTAACTTTACGTTATCTTTATTCAAATTCAGATGGTGTATCTGATTTAATAGCACTTTTTCAATCGTTCCCATCAACCTGTAAGTTCACTAAGATATTTCACAAGCTTTATTCATTCGGCTTTCAGATTCTCCTCAATCACATCGTTATTATTACTCACTAAGCAATAAAACATTGAGTAAGACTCATTTTAAGAACTTGCGTCTGTAGCTTTCAAATTATTTATTTTTATCTAAGAGTTCTTGTATCGAGAGTAATCTTTGTTAGTTTCTATCGAACTGCACTACCTTCATCACTTGGAAAATTTACATCAATTTCATTTCTTTAGTTTCAGTTATCCTATTTATATCAGTTCCGTAGTGCTTATTTTATTCATTTCTTTATACAAAACTTCTTCTTCATCTTCATAACACTACAGCCCCTCTTGATCCTTCACTTCCTGCAAATAGCGCCTCCTATTGTCTCGATCCATTGGCCGCGTCCTCTAATTTTGAAATCCGAGCAGCGATGAACTGTCTTCGTCAACCGGGTCAGACCAGCGTTTCCTTGATTTATCCACTGGCCTCCGCCCTTCAGTTCTTCCAAAGGAATAACTTTTTGGGTATCCGTTATTCGTCCATACGATTTATGAGGCCAGCCCATTGCAGCTTCCACAGTCTTACAACCGTTGGGACCTCCAGCTCGCCAACAATTTCATACAGCTCATTGTTGTATCGAATTCGCCATTGGCCCCCTTTTGGTTTCGCTCGGATTAATCGCCTCAAGACCCATCGCTCAAAGGAGTTCAATATATTCGCGGATGCTTGGGTTAGGGTCCATGGTTCACGCCCATAGCGTAGCTTAGGTCTTATGACAGATGTTTATACTTGGAACTTTGTTCTTCTGTGAATGTAACTGATCTTCAAGATTGTCAAAACTGAATAAAATATTTTATTTGCGAGCTATATTCTTCAGGGTATTTCGTCTATTTCATTACCGGTCGTTGCTATTTTGAAGCTTAAATACACAAATTTGCTTACATTTTCGATACTATATTCGCCAAGTGTGATATTTTGTGTATTTTAGGTATTTTTCTCGACGTAATGAGCTTTGCTTTATTCGCATTGATTTGTAACCCTAATAGCTTTTCTTCGCTGTCGAGTTTCAGGTAGAGTTCTTTGTCAGTTGTTAATGACCGTAACAACATATTGATGTCATCCGCATAGGCTACCGCTTAGCTCGACTTGTATGGTAATATACCTCGTGTATCGACAGGTAGCTTTCTTATGACATGCTCCAGAGCCAAATTGAAAAGAAATAGGGATTGTCAAATATTTATAGAGGGATGGTTTTTTTCTGAATATGCCTTTCAAATACGGCATCGATAGGTAAATGTGATCAAGTAATGATCCAAGTTACAATTGGCTAATAGGTATACCTGTATACGGATGTCAAATATGCTCAAGATCCAACTTTGTTGGATCAAAACATGGATTATCTGGTTTTGTGTGCTGCAATCCGGTGATGCCCAGGTCATGCGTATGCTACATGCAAAGTTAATCAGGCGCTGTGCGTTGTCATTTGTTTCATGGTGGAGGCTTTATCCTCCAGTCATTCCCCGATGAGATAGCTCATTGCCAACGTTAATGTTGAAATCACCCAGAATGATTTTTGTGTCGTTCGTATGCAATGAGGCGACCAGTCTTTTTATATGATTGTAGAACTTTTCCTTCACTTCTTGGTCCTTTTCTTCGGTAGGAGCGTGTATGTATATCAGCCAGCTTTTGAAAAATTTTACTTTTATATAGAACGCACATAACCATTCATCAACTGCCTTAAAATCAGTAACATGTGGTTTTAGCTCCCTATTTACAATAAAGGCTACTCTGAACTCTCGTTTTCCAGTAGGCTTCCTACTTTTAATTATTGTGTGCGACCTCTATCTTGAATATTATTTCCAGTCCAGTTTATTTCCTGGATTGCCAGTATTTTTAATGTATATTTACTTAACAGCGCCAGGTTAATTGAGTGATTTGACATTCCAGAATCCAATGCCATAACCTTTTTTCCATTTGCTAGGTCGTTGCCGTGAATCCGATCCATTCTAAGTCCCTTCTTTAAGTTTTGAAACATTGTAGAGTTTTACAGGGATGGAGAATTAGCCCGTCGCCTAACCTCTAATCCGGTGGCATGCATTATTGGTTCGATCCCATTATAAAGCGCGGAAAACTCACCTTCACCCTCTTACGTGTTAGTTGTAAGTAAGGTTTAGCAGAGCTGTAGATATGTTAACAGTTATTAGCATTTCTCGGCATGTAATATCCCATTATCGGGGGACCAGTATACCCAATGTGTGACTCGAAAACATTTATCACCATTTAATTGTGAGGCTTAGGATGGGGATCATGGAAGCTGTGGGCTGGGGAAACGTTGGGTTCCCTTCTCCTTTCTCAAATGGGCTGGGGACCGTCTACCGTGGAGTTTTTATACAGCACTTATCCAAAGATAAATAAATAACAACTTGTCAATTAGACTGGAGTGTGCTCCTACAAGATGGGTTTTGTACTCAGCCGGTGCAATACGAACGTAACTTACATAAAAACTAAAGAAATACTTCCATGATATGTTTGCCTCATGAAAGGTTCAAAGGAAATCATCTTTTGATCTAATTTAAGTATACAGTATCAAAGGTATTTAAGTTATTCATCTTCTCTGAAGCTTTTAAAAATATCTCATCAATAACACTACAAATCCAAACGTTTGAAATTAAAATGCTTTTGGTGTTTTAATTAACGTTGCCATTTTAAAACACTTTTTAAGCGTTTTAATAACTGAAACACAAAAGGTTTTAATTAAAACGCTTTAATTAACACACTAGGATTTTTGTTTAAAATTATTACGGGCTTTAATGCTATATTCAAAGGAATAAGGTGCATATATATATATATATATATATATATATATATATATATATATATATATATATATATATATATATATATATATATATATATATATGTATGTATATGCTGTGTCCAAAAAATAAGGTGACATAAACTGCGTGTGTGGAAGGATTTGGAGAATTATTTTTTAGGGTTGGTAGTACTGTTAGTGACATCTATGTCAAATTTCCATGTCAAAATATTCATTAGTGTTTGAGATACACGTCGTTTGTGAGCTGCTAAAAGTGAGTTTTTCGTTTTTTGCGATGTCGAAATTTGTTGAATTTGCATTAAATTTTGTTTGCGGAATCAACTTTCTGCTGCGGATACGTTGAAGATAGTTCAGAAAGCCTTTGATGATGAGATTATGTCTAAAAAATGTTTAAAAGTGGTATAGTGAGTTCCAAGCCGGCCGTGAACGTGTCGAAGACGAAGAGCGTCCTGGGCGGCCAAAAAGCTCTTCTCTTCTTCGATTACCGTAGTGTTGTGCATTATGAATTCCTTCCGCCGGGCCAAACAGTCAACAAGGAATATTATTTGAACGTTATGCGTCGTTTGCGTAATGCTTTCTGCCTAAAAAGGCCGGAATTGTGGGAAGACAATTCTTGGTTTTCACACGACGATAATGCACCATCCCATACTGCACTCATAATTCGTGATCATTTCGCCAAAAACTCAACCCATATCGTTTTGCATCCACCGTATTCAACTGATCTGGCACCGTGCGACTTCGGGCTGTTCAGCAAGGTCAAAAGACCGCTCCGGGGACACCGTTTTGATACGATAGGGGAGATTCAAGCCACAGCGAAGATGGAACTGAAGGCCATCCCGGAAACGATGCGTATCTCAAACACTAATGAATATTTTGACATTTAAATTTGACAAAGATGTCACTGATAATACTACCAGCCTAAAAAAAATTCTCCAAATCTTTCGACGCGTAGTTTAAATTCAAATGTCGACTTATTTTTTTGGTCACAGTAGTATATGTTTATATATATATATATATATATATATATATATATATATATATATATATATATATATATATACTCTACACTTATTTCTAGCTTTAAATCTGAGTCTTCCTTAGACAAATACCTTACTGATAACAAGCATTTGATCATGCCGGAAGAGATTTTGCTGTGCTCAACTATGGAGTGGATGAAAAAAAGGCGCATGTGGTATTCGGTCAAATCTTCCAAAAGTAAATCACTATGCTTGCATTGTGCCTTTCATGAAAAACCCACGAAATTCATTGAGGAACCAGGAGATTCGATCCATCGTGAAGAATCCTCTTGTTCACGAAGCTGGTGTATACAAGACTATCTTAGATGGGCGTTATTAGCGAGAAGAAAATTCATATTTTCAAAAACATCTGAATTCTCTACCGATAATTCTTTACTTTGCTGATCTCGGAATAGCAAGCCACAGACATACGACAACTAAAACACAAAAATTATCAATATTTGATTGGTCTTTGGCGAACATAAAACCAAATCTAAGATTATCAGAAAACGCAATTTAACTACTTGTAGTGGTAAAAAAAAAGCACTTAAAAAGACTTGCAGCTTTACCAAAGACGTTACAGCCGTTTTAATAAATATATCAGTAAAGAATTATCAAGGCTCTTTATTATTCTTTGCTGGAGATACCCCTAACTCTGCAGTGATTAGTGGCTTCAAAGAGTCCCATTCGGTGAATTATTTATGTCGTAGCCGCATGGCAAATAGAATTGATTTTCGAAAGCAGTTTAAAGACAACCATTATATTTCTCGAACTGAATATGACCATAAAGAGCATGATAGGTCGTACATGAGTCTAATCTTTCAAGAGGAACGAGAGAGTTTTGGCAGCAAATGCATGGTACCAATGGTAGGTGCCCATGATGGATATTCCCTACTATGCTGTTACAAAGTGTCGTCCACAAGACTGCATGCATGTCTTATTAGTTTATTTGTGAGCTTGGCATGTAATTAATTACGTATATCATAGTATCCATGTATTATGGACACAAAGGCTTTTGTAACAGGGTCACAGAGACTTCAATATTTTTTTCTGTCGATTTTATTTGATTGTAATTATTAGAAAAACTGAAAAGTAACCAACAAGGGATGATTATTGATTTCTGACACTGTTTATAAACCAATTAATGAAAGATATATGAATGACAAACAAAACAGTATGTCATTTTGTCCGTACTTCCCCTGGATATCTATGAATTTTGGAGAACATTTCAAATATGGTGGGTAATCACTCAAACAATCCGGACAATACACTGGGAAAAAAATGTAAGTAAACGATAACTATATTTTATTATTTCTATTCCAATTTTTGGGTTCAATAAATCTAGTTTTTGGCATTCAGAAGTCACTGTTTGATTTACTAATTAGTGGTCAAAACCTTTCTGCTAGGAGCGCTTTCATGGTCATAGTATCATGGGGTATCGTCAGTTTTAGAATTTATTTGCTTTTACAAACTTTTTTTGATGATTTCCCAAATAAAATCAAGAGTATGCTCATAAATATCAATCATTGCACTGTATAGTATAGTATCTTGTCTGAAAGTGTCAAATTATCCAAAATTATTTGACCAATTAGCTTTATATAATGAATGAATAATCAATAAAAAATTGAATTAGGATTGTGAATTAAATGGCACAAATTTAACTACCAACAAAACTGCGCGAGTTACAAATCCCATAATACCTGAACTCTCCCTAATAACTACTAGATTCAACACCTTAACATAGTAGCTCTATTATGTTAACAATTACTTAACTACTAATATACATATATACATATATTCAATTCATATATTGCAACAAAGAATGCAATCCTTATCTCATCCTCGAGCAAAGTCCAAGTCAGCATATCTCGCGATATAGATCACCCACGATGAAGATCCATGATACATAAGAAGACGATACAATTGATCTCCATCCAAGTTCTAATTTAAAGTTCAGTTTAATTTAAAGGAAAACTTCAGTAGCGCTTCTATATTGATAAGGACATTAAGATACTAAGTAAGTTTTTAAATTCAATAAAGTGTTGTAAAGGGTGATTCATAACAAGTGTAAACATGTGAATGGGCCTTAACTCTTATTTATTGCCAATTTCAGGTTCATATGTTGATAGATTATGACAGCTTGGCCTTTTACAATTTTAATCATGGCATCATACACATCAGACAAACATCATGTTATTATTAAAACTTTTTGCAAAAATAATGAATCGCCAGTGCAAACATTTCGCGCTCTACATGAAATCGAATAATTTCACGAAATGGACCCATAAATTGACCGGCGAGATCGTGTGATTTGACTGCTTGTGACTTCTTTCTTTGGGGATTTCTGAAGAATCGTGTTTACGCTGATGCTCTCCAGACTTGACCATTTAAAAACTATATTCGAGCCAAAATACGCCTAATAACGCCGGAAATGTGCGAAAATGTCATCGAAAATTACAATCATCGTTTGATAGTCTGTAAAGCAGCACGAGGTGCACACATGCCCGGAATAATGTTTCATATTTAATTGTAAGGGACCAAATTTTTATAATAAATAAACATTACAGCTCAATCTTCACAAAAACGATGTTTTTTTTTTGACAAAAATGTGTACACTTGCTATGAATCACCCTTTATATAAATTAAAACTTAAAAGGTGTTCTCATTTCATTGTTTTTTTGAGAAACATAACAGGTGATAACATAACTGGCGCAGGTGACCGTCTCAGGAGGTAGGTCTCTAGGACATTTAAAAACGAACCAAAACTAACATTTTTGAAGTGACGAGTGCTCTTGAACTTACATCAAGAAAAATTAAAAATACTTTTGTTTAACACTGACATAATCTGAAATAAAATCAATATGGCTAAACAACAACAAGCAGCTGAACTACTACACCTACCGTTTCAAGAACTATTAAAGGACGCTGGAAGACTACCAAATGATACCGGAAATAATGATGAATACGCCCTGAATTCATAGATCAACGAAGTCAACATCATATTAGCATTGGTACCGATCGGAGATCAAAGAGCTATCTGTTTAGGCTCATTTTGAATAAATTCCAAGGATCAGCAAGAAAAACAGTCCAAAAACTGACAGATCCAAATCGGCAATCAGTTCGAAATATTTTAACATCAACATATGGCGTCACAGAAACTTAAAACAACTTGGTCAATCAAATACATAAGGTAAGTGCAGGAAACATTGGTGACTTATATGTAAAATTCAGTCATTTGCTAAATAAATCAAATAGAATTCAGCCCCGCGAGAAATGAAAGTCTAGTCCTAAATAAATTTAAAAAAAAACTGACAGATCCAAATCGGCAATCAGTTCGAAATATTTTAACATCAACATATGGCGTCACAGAAACTTAAAACAACTTGGTCAATCAAATACATAAGGTAAGTGCAGGAAACATTGGTGACTTATATGTAAAATTCAGTCATTTGCTAAATAAATCAAATAGAATTCAGCCCCGCGAGAAATGAAAGTCTAGTCCTAAATAAATTTAAAGGTTCATTATTTGAGTACAAAATGTTTCTTCTAGAAATGAAGAATATAGAAACACTAGATCAAGCTTATCATTAACTGAGGGAACTAAAACAAATTACCATCACAAACATAACAAACGGAACCGACGGCAACATAAAAATAATAGTGATAATATTAATGCTAATAACAATACTGATGATCAAAATAATACAGGGTTATCCATTTCGTGGTTGGGAAAGTATAACCCTGCCATTTGACATCTGTCAGAATCAAATGTCATCTAAAGCGTGTTTCTTTTAGTTGAAGGTTTGCCATTTAGAAATATGGATCGTTTAATAGTCGAAAAATGCGTTAAAATTATTAAATTTTATTTTTAAAATGGTGATTCTACTGTATCTTTACGAGCCGATTACGGTCGATATAATCGACCTACACAGCAAACAATTTCGAATAAAGTGAGAGAATTTGAAGAGACTGGATCGGTTATTGATATTGCAAGGCCTGTGCATCATCGCAACATTGGTTCTACTGAAAATTTCGCTGTCGTTGCTCAAAGTGTAGAAGAACACCCGAATTTGTCGATTCCGTGACGTGCTCAACATTTGGGCTTGTCTTACGGCTCATTGTGGCGGATTTTGCATTTGTGTTTGCATTTCCATCCATACAAAATCCAACTCACTCAAGAACTTAAGCCTCAAGACCATACACAACGCAGACTGTATGCGAATTGGGTGATTGAATAACAAGCCATTGATAACGATTTTTCGAACAAAACTTTCTCTAGTGATGAGGCTCATTTTTCGCTCAGTGGTTACGTAAATAAACATAATTGCCACATATGGGGCTCTAAAAATCTTCAAGTGATCGCAGAAAGGCCTTTGCATCTGGAAAAAGTGACTGTTTGGTGTGCATTATGATCTGATGGTGTAATTGGCCTTTTTTTTTTAAACGATCAAGGAAGAGCCAGTACAGTCTATTCTGACCGCTATGGACGGATGTCATTCGATTATTTTTGGAGAGAAATTGAAGATTATGATCTGGAGAACATGTAGTTCCAACAGGACCGAGCCGCAAGCCACACAACACAGGCACTTTTGCCAGAGAAATTTCCAGGACGCGTAATTTCGAGATTGAGTGATGTCAATTGGCCCGGAACATCCTTTGGATTTCTTTTTATGGAAATATGCAAAAGATCGTGTTCACGCGAACAATTCTCAAAATCTTGAGCAATAGAACCAATATTCGTGAAGGTATGGCCGAGATATTGCCGGAAATGTGCCGAAAAGTTATTAAAAATTACCGCAAAAAGATTGAGGCCTGTAAAAGTTCTTGTGGAGGATATTTGAATGATGTTGTATTTCAAGTATAATGGCAAGGTTCAATCTTTATACCGAATGAAAAATTTTGTTTCCATCTGAATATTTTATGTGTTCTTTAGCGTTACTTTCCCAAGCGTAAAATGGATAACCCTATACCAACAACAATGACAGCAATCAAAATAACCAACAAGAGAATAAGCCTAACTGAGATAATTATCGTTAGAATCGGGGTAATTATCGTAATATAAGATACAGAAACAACTACTCATATTATAGAGGTAAGAGGTATTATAGACAAGAAGAAATGGAAGTGGACGGAAGTGGCCAAAATCGGAATCAGAATTCAGAGCCAATAGATACAAATTTTCAAATACAAGCCTTGGAAGTCCTCTACCAATAATAAATTTAACTATTGATGACGAGATCGTTCCTACTCTCATGGATACTGGAGCATCTACTTCAAGTTTAGACACGAACTATTTAAAAAATCTCTCCCGAATACCTCTCACTAATCCTATTCATATTTACGTACTCGAAGATACCTTATTCGTAAATCAAAAACTTAAAACTAATATGCCTCTTGAATTTTAATTACCTCAATCTCATAAAATCGTATGGAATTTAATGAACTTCCAAAATAAAATATTTAAAGCCGTTATTGGCCAAAATATACTTCACCCCTTGAACGTCATCATACATTTAGGTGAAGGGTATTTTGAAATAAATAATAATAAGTTAAATTTTCTTTACGCTGCGCCTGCGGAGATAAATGTACAATGCGAATTGCACCAAAAAGCAATTCACTAAATAAATTATTTGAAGGATTGAATTACGAGGAGTCAAAAGCTTTGAGAAGTATCCTTAAGGAATTTGAGGATTCATTCTATAAACAAGTTGGGTAAACAGACCTACGCTCATGTCAAAAAGGTTTTGTACTCAACTTCTCAGAAATGCAGTCACCAGCAACCAATAAAGTCAAGCACGTTTCACAGAAAAACCATTGTTTTTCTATTTACAACGGGCGCCATTTCGTTGCAAGCCAACAAAAAACACTCAAATCATGAACTCCTAAAAATATTAATGTTATTGCCCTTATTTGAAAATTTCAAGAAGATCAAATCAAAACTGCAGTGACTGATTCGATTGAGAGTCAGTAAAATACCAAAATTATGTGTTGTTGTAATTGGAGAAATTTCAAATGGCTACAACTTCCGTGTGTATCATTCGATTTTCATCAAACTTACACAGTTTAAGAGACTTTTGTAGGGTTACTTAAATATAGAATTCCTAATAGTTTAAGGGTGCTCATACGATTTTATTGGGGAAAATGCGAAATTCGAAAATCATACTATTATTGGCAAAGTTGAGTGAATTTTGACTTCAAAGATATTTGTTGTTATTGTCCTCATAAACATCTCCACCCCTAATTATTTTCAGATTTTTCGGATCACAGGTGTCCAATTGCAATTGTAAAATTATTTTACAAAACCCTTAAAAGGTGATAACTTAACTTGCACCACTAGAACAGAGCATGAGATTGTTCCGAAAAGTAACAAACCTTTGTACTACAAAACGTAAAGATTACCTCAAATACATTATGAAGAAGTTAAAACCCAAATAGCGGACATGCTGAAATAAGGAATAATTCATTATTCATCATCGCCTTATAACACACCTACCTGGAACGTACCGAAGAAAACGGACAATTCTGGAAAACTAAATGGCGTATTGTAATTGATTATCGAAAATTAAACGAAGAAACAATCGAAGATAAATTTCCGATGCCTAATATAGACTCAATATTTGATAGATTAGGAAGAGCACAATATTTCACAACTCTTGACCTAGCTAAGGGATTCCATCAAATCAAAGTCAACGAAAATGACTGACATGAAACTGCCTTCTCAACCCCACAAAGACATTACGAGTTTATTCGAATCCCTTTTGGATTAAAGAACGCCCCTGCTACGTTTCAGAGAATGATGAACGAGGTATTACAACCTTACATAAATAGGGTTTGCGTAGTATACCTAGACGATATTTTAATATTTACGACATCATTCTAAGAAATGGAAGACAATACTAGGAAAATACTACAAGTACCAAAGAAACATGCACTAAAAATACAAATCGACAAATGCATGTTTTTGACGAAAGAAACAGATTATCTCGGACATATACTAACACCAGAAGGAATAAAACGAAATGCAGATAAAGTCAAAGTTATTCAATGTTTGAAAATTCCAAATACAACAAAAAGAATGAAATCATTCTTGGGTATAACCAGATACTACTAGCCCAGTCATATTAGGGCTTTCACCTCGGAATGAAAGATAATAAGCTGCAAATTGGTACGAACCTTTGTTTTGTCATTCTAAATGTTGTCTCAAAAGTCACAATCGTTATCGTGTCCGCGTCTCAAGATATTCAAGGTCAAAGGTCACAAAAATCGGTTTTTCGCGAATATCTGGCTTCCTATCGGTTAAATGAGATTTGCATTTATTATAAAAGTTGTAGACTATAAAATTCCCTACAACTTTTGTTTAAACTTTTTTTTCATACGACCAACCGTTTTGAAGGTAGAGCGCGAAGAGTGCACATCGTACAGTCATATACGGCCTAATGCAAGGTCAAGCGTGAGTTATGGTTATCAGTACGTTATAAAGTCAATTATTTACTTGGAAATTATAATTATTAAACAATGCCTATTATTTATGTACTAACTATTAATTATTTATATTTAATTAAAGTAAGTAACTTGATTATTTATATATAATTATTCATATTTAACTATTTAAGTATAAAATATTATTAATTCTGGATTATATATTTTAGTTTTATTTTAAGTTAAAATGATAGTAAGAGTATATATTTTACACATATTTTTATTTATTATTAAATACGGCATAATATACATTTATCAAAATGTGAGTTCAAATATCAAAAGTATCTTTGTTGATTTTAATTGTAATGAAATTGGAAATGGAAGCTAATTATCTTCTTCTTGTTCGTCGTCTTCTTCTTCTTGTCGCTCAAAAATGTTCGATTCATTGTCATCATCCTCATTATCTGTCATGTTCATCTCCAAACCTTCCAGAATATCGGGATCATATGTATTTTCTTCATCGGGATTACTTGGATACAGTGAAGCGTTGAGGCAAGCTTGTCCGTTGCACTGGCCGCAAGCTAAAGAACATTATAGCCCTGATTTTCTGCATCCACAGCGGGAACCACAACCATTTTTGCAATTGCAAAATATTACGTTTAGTAGTTCGGCTGGTGCTGGAGGTAATAACGTTCGTATGGGCTCCAGGATTTCATTTTCAAGCATCCAGCCCCATTCTTTAGGTTCTAAGTCCTTCCCTAACCACGTTTGAATCTGGTAGTAGACACGTTTTATGTGTTGATGAGCTGCTACACTTGTTGGTGGAAGTGTTGACAGTTGTACAGGTTTATTTAGTTTTGTAAATTTGATGAATTGCGTGTAGCGGAAATGATCAATGTTGTCCTCAGATTTTGGAGCATTATATAATGCCAACAAGATGCGCACTCCATTTTCAAATAATGTTTGTTTTGGGCAGTTTTCTTGTTGAAATACTTCCACCAGTTTATCTAAATCAGGAATTTTTTCCAATGCTCTAGTAACAGTTTTTTTTCCTTTTTTAAATAGCGCAGAAGTCGTGTCACAGCCACTGAATGCGTGTAAAAATAAAATGTGCTTTTTAGTACGAGGATATTGGTCAAAACTTTTAGTAGAATATATTTGTGTTTTGACATTGCCTTTGCCAACTTTTTTCAAAAAAATTTCCTGATGATGTGACTGAGTACGTCCAATTAAAATAACGAGCAAATCGATATCGCTTGACCTTGCATTAGGCCGTATATGACTGTACGATGTGCACTCTTCGCGCTCTACCTTCAAAACGGTTGGTCGTATGAAAAAAAAGTTTAAACAAAAGTTGTAGGGAATTTTATAGCCTACAACTTTTACAATAAATGCAAATCTCATTTAACCGATAGGAAGCCAGATATTCGCGAAAAACCAATTTTTGTGACCTTTGACCTTGAATATCTTCAGACGCGGACACGATAACGATTGTGACTTTTGAGACAACATTTAGAATGACAAAACAAAGGTTCATACCAATTTGCAGCTTATTATCTTTCATTCCGAGGTTGACCCCTTTTTTTACCTAATATGACTGGGCTATACAGGAAGTTTATAAATAACTCTGCTAAGATTGCATCTCCTCTTACTGATTCGTTAAAGAAAAGTAACAAAATCAAGGTTGATAATCCAAAGTACATCACGGCTTTTGAAAAACTAAGAAGTCTTTTGATTAATCATCCAATACTACATTACCCAAATTTTTCGCAATTATTCACCCTTAAACAGATGAATCAGACACAGCCAGTGGCACTGTCCTATCACAACAAGGACATTCTGTTTCCTATGCAAGCAGAACACTCAACGAGCATAAGCGGAATTACTTTGTAATAGAAAAGGAACTACTAGCAATCGTTTTGGCATGTCAATATTTCAGGCCATACCTTTACAAAGTCAAGTTTGATATAAAAACTGACCATAGACTATTTGTCTGGTTAAACAACCTAAAAGAGCCAAATGGAAAATCAAACTTAACGAATACAATTTTAATTTCGAGTACTTCAAAGGCAAGGAAAATAATGTAGCCGATTTTCTAAGCAGAATAAACGCAGACAAAAATGGAATATACAACAACAAGGAAATGGACATCCAAAGTAACATTGCAACTATACATTCAGGTAAAGAAGAACTTAATGATTTCGTTCCAATTAAAAACGGTATCGTAAACATATACAGACCACAAATGTTTATAACGGATAATAAGAAAAGGAATTGGATCGAATTAAAAATAGACGAAAAATTTTCATTGATTTGAACGATATCCCAAATGAAAACGTTTTAATAGAAATTTTCAGATTTTTGAGAATTTTGTGATCTCAATGATCACGATTGGAGCAAAGTTCAATGAGTCATAATTGAACTGTTTTCAAATAACCGAGAATTAAAATTTATTAAATGTACCGATCATGTAATTGACCTTCTAATAGAAGAAGACTGTTTAACGAATATCAAGAGTGTCCATGAAAAAAGTAATCATCGCGGAATCATTGAAAATTACGAAGAACTAAAAAATAAATATTATTATCAGGGCTTAATACGACTCATTACTAAATAGATCAATAACTGTGACGTCTGTAACCTAGCAAAATACGACAGAAAACCTGTGAAACCGGAATCTCAGCTCTCGGAGGTGCCAATAGACACTAACCAAATAGTTCACATTGACATATTTTACATTGGCAAAAGACAATAATTTGCAGCCACCGACAAATTGTCGAAACATTTATACACCAAACAGACAATGGACAAGAATACTATAACATTCATTGATTTGATAAAAGAACGAAATGCGATTCTAGGTAAACCTAAGAAAATCGTTGCAGACAAGGAATTCAATACAGACAATATTAAAGACTTCCTACGAGAACAAACTATTGAAATTCATTTTAACTTCACCTAAATCTCATACAGGAAATGCTGACATGAATTGATGTTACAACACTCTCCTAGAACAAATTAGAATCTTGACTTCTACAAGCTCTAACCTCTCTACAACAGATAAAATTTTGAAAGCTACAGTAGGTTATAACAATTTTATTCACTCAAGTACTAAATGCAAACCTAAAATTCGCATACTATCAACATTCGTGACATCGATAGTGGATGATAGTTTTTTCACTTACCATCGATAGTATCGATAGTATGATCCCTACTTATTGCAATGAAATTCAATAAAAAATTATTTAAATTAAATTCGAGTTACTAGCCATATTACAAAGATATAAAATGGAATTTCTTATTTTAAACCAAGCCATTGGTTTCCATTGCAAAATATTAACATATTTACATTTTTCGCTTTTAAACGCGATCGCTGGTCTTTAATAAGCCTTCCGCACTTGCTGAAAATGCGCTCTGATTTGACAGATGTGGCTGGAATGCACAAATATTTAGGCATACAATCTTTTATTGCATTAAATTCATCGCCTGCGATTTGAAAGTATAATTGGTCAGGGTCAGAACAACTCAATCAATACTAATTTTACCTTCCAAAATAAAAGTGGATCTGCACTGGCTTTTATGTTGGCCCTTTCATAATATTGCCTCAACATTATTATGGCATCTGTCCGTGAAGTTTTCACTTTTCCTGTCACGCGCATGTCTACGAAGTCCAACAAAGATGATGACGAACTGACGTTATTACTGATTCAGCAGACCGCACTATTCATTGTTTTTGCGCATATAGAGTTCACTTCATGTTCTTAGCAAACAACAGCTTGTTGTGCATTAGACACTGATTCAAACCCTTCTTTTTTAAATCGAGGGTCGAGTAGTGTACCCATCCGCGATGGTGTTCTAGTTTCATACGGAGATAGCCTTCTTGTTATCCCAGATAGCAAATCAGTCCACAAAATGTTTGCTTGAAATGATGTTAATGAAGCCTTGATATTATTCAACTTTTGCATTAATCAAGAGAAACATTAATTATACTTTTTCACCTTTTCTGTTGCTTCCTGAAATATTTCAAGCAAACTTTTTACTTCAGACAAAACTGACATTTCATCTGCTGTAAGTGGTGCAGGAGCTTTTCTAGTTTCCAAAAGCAACTGAGAGATGGAATCTTTGGTAAGTAATAATCGTTTAACCATAAAATATGTACTATTCCAGCGCGTTGGTGTTTCTTGTACCAAACTGTATGGCTTCTCAGTATTTTGCGCATGTTTAAATTTTTCATAGGCTATCGTGCTGCTTTTAAAAAATGCCACGATGGTTTTGCATTTTTTTTTTAAATTTTTCCGAGTTCTTCATTGTTGCTTAAGCTGTCTTGAATAATCAGGTTGATTGTATGCGCGTAACATGGCAAATGCTTTTTTCGCAACAACTTGCAAGCTTTCATCATAACCACTGCGGTATCAGTAACGATGCAGTCCACTTTATTCGTTTATCTCACTCTGACATAAGATTTCTTATACTACTGGCGACATTTTCTGCTTTATGAGTGGTTACATCCTCTGATTTGTTTGTGGATAGAACCGCAAAGCGCAAATCAAAATTGTTGTCCATAAAATGACATGTTATGGTTCAATAACTCATTTGCCGCTGATGTTCAACCATCCGCTGATAAGTCGATATGAGAAATATTGCGCAGAATATTTTCCAGTCTTTCTTTGATATCCATATAATAGTCGTTGACATATTTATCACCCAAATGATTAGCACTAGGTACGTATCTAGGATCTAGAACCTGCACAAAATGCCGGAAGCCAGTATTTGAAAGGATGTTGAATGGCTCAAAGTCTTGTGCCACTAATTCAACCAATGCAGAATCAATGTCCATTTTTCTTTTGGAATTTCGTTTGTATTGTATCGCACGCTTAAAATAAGAGTCAACAGATCTTAAGAAATAAAAGCAAATATATAACCCACATACATTTTTTTAAAAGTTTAAACATACCTAACACTAGATTGCCGGCTATTGTTAGAAATATTTATTTCTTCGTCTTTCTCCAGATTTGGATGAAAACGATTTATGTGGTCAAGAAGATTCCTTGTGTTGCCACTTTTTTTTTTATTCCTTGCCACACTGCAAACACTTAGCAAATTTTTTGTCTTGGGACTTCTTGAAGTATTTTCATACTTTTGAAAAGCTTTTCGTTCGCTTTCCATAATTTTTTTCTCCGTTTTCTTCATCACGCACTAAACAGTAGCAGATCTTTGTACCAGTTTCAGCGGAGGCAGTTGCAGTGCAAATTTGACCTATTTCGACATAAAATGAAAATCTTATAAGAAAAACATATATTATAGGCAGTAAGTACATTACATTTTGTTACTTTAGTTGAAAATTTGTCCATACTTAAATTTCACCCACAACGCCACAATTTATAAACAATAGATCAACGAACAAGAGCTTCAGATTCAGCTTCACTTTGGAATAACTAAATGATGTTGCGAATATGTCAAAATCAACTGATTTGAAGAAATCACAATGACACTGACACAGGGGAGTTATCTGATATCGAACATCGACAGTAGGAAACAAATTTTCGAATAAAAATTTAATATAAATACTATCGATAGTCTATCATAAACCATCGATAGTCGCGATAGTGTTAGACTATCGATAGTGTCGATAGTGCCATCGATAGTTTGCGAACTCTATACAAACCTATCGAGATACTTCAAGGTTTATATAATATAATCAAAATTCATGAAGTACTAAAAAATCAAAAATCAAAATGGATAAAATATCACAATAAAAACAGAGAGCAACCACATGAAATTCTCCATTACAACGTTTTTATAAAAAACTACGCAAACGAAAGACATAAGGAAGAACTGAAACATAGGAAAATGACAATTATAAAAAACGATCATTACGATATAATTTCCTTCAAAAATATTAAACGTGGAGCGAGAATACATCCCTCAAGAATTAAGCGTTTCAAGAAGCATTATAACGAACAATACAAAACAACAGAAAACGAAACTGAAGATGAAACTACATACAATACAACTAACGATCTTACAAACGAACAAAAAGAGCAGGTAGAAGAAATCCTTAACAATGGAAAATCAACTGATATCCTTATCTCAAAATTCGGTCTTAATATTACAAGAAAAGATATATGTACTCTAAGACAAGGAAACTGGCTCAACGATCAAATTATTAATTTCTATTTAAACTTAATTTCTGAGCGAAGCTGACACAACACAGACCTACCAGAAATATATTGTTTCAATACCTCCTTTATCCCTAGATACCTACAACAAGGCTATAGTTGAAATTCTAGAGGTACAAGAAAAACTAATGTATTTTCTTTCGATCTACTCATATTACCAGTCCACGTTAATGGTAACCATTGGTGTATGGCTGTCATAGATTTCAAGGAAAAGAATATGAAATATTCTGACTCTCTGGGTAACACAAATACCCAACTTTTAAACTCTCTAGAAGAATATCTTAAAGGAGAATCTCTTACTAAACGCAACCAACCTTTTGACACATCTGCATTTAGTAAAGAGATTGTCTTAGAAACACCCGAACACGAAAATCAATTTGATAACGGAGTCTTTAGATGCATAAAAGCCAGATTGATCTCAAGGAATAATAACTTTAACTTTAATCAAAGTCAAATTCCCCAACTTAGGACGAGAATGATCCTAGAAATTACTCCTAAATGTCAGACATCATCCTCAAATTTTGGAGTATGGATATTCCTAATCCTTATTCTCACTGCAATTTCATCAACAACACCAGAAATGGCAATTTATTCAACGTGTGGCATCAGTAATCGTAAAACAAGTTGGGTAGACAGATCTACGCTCATGTCAGAAGGGTTTTGTACTCAACTTACAAAATGCAGTAACCAGCAACGAATAAAATCAAGAAATATGTCAAAGACGATTTTATTGGAGAAAATGTGAAATTCGAGGATCATGCTATTATTAACAAAGTTGAACTAATTTCGACTTCTGAGGTATTTGTTATTGTTATACCCATAAATATCTCCCTTGATAATTTGTTCAGATTTTTTAGATCACGTGTGTCCATTCGCGAGGGAGGAAACACATTTTTCATGTATTTCCCCTCCTGTTCCCCCCCCCCCCTCCTGAAGCAAAAACTATCAGTTTAAGAACTGTTTCGAAAAGCTCTCATAAAGAACTTTCATCCGATGATGAAATTTTTTTTCAGGGGCCACTCCCCTGTACTGTAATCATCGATTCATGGCCTATTTTTTCAAATCCTAGGATGATTACAAAGCCCTTTTGCTAGAAGCCCTCTCCTGCCTCTTCAACTTGTTTCACCTATGAATATTAATTGTAGGTAGTCATCTTCAGTCATTCATTAAATTGAATCAAGTGTTCAAAGCATGCACCTTAAACGTTGAAGTTGGGGAAAAATAACTCAAAATTATCCAATCTTTGCACTTAAAACAGCCACCATTTTATTTTACAATTACTGATACCACTAACTGAACCAATTCTCAAAGATATACATGACACCTATCATTCCTGAAATTTTCATGCAAGTCTTAGCAAAGCTGTAGTGTCTAAGTCGGTGAAAAGCGCATATTGATCCATAGCCATATGTTTCCATAGTAATACAGCGCATATTGTTCCAAAGTAATACAGGAAAATTCAAATCGCTATAACTTCATTCAATACTATTTGATCTTTATGTAAATTTCAAATTAGATGAATCTTATGACTTTTATTCAATTTAAGGGTACCGTTAAGATTTTACTCAAGAAAACATAAAGTCGATAAATCATATTATTACTTAAAAAATTTGAGTGAATTTTGACTTCTCATGTATTTGTGGCTCTTGTACTCATAAAGACCTATATTCATGATTTTTTTCAGATTTTTCGGATGAAAGGTAGTCCGCGTGGTCTAGTGGTTAGAGCACTAAGCCCGTAAGCCGAAGGTCTCTGGTTCAAGTTTCGTTGGCGTCAACGAGATTTAGTTCGAGTAGTTTTTTGGACGTACTATAAGCCCGTTCAGTTATGATCCGTGCTGGTTTAAAAATTACAACGTATCGCAGCTGGGTGGACGGACACATGTTAAAAGCGTGATAATGATCATGTCACCTTGTGGAGTGCCGATAAATTCAATCATGACAGCCCCGAAAGGGGCTATAGTGCTAAGGAAAGAAAGCAAACAAAGGTGTCCAATCGCGAGGGGGGTGGTACGCTAAAAGTTCGTACATTTCCCCTTTCCCTGGCCCCCTCGGTACCGATAAGGCAATTTTAAGACTTGTTTTGAAAACATCTCATTGAGACCTCTCCAGTGACACCCTACTCAACTACCAATGGTGAAAAAATTTTTTGGAAAAATTTTTCCAACCTTGAACCTTCAAGGAGTCATCACTTCTGACCCTTCTACAAGGTTTCATGGCTGTAGCCTTTATAGTTTTGGAGAAAAAGTGCTGTGACATACAGACAGACGGACGGACAGACGGACATACGTCGTGATTGCAATAGGGTTTTGTATTTGAACGCAAAACCCTAAAAAAATGGCGGCTGTTTCAAATGAGAAGATGGAATAAATTTGAGTTATTGTTCCCCAACTTCAATATTGAAGATACATGAAATTAACGCTCGATTGAACTTATCAATGAATGGTTGAAGATGAGCACCTATAATTTAGGGGTGAAACAAGTCTTGTAAGTAGCAGAGTGCTCCCACCAGAAGAGCTTTGTAACCATCCTAGGATTTGAAACAAGTTTTCTGATGACATGAATCGAAGACTTTAAATATTCATCCAATACTTACATAGGAAATCATTCATACTTATCCGAAAGATGCAGAGTTTCGTTCATAAGAACATTACAGGTGCCATTTTCTTCAAGCTTAAATAATTTTACTGAATGCTTGGCCAATCGAGCATGTCCAAATTAAACACTGTTGCCTAAATTTTCATGAAAGCCCGAACAAAATTAGAGTCCTTAAGTCGATTTGAAATATGAGACTATCAGCCATCGATACGCGTTATTCTTGTTATGAGTCCATCCAATTAAAATGCATTAAACCCACCAGACTATGGTTTATCAAATTACGTAGGCATGAGGGTCCTATATCAATTCAGGTAATTGTAAAATTTTAACAAGTTTACGGGATCCGTTTTGATTTTGAGGGGAAAACGTTAAATTTACAAATCATACTTTTTTTAATAGAGTTTAGTCAGTTTTGATTTCTGAGGTATTTGCTGCCCTTGTACTTACAAAAACATATCTCGCAGATTTTTTTTCAGTTTTTTTCGGCTCAAAGGTGTCCATTCTCAGGGAGGAATACAAATTTCTCGTGCAATATGCCTTTCCTTGAGCCCCTGATGCATAAAATGATTTAGAAAGCGCAAATCAAGAACTTTCATTTGATCCCAACTCGATTGCATTTGATGAGAATCATTTTTCATGCCACTTCGTTATGAGGGCGGTCCCCTTAAAAAATTCTGAAATGTTTGATGAGACCTAAACTTTTGGGAGATTAAAACATTTAACCATATCATAAAATTTGGGCTTTGTAGCTTCTATAGTTTCTGAAAAAAACTTGCTGAGACAAACGCACGGACATACCGACCGACAAGACGTGAAAATAGCCGGTTTTGTAACAATTTTTACACAAAGTCCTAAAAGTCATGCAGATAGATCCAATAACAAGTTACTTAGAGGTTGTAATTCGTGGAACTTTGCTAATAATAGCAGGATTTAACATTGTCGTCAGTAAAATTTGATTCTTCTTCTTCTTCTTCTTCTTAGCACTACAGCCCCTTTCGGGCCTTCGCTTCCTGCAAACAGCGCCCCCAACTGTCTCGGTCCGTTGACCGCGTCATCCAATTCCAAAATCTGAGCAGCGATGAACTGTCTTCGTCAACTGAGTCAGACCAGCGTTTCCTCGGTTTCCCCACTGGCCGCCGGCCTTCAGTTTTCCCTGCGAATAGTTTCTTGGGTATCTGTTGTTCGTCCATACGATTCATGTGTCCAGCCCATTGTTGCTTGCGCAGTCTTACAATCCTTGAGACCTCCGCTTCGTCAAAAATTTCAAACAGCTCATCGTTGTATCGGATTCACCACTGGTCCCCGTCTAGCTTCGCTCCGATTATTTGCCTCAGGACCCGTCGCTCAAAAGCGTTCAATATATTTGCGGATGCTTAAGTTAGGGTCCATGTTTCACACTCATAGCATAACACAGGTCTTTCACAGATTTGTATACTTAGAGCTTTGTTTTCCTGTGTATGCAGCTGGTCTTCAAGATCGTCACTACTGAATAAAATATTTTATTTGCGAGCTGTATTTTTCGGCGTATTTCGTCTCTTTTATTGCCCGTTTTCGTTATTTTGGCACCTAAATACACAAATTTGCTAACATTTTCGATACAGCACTCGGCAAGTATGATATTTTGTGTATTTGGGGTATTTTTCCTCGACTGCGTCATGAGCTTTGTTTTATTTTCGTTGATTTTTAGCCCTACTAGTTTTGCTTCACTGTCGAGTTTCAGGAAGAGTTCTTTGGCAGTTGTTAGTAACCTTGACAGAATGTTGATGTCGTCCGCATAGGCCACTTCCTGGCTCGACTTGAATAGTAATGTACCTCGCGTATCGATCGGTAGCTTCCGTATGACGTACTCCAGAGCCAAATTGAATAGCAATGGGGCCAGCCCATCTCCCTGCTTTATTCCGATATTTGTGTCAAAGGCATCGGTGAGTTAGTTATTGATGGGAGGTCGTCGACGTCATTGTCATTTTGGTATGACGGACTTATTTGGCTGGGATGCCAAAACCAAGCATTATTTGGTACAGTACGTTACGATCAATACTGTCGTACGCTTGCTTGAAGTCAACGAAAATTTGGTGTGCGTCTATGTTGAACTCCCAGCATTTTTCAAGTACCTGCTTGACCGTGAACAATTTGTCTGTTGCTGATCTACTTGCCCAAAAACCACCTTGATACTCCCCAATGATAATGTTGGCGTATGATCCGATTTAGTTTTCTTAGACTTTGGAAAATATTTTGTACGCCGTACAAAGTATTGATATGCCTCTATAATTTTCGCACTGTAGCTTGTCACCTTTTTTGTGGGTGGGGAATATAATTGATTAGCTCCACTCTTTCAGCATATGTTCTTGTTGCCAAATGTTCTGGATGACTTTGTGAATAGCTTGATGAACACTACTACCACCATATTTGATGAACTCCACTGGAATCTCATCAATGCCCGGCGCTTTATTATTCTTTTGGGCTTTGATGATGGAACAAACTTCATCCAGAGTTGGTGGGGCCAATGGAAGCTTCCTGTAGACATCTATAGGCTTCGATGTTCTGGAGCTGTGCGGAGGATTAAGGAGGTGCTTGAAATATGTTGCCCATCTTTCCTTAATCTTGATTTCATCAGCGATTATATTGCCGCTGTCATCACGACAGAGCGTGGTTTTTGGCTGATAACCACGCTTCAGGCTTTTCACTACTTTGTATGCTTGTCTTGTGTTATTGCTCGCTAAACTTACATCTACACTTCTCAATTGGTCGTCATAGTATTTTCTTTTCTAAATCCTAATTACCTTATTCCCTACTCTTCTGAGATTTTCATAGTGTTCTCTCTTCGTCCTGGTTTTCTTACCTACGTATTCTTTGTACGCCTGATTCTTGTTATCTAACGCATTCTGGCACTCATCATCGAACCAATCGTTCCTCTTGCGCCGGGCTTGATGTCCGATCGTCTGTTCTGCCACGGTTCTGATAGCCCCTTTCACTTCCATGCAGATCTCGTTGCTCGTCTTTAACGATGCGTCTGTTAAGATGGGAGCCAACTGGTTGTCGAGGGTCTCCTTGAAATTTTCGGCCACAGACGCCGTTTGGAGCCTTTCGATGTCAAATTTGTGTACCGGGCTGATCTTCGCGACATCAATATTTTAATTTGATCAAGTAATGATCTGAGTTACAATTGGCTCCTCGGTATGTACGGACGTCAAGTATGCTCGAGGCCCAACGTTGTTGGATCACAACATGATCGATCTGGTTTTGTGTGTTGCCATCCGTGGATACCCAGGTCATTTTATGAATTCGTCGATGTGGGAAGCAAGTCGAACGTATGACTAGATTTCTGCTACATGCAAAGTCAATCAGGTGCTGGCCGTTGTCATTTGTTTCATCGTGGAGGCTATATCCTCCAGTCGTTCCACGATGAGATAGCTTATTGGCAACCTAAGCGTTAATATCACCCAGAATAATTTTTGTGTCGTTTGTGGGCAATGAGTCGACCAGTCTTTCCAGGTGTTTGTAAAACGTTTCCTTCGTTCCTTCGTTCTTTTCTTCGTTCGGGGCGTGAACATTAATCAGCCAGATTTTGAAGCATTTCGCTTTTATAAGGATCGAACACAACCATTCATTGACTCCCTTAAAATCAATAACGTGTGATTTGAAGTCCCTATCCACAATGAAGGCCACTCCAAATTCTCGTTTTCCAGTAAGCTTCCCACTTTTACATATTGTGTGCGATCTCATGTCTTGAACGCCGTTTCCAAGTCCAATTCGTTTCCTAGACTGCCAGTATTTTTAATTGATATTGACTGGCCTGTTGTAAAAGGTCCTTAACAGCGCCAGGGTAATGGAGTGATCTGACATTCCAGGATCCAATGCCATAGTCCTTTTTTTTCGTTTGCGAGGTCGTTGCCGTGAGTCCAATCTATTCCGAGGCCTATCTGCAGATTTCGAAACAATTAAAGATTTTCCAGGGATGGGGAGTTGGCCCGTCGCCCAACCTCCGTTCCGGCGGCATGTAAAATTTGATTAGTATCATTAATTTGGATAAAATTAGACATTTACGAGTAAATACCTCTTTAAAAGATCCTTATATTCTATAAATTTTAATAAAATTTAAAGAAATTACAGCCGTTTAAATTTCTTCCGATTACAACAAACATTAGTGGTTCTTCTAAATATCTTTCCACTAATTTTGATCGGATCTTCTCCAAATTTTTAGATAACTTGCATAACAAAAAGACATTTATGATACCGCTCAGTCAAGGATCTTAGCAATATTGGAACAATATATTGGCCGGTTAAAATGGAGTTCTTTTAAAGCAAGAATATATTTGGCGTGCATGTCTTGAAAGTTTTACTTGAATTAAATCATTCCGCATATTGTATATTAGGTTAAGTACAAAACAATCCTGTTATGAGCATAGCTCTGTCTTCCCAATATGTTTCAAACAGAAATTAGATGTACATGACAATGAAATTTTTCTTGAGATCATTCACTATACGTGTTTCCATATCATAGATTAAGTACAAAAACCTCCCGATAGGAGCGTACTTCTGTCTACCCAACTAGTACTATTCTACTCAAAAAGTTGACTTGTACTGTATATAGTCTATCGCTTAGGTCGATTACAGAAATTTTTTACGTAAAAGTATATACCTGTATTTTTCTACTCAACCTGTCAATTTTAAAATAAGACTAAATCGGTACACATCAAAAGCACAACCTCTTTGTATTGAATCAAAATCAATTACAATTGCTTTCATGTATCCTCCACTTTATATGTTTATCTATACCTCTATCACTTTGAATAGGATATGAGGTGAATACAGATCTACGTACAACCTACGAGTATTTAGTTGAAGACTGTTTGAACATGTAGTCCTTGTGTTTATATCACGCATCAGTGAAATGTTCATGCCTTTCGTGACCTACGTGGAAACCATATAAAGGAAGAAATATTGAATTTATACATTTAATTTATGAAAGTGCATGTATTTGTAGGTAAGAGCTTATGAGAACGAATGCATGGAAGCCACAGAAAGCTAATTACACCACGTTTGTCGTGTTTTGCTTCGTTTTACTGAGCCATGTTTGCAATGTTCGCTGGTCATAATTTATTAGTAATTAAAATAAAACAGATGAAAATAGATCATTGAATGGCAAACTTATTGAGTATATCCTTTTTTGTGTAAGGTGATTCGTATTAAAGTTGCTCATTTTTAAGGTTTTGTAAAATAATTTTACATTATCCTACTAAAATCGCGTCTTGTCTGTCCGTTCGTGTGTCACAGCAATTTTTCTCGCAAGCTACATTAGTTGAAAACATAAGATTTTGTAAGTAGGTGTAAAGTGATGCCCTTTTCAAAGTCTCACAAAAAAAAATGATAAGGTATTTAAGGGGAGTCTCTCCATATAGGGGAGTGACCCCTGCGAAAAAACAATTTCATCGCATTAGGCAATATGGGTATCAAATGAAAGGTCCTCATGGGATTTTTTCAAAATAGGTCTTCAATTGACAAATTTTGCTTTCAGGGGTGCAGGGCTGTCCTCCCTATGCGATTGGACACCTTTGACCTGAAAAATCTGAAAAAAATCATAGAGATATGCCTTTAGGAGCACAAGCGTAACAAATACCTCAGAAGTCGACATTCCAGCAACTTTGCGAATAATAGTACATTTTATAAACTTTACATTTTTCCCATAAAATCAAAATGGAGCCCTAAGATTTCCCAATTTAAATTTTTTAATAGCAACTGTATGCGTCTTGAAAATTTCACAATAATCGAGCAATAAAAAGCTAAGTTACAGCTGATTGAATATTTAACAATTACAACAATGTTAACACGTGACATTAGGGAGATACAAGTTTGCAACAGACCTAGACACTACAAATATGTAGATTCCTACATAGTAAAAATTTTAGAAATGGCTTGAAATATTGATGTGTTGTCATTATTCAAGTTACGGGGTCAAAACACTTGAAAAAAATGGCAGCGAATTTGAATACATTATAACCAGGATATAATTTCTCAGACTCAATTTATGGAATTTGTATATTAGTCAAGTTTTGATATGCAGAACATATTGTTTGATTTACGAATTGTTTCACAAAACTATTCTAGCAGGAGCACTCTGCTGCTACTTCAGCTTGTGTGATTGCTGTATTGAAGTTTTAAAAGGGTTAGGAAAGAAATAGACCATTCTAACTAACAACGGCTAACTACGTCCATCAAATTTCAATTGCATATTATTCGAATCTTTAGAGTAAACGAAAAAGGTTGGGAGGAGGTTTCCTTAATCTAAAGCAGCCACTGCTTTAACAGCAAATCAGCTGCTTATTGGACTCAAAAGTCTCATTTGTAATCCTTTGCATGGTCGCTTGTTGAGCAGGGATCGCTTTGACGATAACCAATGGAGCATTTGTAATGAGTCAAACCTGAATTGTGGCAAAACCTTATTACTGCCCATGTAGCAGCAAATTTGAAAAAGAAAGTATACAAGGGCGGTCCTATAAGTAATTAGCCACACCACTCGATGGTGCCACTATTGGAAGAGAGATTCACTGTCAAAATTTCAGCCAAATTGGACTCGTGTTTTTGATTTAACCGCGTGTAGAAGCGGACGTGTCTCACGTAGGTTTTTGATGAGCCACCCCCGTTCGCTCTAAAAATGGCTACTACAGAGGATAGTGTATAAAATTCAAGGGCCCGTATTGGCAGACTGCAGATTGAAGATGCGCGAGATAGTTGAGACAGTGAGCATTTCAAAAAAGTTGCGTGAGTCATATCCTGCATAAAATTTTGGGCATGAAAGAGCTGTCAGTACGATGGGCAACACGTTTGCTCACTCTGGACATCAAGCGGACCGTGAGACCCCCTCAGAGCAGTGTTTTGACGCTGTTTAAGCGCAATCCAAAATAGTTTCCGCATCGTTTCATGACAGTCAACGCAAAATAGCCCCACTGGTATACACTAGAGAACAAGGAGCAGTCGAAAAAGTGGGCTTCACCCAGCAAACGCTCTGCAACGAAGGTGAAGACCGACCTATCGGCCGGAGAGGTGATAGCCACAGTTTTTGGGGATTCACAAGGTGTGGTCTGTATTGACTACCTGGAGAAGGGCAAAATGGAGACAAAGCTCTACTATGCCAAATTATTGGGCCAATTTGGTAACGAATCGCAGAAAAAAACCCCCATTTGGTGAAGAAAGAAGTACTCTTCCACCATGACAACGCACTGGCACACACTCACCCGTCGCCATGGGCAAATTGGTCGAATTGGGCTACGGAGAGCTACCCCATCCACCGCGTTCTTCAGATTTGGCCCCATGCGACTTCTTTTTGTTTGCAAACTTGAAACAATTACTCACTGGGCTGAAATTTGAGTCGAATGATGAGGTCATCAGCATCACGAAGGCCTACTTTACAAACCTCAAGAACACGTATTTTCCAGATAGATTAAAGAAGTTGGAGCATCACTGGGTCAAGTGTATAGAGCTAAGGGGAGATTATGTTTAAAAATAAATTGCAGATTTTCCAAAATGTTTGCTCTTTTTTGTAGGCTAAATACTTATCAGACCACCCTCGTACTCACTGAGGTAATAGAAATATGAGTAAGAAAGATCCTGGGAGTTTGTCTTAACCACTTTAAATCTCTTAGAACGACTCACATTTTCGATACTGTACTCGCTAAGAGTGATGCTTCGTGTGCTTGAGGTATTTTTCCTCGACCGCGTCATGAGCTTTGTTTTATTTTCGTTGATTTGTAGCTCTACTAGTTTTGCTTCACTGTCAAGTCCGCTTAGGCTACTACTTGCCTCGACTTCTATATTCATGTACCTCGTGTATCAACATGTAGCTTCGTTATGACGTACTCCAGAGCCAAATGGAATAGCAAGGGAGCTATCCCATCTCCCTGCTTTAGTCCGATATTTGTGTCAAAGGCATCGGTTAGTTGGTTATTGATGCGGACTTGGAAGGTCGTCAACGTCATTGTCATTTTGATAAGACTGACTAATTTGGCTGGGATGCCAAAGCAGAGCATTATTTGGTACAGTACGCTATGATCAATACTGTTGTATGCTTGCTTAAAGTCAACATTTTTCAAATACCTGCTTGACTGTGAACAATTGGTCTATCGTCGATCTACCCACTCTAAAATCACCTTCATACTCCCCAACAATAATGTTTGCATTTGATCCGATTTTATTTTCTAAGATTTTTGAAAATATTTTGTCCACCGTATAAAGCAGTGATATGCCTCTATAATTTTCGCACTGTAGCTTGTCACCTTTTTTGTGGACAGAGAATAAAATTGATTTGGTCCAATCTTTTGGCTTATATTCTTGTTGCCAAATTGTTGGCTAACATTGTAAATAGCTTGATGAGCACTACTGCTGCACCCGTATTTAACTAGCTCCACTGGAATCTCATCGATGCCCGGCGCTTTATTATTCTTTCGGCCCTTGTTGATGGAACAAACTTCATCCAGAGTTGGTGGGGCCAATAGATACTCTTTGCATTCTTCTATAAACTCCAATGCTCTACATTGATTAAGGACGTTCTTGAAATGTGATGCTCATCTTTCCTTAATCTTGATTTCATTTGCGATGATATTACCGACGTCATCACGACAGAGCGTGGGGCTGGTAACCAGGTTTCAGACTTTTCACTAGTTTATATGCTTATCTTGTTGCTCACTAGACTTACATCTATACTTCTCAATGGGTCGTCATAGTGTTTTCTTTTCGTAATTCTAATTATTTCATGCGCTCTCTACTGAGGTTTTCATAGTGTTCTGTGTTCGTCCTGGTTTTCCTACCTATGCATTCTTTGTATGCCTGATTCTTTTTGTCAAACGCATTTTCGCACTCATGATCAAACCAATCATTTCTCTTGCGCTGGGCTTGATGTGCGATTTTGTGTTCTGCCATGGTATGAATAGCTGGTTTTACTTCCACCCAGAGCTCGTTACTTAGGTTTGTGGATGCGTCTGATAAGATGGGAGCCAGCTCATTGTTGAAGGTCTCCATGAAATTTTAGGCCATCGACGCCGTTTGGAGCCTTTCGATGTTAAATTTTTGTAGCGGACTGGCCTTTGACATACGACATCAATAGGTTAATTTGATCAAGTAATGATCAGAGTTACAATTAGATCCTCGGTGTGTACGGACGTTAATTATGCTCAACGTCCATCGTTGGTGGATCGGAACATGATTGATCTGGTTCTGTGTATTATGTGTACCCAGGACATTTTATGAATGCATCGATATAGGAAACAAGTCGAACATATGACTTGATTTCTGCTACATGCAAAGTCAATCAGGTGCTAGCCATTGTCATTTGTAACATCGTGGAGGCTGCATCCTCCAGTCGTTCCCCAACGAGATAGCCCATTGCAAACCTTAGCATTGAAATCACCCAGAATTATTTTTGTTTCGTTTGTAAGCAATGAGTCGACTAGTCTTTCTATGCAATTGTAGAACTTTTCTTTCGTTTCTCCCTCCTTTTCTTCGGTCGGGATGTGAACTTTAATCGCCAGGATTTTGAAGAATTGTTCTTTTATACGGATCGCACACCGTTCATTGACTGCCTTGAAATCAATAATGTGCGATTTGAACTCCCTATCCACAATGACGGCCACTCCGAATTCTGGTTTTCCGGTAGGCTTCCCACCTCTGAATGTTGTTTGCGATCTCATGTTTTGAATGTAGTTCCCAGTCCAGTTTGTTTTCTGGATTCCCAGGATTTTTAATTGATATTAATTAGTCTGTTGTAAAAGATCCTTAGCAGCATCAGTGCAAAAAAAACAAAATACTCTTGTGGTTAATGTGTATTTTAATTTACTGCCATTTGATTTCTAGCTTGTTGAACTCAATGTTTGAGTAGTCATAATAATATATCAATGTTTTAAATTATTTATAGAATTTCCATCAAAACCTTTCCTTTGCGAACGTGTATTCACACAGTTTCACGTGTGATTGCTGTTTCAATTGATAAATTACAATCGTCTACCGCTTACCTGTTTACAGCTTGATTTTTCTGAATTTTCAAAAAGCGTTGCGCATCAGAAAATTGAGATTCGAATATTCAGCAAATTTAAGGGGCACAAAGACGTAAAATTCATAAAATATACCTATATTAACAAAGTTGATCGATTCTTAACTTATGAAGTATTTCTTAGCCTTGTATGTACCTATAAAGACCTACTTTCGTGATTTATTTCAGATTTTCCGATTCAAAAACGTCCAATTGCGCGAGTGTGTAGGCCACAAATTTTTCGTATATTTAGCCTCACTCTGCACACCTCTTTGCTAATACCTCTTGTTTGGGAACCATTTTGAAAAGTTCTCATCAAAACCATTCATTTGATACCCATATTGGCTACCTTTGGTAAGAAAATGTCTAAGAGTCACCCCTTATACACCTTAAAATATTTTTTTGCACTGTAACTTTCGAGGGGGCACTACTTTTGACCTACGTAGAAAGTTTCATCATTCGATTTTATGTGGTTTGCGAGAAAACTTGCTGTGACTCACGGACACACGGACGGATGGGATAAACAGACGGGCATACAGATTGCGATTTCATTAGCTTATTATAAAAATAATACAAATAATAATGGTCTGTTGTATAAATACTTCCAAGTTTCCAAGTGCTTTCTGAACTTTGGGAGCCGCCATTTTGAATGCAGGCATTTGATTTTAGATATGCATAAATTTTCGTGTTACAATGTGCCTAAATCTCGTTCAAATCGAGTTACACTTTAGACAGAGCATAAGTTTAAAATTTTTAGTGAAAATGGTAGCTAAATATATTAGGTTTGAAATTTTCGACTGCTTTATTTTTCATTTGATTTTGACCATTTTTCGCACAGTACAAAAACTTAGAACAGCTATTCTTAATTTTAAGTTTCATTGAATTTCCTTGGAAAATATGACCGCTAGAGGGCCGCAAAAACCTGGAAAAATGGCACATTTAAGCCGTCATCATTTTGTAACTTGAAAATAAATGCTCACTAAGATGACAAAATCTTTAGACCTAATTATTTTCTATCTTGAAACTAAGTTTTATATGCATCGAATTGGAATTGCGGCTTTGAGAAGCCTTTGAAATCTCGAGATTCAACTAGCCGCAATTTTGTTTCTTTGGACTTAACCGCTAGTTTTTTTTAGAAATGTCTTAAGACAGTTATTGTCTTTACCAAAAAAATAACCTCATCAACATCGGCTGAAAGGCTTGATCACAACTACAAAAGAAAATTTTTGCACATTTTCGATTCTTGAGTGGCCACCATTTTGTTTCAGGCGGACCGACTTTGGATTTTTTTTGTGAAATTCATCACACAGTTTAATGAACCTTTTTACGTAACTTCATCGAAATCGGAGCCTTACTTCGGTCCGAACAGAAATCACGATTTTTCGCGCGGCCAATTTACGCATAACACCTTTCCTAAAAATTTAGTGAAAATCGGATCAAAATTGTGATCCCTAGCGTGGTCACAAATTTTGTTAGATCCCATATATATATATATATATATATATATATATATATATATATATATATATATATATATATATATATATATATACATATATATATATATATATATATATATATATATATATATATATATACAGGGTGCGGCAGCATAACTTCCTTTTTTCAAAATTCAACAAAACAAATTTTCAGTGGTACTTGTTTTTTATTTTTTTTTATACTGTTGTTTGACATGTAAAGTTTTATCTCACACGGTTTTAAATATCATATCTGAAAGGTGGCGTCCTCCATTGTCTATACACTGAGCAAACCGAATTCTGGCGTTTCTCATCACTTTTTCGAGCATAGCGATGGGTATGTTGGCCGTTTCTTCCTGAATGTTGGCCTTCAGGTCTTCCAGGGTCCTTGGGCGATTGGTGTAAACGCGGGATTTCAAAAAACCCCACAAAAAAAAGTTGCATGGGCTCAAATCGGGGGAGCGCGCTGGCCACTGCAAATCACCCCTGAGGGAGATGAGTCGCTCTGGGAAGTGGTCCCTCAAAACGGCCATTGATGCCCTTGAAGTGTGAGCTGTTGCTCCGTCTTGTTGGAACCACATGTCTCCTAAGTCCATTTCATCAAGTCGTGGCAAAAAAAAAATCCTGGAGCATGCTCACATAACGATTGGAATTGACTGTTACTGTCAACTGATTTTCTTCGAAAAACCATGGACCAACAATCCCAACTGATGAAATGGCACACCAAACAGTCACTTTTGGCGAATGCAGAGGCCTCTGATGGAGTTCTCGAGGATTGTTGGCAGCCCAATAGCGCATGTTTTGTTTGTTAACGTATCCATTCAAGTGAAAATGAGCTTCATCACTGTAAAACACAATCGCGTCTTCAGGGACGTTTTCGAGAAGCGCTTCACATGCATTTCTTCGAGAATCGAAGTCGCGTTCGGAGAGTTCCTGCGCAGTTGCTAACTTGTAGGGATGGAAATGAAGGTCATTGTGAAGAATTCGCCGTAAAGAACGATTAGATATCCCAAGGGCAGACGCATGCTTCCGCGCAGAACGCCGCGGAGATCGCAACATTGAAGCTCTTACTGCCTCGATGTTCTCACGTGATCTGACGGGCCGTGGGACTTCATTTCTTCTTCGCGTCACATTTCCGGTATTCCGAAAGGATTTAACCCAGTAAAGAATTGATTTTCGGTCCGGGACACGGCCTAACGGAGCGACGTTGAAGTGACGTCTAAAGGCACGCTGGGTTGCAATCACCGACTTTCCGTTCGAAAAGTACGCTTCAACGGTAAATGCACGCTCCGCACTGTTCCAACGCATGATAGCGACTAACCAAGGGATGAGCAAAACTTTGAAATCACCTCTCTCGAATGAGACTACTAGCGCCGCGCTATAACAGTTAGCACTTTAAGGGCGGGCATTTCAAAAAAGGAAGCTATGCTGCCGCACCCTGTATATATATATATATATATATATATATATATATATATATATATATATTTATATATATATATATATACATATATATATATATATATATATATATATATATATATATATATATATATATATATATATGTATATATATATATAAAGGATGTAACAAAATTTGTGAACACGCTAGAGGTCGCAATTTAATGAGCCTCTATACCCAATTCAATGAACCTCTATACCGCATTTTATCAGGATCGGAGCAGTATTTTGGTCAGAAAAGTAATCACAACTTTTAGTCAAAACTGGCAGGTTAAAGAATTTAACCGAGATATTTACACATTACACCTTTCCTGAAAATTTAGAGGAAATCAGATCGAAATCGCGCAGTCCCAAATTTTGTTATATGCCATATATATATATATATATATATATATATATATATATATATATATATATATATATATATATAGATATATATATATATATATATATATATATATTTATATAGATATTTATATATATATATATATATATATATATATATATATATATATATATATATATTTATACATATATATATATATATATATATATATATATATATCCGTATATATATATATATATATATATATATATATATATATATATATATATATATATATATATATATATATATATGTATATACACACACACAGATATATATATATATATATATATATATATATATATATATATATATATATATATCTATATTTATGTATATACTATATATATATATACTATATATATATATATATATATATATATATATATATATATATATATATATATATATGTTTATATATCTATATTTATGTATATAATATATATATATATATATATATATATATATATATATATATATATATATACATATATATATACATATATATATATATATATATATATATATATATATATATATATATATATATATATATGTATATATAAGGTTATCTCCGCAATAGGTAAATTTCTGTCGAAAAATTTACCTAAAAATGTACAAATAATTACAATATTCATCTTCTGTTGAAATTAAAAATATTCCTTTAATATAAAGAATCCTTCACTGCATATTATATTATTGTTTATAAAACGTTATTTATAATAATGTTATTTCGTCTACTTAACGTTTTGGCCTTACTTAAATATGGAATTATGCTATTTATTTTATATCAACTAAATGCTGAATTAGTTCCCTACTCGTATTGGAGCACCGAAAAATTCAAATACGTTGGAAACCTAAAATGAAAATGATTTCACGGAAGAAATTTTGCCCCGCAGTGCTAAATTTAATTTATGCATGTAGCAAATGGATGACTAGTATAGCCCTGATCATTTTCTCCATGCGGCTTAACAAACTGTGGCAAGACCAACTATTTTTTCCAAATATTATTGTATTTAATACGAGTGCCTTCTTTCAACAAATTGCTGCCGTGAATCTGTCAACGTGATCTCCTTTCAGGAGAAACGATCAAAACTGATCGTGCCAATCATACAATAGACAATGGGTCTCGTTGGACAAAAGGCAGCACGAAATGCTCATTTAAACTTTTTCAATTCCATACAGACATACTCGTAAAATGCTTTCCCCCAATATCTTGGACCACAACGAAGACGATGTAGAAGGAAAACTACATATTTTCCAAGATATGACAATGCAACATCATAACAAGTATCTTTCGACGACGTCAAAACATTGTCGCCTGATGCCATTGTCCCGCGAGTCACATTGTCTCTCAACGCTCCTCTTATTCTGTCTTTCGACAAATTACTTCCTTGCAATGGTCACCCACTGCTTTGGACTGGAAAATTGCATCAGTACGTTTGCATGTCGTCGATAAATTAACAATTTTCTTAAACGGAGTCCTCGGCGGCCCATTAGTGTTTAAGCGTTCTTGTTCATATCAAAACACAAAAGAAAATGCAATATGGGTCGCAAGCGAGAGCATGAAATGACAAATATACCTATCATAAATAAATATTTGTAAATGATGAGTAATTTTCGCTTCATATGTATGACACAGGGGAGACAGGATAAGTGACATTAATGATGCTTAGTTGGTGGAGATAAATGACCAAAAATGATGATGGATGACAGCTGAGATTTCTGGAAGGCTGCGAGCAAGATCATGTCACTGAGCAGTGGCGATTGTTACTGATTTTCGCACAATACTTCCTGAGAAACTGCCGCGCGACAATGCAAATTAACTTCTCAAATGAGGTTGCAAGACGTTATGGCTCCCCGTTTTCACGCCAACACGAAATCTCCAACCAAGCTTATATTGTGTTATTGATCAGTACTAACGTTACGTGCTGTTAACAATTTACGACCTTAATAAAATGTTAAATTATGAAAAGTAGATTATCGTTACATTTTAGTGAGCTGTTACTTACGGCGTAGCCTAAATAAGACAATACATACTGGACTTCTACTCGTAAATATTACTAGTTTTAGAAACAAGACATTAATGATCGATCTTATTCTTAATTAATGCAAAAAAGGTTGTTTGGAATTCTAAATCAAATTTCAGCGGAAGATTAGCATTATTTCAGTACGACTTTTTCTTTTGAATAGCTTATAACATTATACTGTTAGTAGTTAATATTAAAATATTGTGATTTATTTTAAAGCATACAAGCACTTTTTGAATCATTTAGAAAACTTTATTCAATGACCAAACATCTGAGGATTTATATCAATCTATGTACATATACTCGTATACACTCAGAGACACATTTAATGCATTCCGTTTGCTTGCGATAACAAATTGATATTACTAAGAATTTTTGATAAGGAGTCGTTATGCAAAAGATTAAACAGTGATACCTATTTTGGCTTTTGTAATAAAATTTTACAATATCCTATTAATATCAGTACCTGTTCGTCCGTCCTTCCATGAGTGCGTCACAGCAAATTTTCTCAGGAACTAGAGAAGCTAGAACCATTAAATCCTGTGATTAGCTTAGAATTTTCTAGTTGTTGAAAGTTTCATAGTCAGAAATAAATTTCAAAGGATTTTAAGAGGAACCTCTCCATGTATGGATGGGACCCCAAAAAGAATTTCCCTTGAATATAGTTGAGGAGGGCATCAAATAAAAGGTGTTGATGATGTTTTACAAAATCAGCTTTTAAAATTTGTAGGCAGAGGAGACTGAAAAGCATGAAAGACTGGTATCTCCCCTCGCAATAGGATACATGTGGACCGGAAAATGTGAAAAAATGTTACCGTAAGTACCATAATGGCAAATACCTCAGAAATGAATTTCATTAAACTTTGTTTGTAATAGTCTAATATATCAGTTTTACATTTAAATAAGATCGTTAGGGTACCCTTAAAATCACTGACCTTTGATGTACAGATGCTTTATTAACTAATCATAAAAATTTCCGAAAGATCAATCAATATTTAATGAAGTTATACTAGTTCAGGCACTACAGCGTAGTTGGCACATTGCTAGTATTTTACTCGAGTAGCCAGTAAAATTCTCAATACTGCTGAAAAATCGAAGGAAGTAAATCGACTCGACTAAACTACTCGACTAAATTGTTGCTGGTCTGCCACGTTTAGTTACTAAATTACTCGACTAAAATTCTAGGGTAGTGCAAACTAGGCTTACTACTTATGAAAATTCTTTGTGCGTAGCTACATAATTGAGTTGCATTAATCACTCTTATGATTGGATTGCTCAATAATTCATGGCGTTTTTTCTCATAGATGACTTGAACCGCATATTTCATGTAGTAGTGATTGCGTGGCTTATATGAGTATATACTATTTTAAGGATTAGACTTTAGACTATCTTCAGTCAAAAATTGAGCATCATTAGTAAACAACATATTGCATATTTTATTGTTTTACTTCCGAGAGAGCAAAAATGCAGTGCAAGCTCGAAAAAAATTATGTGAAGCTTATGGTGAGGACTGCCTTACTGAGCGCCAGTATCAGCGTTGGTTTGCTTGCATTCGTTCTGGAAATTTTAATTTGCAAGATGCATCACATACTGCTCGTCCAACTATTACTGATGACAAAAAAAAACGTTAATCGAAACTAACCGGTGTAGGACAACTTGAAAGATAGCAAAAAAGCTTGAAATATCGAATTCAACCATTTACTTCCACTTATAACAGCTTGGTTACATAAATAATCTGGATGTTTGGGTTCTTCAGGAATTGAAAGGAAATCTACCTCTCATAACCAAAACGACCCATTTCTAAAAAGAATCATAATGGGTGATAAAGAATGGATTGTTTACGATAATGCAGTTCGAAAACAATCATAGACCAAGCAATATAAGCCCCCACAATCGACATCCAGGGCCAATATTCACCAAAAGAAGATCAATCTTTCTGTGTGGTAAGATTACACGGATATAGTCTATTTTGAACTGCTTCCAAGAAACCAAACTATTTATTCAAATGTCTATTGTCATTAGCTATCCAAATTGTATTAATTGAGCAATTTACCCCGACCAGATGTTGAAGAAAAGGTTAAAATATAAATATAACATGGTATGTGTGTTTGTGTCTGGGAAGGCGTGGTTGTCAAACGGGAAAAAGTTATGAATTGGAGATTCTTTTTAAGATATTCAGGTTTAAAAGCAACGGTTTAACCTCCATGCGTGTGAAGTGATTGATTTTCGTAGCAGCGTTATCATCTGCGAACATTCTTGAAAGCTCGTAAGGAGGAGAAAATTCTAACTCAGATCATTACTTGATCAAATTAAACGATCGATGTCGTATGTCAAAGGCATATTCATCGAAGACCAGCCCGCTACAAAAATTTGACATCGAAAGGCTCCAAACGGCGTCTGTGGCCGAAAATTTCACGGAGGCCCTGGACAACCAGCTGGCTTCTATCTTATCAGACGCATCGTTAAAGACGAGCAACGAGCTCTGGATGGAAGTGAAAGCGGCTATCAGAACCGTAGCAGAGCAGACGATCGAATATCAAGCCCGGCACAAGAGGAATGATTTGTTCGATGATGAGTGCCAGAATGCGTTAGATAAAAAGAATCAAGTGTACAAAGAATACTTAGGTAGGAAAACCAGGACGAAGAGAGAACACTATGAACATCTCAGAAGAGTAGGGAATAAGATAATACTATGACGACCAATTGAGAAGCATAGATGTCAGTTTAGCGAGCAATAACACAAGACAAGCATACAAAGTAGTGAAAAGCCTGAAACATGGTTATCAGCCCAAAACCACGCTCTGTCGTGATGACAGCGGCAATATAATGAAATCAAGATTAAGGAAGGATGGGCAACATATTTTCAGAACCTCCTTAATCCTCCGCACAGCTCCAGAAAATTGGAGCCTATAGATTTCTGTGGAGGGCTTCCATTGGCCCCACCAACTCTGGATGAAGTTTGTTCCATCATCAAAGCCCAAAAGAATAATAAAGCGCCGGGCATTGATGAGATTCCAGTGGAGCTCATCAAATACGGTGGCAGTAGCGTTCATCAAGCTATTCACAAAGTCATCCAGTACATTTGGCAACAAAAACATATGCCAAAAGAGTGGAGCCAATCAATTATATTCCCTATCCACAAAAAGGTGACAAGCTACAGTGCAAAAATTATAGAGGCATATCACTGCTTTGTACGGCGTACAAAATATTTTCTAAAATCTTAGAAAATAAAATCGAATCATACGCCAACAGTATTATTGGGGAGTATCAAGGGGGTTTTAGGGCAGGTGGATCAATAACAGACCAATTGTTCACAGTCAAGCAGGTACTTGAAAAATGCTGGGAGTTCAACGTAGACGTACACCAAATTTTCGTTGACTTCAAGCAAGCATACGACAGTATTGATCGTAACGTACTGTACCAAATAATGCTTGGTTTTGGCATCCCTGCCAAATCAGTCCGTGTTACCAAAATGACAATGACGTCGACAACCTCCAAAGTCCGCATCAATAACCAACTCACCGATGCCTTTGGCTCAAATATCGGACTAAAGCAGGGAGATGGGCTGGCCCCATTGCTATTCAATTTGGCTCTGGAGTCGGGCCAGGTAGTGGCCTATGCGGACAACATCAACATTCTTTCACGGTCATTAATAACTGTCAAAGAACTCTTCCTGAAACTCGGCAGCAAAGCAAAACTAGTAGGGCTACAAATCAACGAAAATAAAACAAAACTCATGACGCAGTCGAGGAAAAATACCCCAAATATACATAACATCACACTTGGTGAATACAGTATCAAAAATGTTAGCGAATTTGTGTATTTAGGTGCCAAAATAACCAAAACGGGCAATGAAAGAGACGAAATACGCCGAAGAATACAGTTCAAAAATAAGGTATTTTATTCAGTATTGACGATCTTGAAGACCAGCCGCATACACAGGAAAAAAAACCCCAGCTATACAAATATGTGATAAGACCTGTGTTGTGCTATGAGTGTGAAACATGAACCCTAACCCAAGCATCCGCAAATATATTGAACGCCCTTGAGCGACGAG
The DNA here is from genome assembly GCA_963969285.1 of Odontomyia ornata. Classification (NCBI taxonomy): domain Eukaryota; kingdom Metazoa; phylum Arthropoda; class Insecta; order Diptera; family Stratiomyidae; genus Odontomyia; species Odontomyia ornata. The sequence goes on from OZ017738.1 coordinate 379,288,715, forward strand.
TCCTGAGGCGAATAATTGGAGCGAAGCTGGACGGGGACCAATGGCGATTCAACCATGAGATGTATGGAATTTTTGACGAACCGGAGATCTCAAGTATTGCAAGACTGAGGAAGCTGCAATGAGCTGGGCACATGAATCGTATGGACGAGCAACGGATACCCAAGAAGGTATTCGTTGGGAGAACTGAAGGTCGGCGGCCAGTGGGGAAACCGAGGAAATGCTGGTCTGACTCGGTCGACGAAGGCAGTTCATCGCTGCTCGGATTTCGAAATCAGATGACGCGGTCAACAAACCGAGGCAGTTGGAGGCGCTGTTTCCAGGAAGCGAGGGCCCGAAACTGGCTGCAGTGCTAAGAAGAAGAAGAAGAAGAAGAAGAAGGAAGGATTGTGGCGGAAATTTGACATGTCTGTAAAAGTTGGACGAGTAGATGATGTTCTGCAGTTGGAACGCGTGGAAGAATTTGAAACTTGGACGCCGGGACTGTGGATTTTGAATGACAGCACTGTATCTGTGGCGTGGACAACTCCAACCTGAAGAAAAAAGTAATGATACGCGAAGCGAGAGCTCACATTGCCCCAAACATAACTGCCTTCACCAGCCGTGAAGCAGTAGAGGCTGTACCAGATTGGAATAATTTTAAGGGAATCATGGAGTTAGGACATGTCAGCTGATAAGAGTGATTTGAAGTAGGACAGACATGTCAGCCAATTGTTTATCTGAAAATGTAAGATTCCCTTTCGGAATCTTCGCTTGTTGCTCAAACCCCCAAATAAATTGATTATTGCCAGCTTTCTTCTGACACGCCACCCTTAAAAAAGTCAATAGTACTAAATCAATTTATGTTACTTCTTAAAGTGTCTAACTGATAGAAATTGAATGGACGCATTGTCGAGACATTATTCCCGAGCACCGCAAAATCTTGTTTTGAAACTAAACGACATTGAAGATAGTGTTCGAGCCCTTCAAGCACTGAACCACCACTTGACGTCGGTATTGTCGGGCTGAATTTCAGCTCCAGGCCACGAATATCACTTGCACTTATGATTCCTTGTAAATAGCTCGTAATGATAGTCCCAACGCATCTTTAATGAACAGTTACGAGATTTCCAGAAATCCGAATCCAGTGCTGCATTTTGTGTATTGAAAAAATTTTCACGAATAATATCAAATATAATACAGGAGCTTTAATAATTCTTATCAAATTTCATTTTAATTTATTAACAAGTAGCAATACATGAAATATAACATGAAGAGAAGCGAAACAAAATATATTTAAAATGTAACACTAACTAAAATCGAAAGCTTGTAATCCACTGTGCAATTATATACGTAACGAATATCAGTGAAATAATTTAACTCGTATCTTAAATTATTGCGCTATATAAAACGTACTATGTAAATAATTACACTCAGAAAAAAACACACTGTTAAATCCAAAAGTTTTCGCTATTGAGAATCCAAAATGAAAATATTGTTGAGCTAAGTAAATTATTTTCATTTGAAAAGATTAGTTGTTGATATTTGAACAAATTTCTTCATTTGGTGAAAAGTGCTACATTTGATTTAACAAGGAGCAAGTATTTGAAGAATACAAATAGTTGTTCTTATTGATATTCAACAACTAAATCATTCATTTTAAAGGGCCACATTTGGCTTAACAACGGCAATCTTTGACATTTCAAGAGGATAATTTTTCATTCAACAACAATTTGTTTCAACTTAAGAACGAAAACCATCCTTTTCAAATAAGTTCATGTATCCTCATGAAAGCGCAAGTCGCATATCTGACATCGGAGCAATCGGTTTGGTATTAGCGTTTCGGACTTGCACATGCCTGAAATACATTGAGCTGTTTGGTTTTGTGTAGTGGGTGAAATTTATTAGTGTAGTGAACTACAGCATAGTCAATGAAGTGACCGTGATTTCCCATTTTAAGAGAATAGATTGAATCTGAAAACTTTAATTCAGTGTAGTGCAGTGAACAAATTCGGAAACAATATGGAGTGAGGATCAGCAATAAGCTTCTATATCGATTTGATAATAAACGACGGTTCAGACGGCGCGTGTGCAACAATTTCAAATGCCTCATCCGAAGCAGTGTGCCTTTTTTTAGAATGGGGACTTCAAATTCAGACCATTTCTGTTTTAACTGAGTGTGGAATCGATTCGCTAAAAGTGTTGAAAATGTTGCATTCCCATGACGTAGATCATATATTTAACACCAAAAATCAGGTTGGCGAAAAAGTGAAGTTTCGATATAATCTACAAAAGTGGCAAATTGCAAATAATGTAAGTAAAGTCTAAGTTTTATTATAGCAAAAGTGATAGAACACTTTCCAATACTGTAACTGAGTGGCTATCATTGCACTCTTCAGCCTCAACAAGTTCTGCTGTTCCCAATGTCACTAAAGGCAGCTTCAATCTTCAAGAGATTTTGGAGCAAACTTATAAAGGCAATGAAATGTTAAACGAATACCGCATGAAAAAATGTCTAACTGATGCACAGCAAACCACATTAGTTCGTATTGTCTGTGACCATTTTTATGGAGTCAAAATGCATATGGATCCTCCCACAATGAAAAAGGTTACAGGAGCCATTCTGGACTTTTTCCAACTGAAAATAGCGTAAGCATTGGTTTTTTGTTGAAAATTCAGTGAAACTTAAGTTAGTTACATAAATAAACTTACAGGCAACATATTACATTCCGAGGAATAATAAGCGAAACGCTGCTGGAAAACTTTATGATCAATATTTTAATATTATGTACAAAAGGAAGCCACAACAAAAACGATCTGCATCGCATAGCTCATCGACAACCCCCCCATGATCAAAACTTCAGGAAATTCAATCAAATGACCCAAATTATGATCGGGAAAAATTTGAAGCTGAAAAAAATGGTTGTCACACAACAAACCTAGTAATTTAATTGAATATTGGCGGAAAACTTCAATTTTGAGAATGCAGGAAATGCAGCAAATGAAAAGCTCTATTGCCGATTAAAACAGTGGCCTAGGTATAAAGACCCAGATGGATACGAATTAGTAAGTGTATATTATTTATTTTAAAGGCGAACAATTTGCTTATTTTTCATATCTACAGATTGATATTGACTTCGAAACTATTCAACCAGGAAAGGGGAATTTTTTGTACGAAAAAGTTAACATCTTGGAAGAAAAAATCAATCATATATTTTTTCCTGCCTGCATTAAAGATAAATTGAACCTTCAGTTATATGAAAAAATGCAATCCAAAGACTTAAACCAAGGTAAATTTAATGGACTTAATTATATTTTTTCAACTAAGAGTCTTTTAAATTTTCTAGACTAGAGACAATTTTATTTTTTCAACCTGCTCCATTCGATTATTTTGCCACCAAAGCTTGCAAGGACATGCAAACCATCGATTTCTGACGCCCACAATGATATGTTTGTCCATTTTTTCAACATAAATAATCTAAAGCAAAAGGAAGATGAGCTTAAGGCACAAACCCTGCGTGACAATACGAAATTACAACCGAAAATCTTCGTTATCGGTGAATCTACAGACAATTTAAACGAGTTCTACATTTTTTTTTTGACAATATCTATTACAAACTACCGACACTATTAAGGTCTATTGATTTATAAATTAAAATAAGTTTTGTTTTCCACTTAGAATATTCATTAAAGAGCAAATATGTTTGGATGTTCCTTCAAGAATATGTGTATGAAATAATGTGCAATGATAAAATTCCAAAGATTAAAAATATTATTGGTAAACTAAGTAATTGTCAGTTAACTTCGCCAATCACTAAACAGTAATCTTTCGAATATGTATCATATTTGCTCGATTTGTAAAAATAAATTTGAAAATGCTGAACATTTAATTAGTCATCTCAGAGATTATCACAAAACTCCAATAGTCTTTAAATATTTGTGCCAATTCAATGGATGTCAAAAATACTTCCAAAATTTTTATAAATTTAAAATCCATATTTATAAACTGAGATCTGGCAATACAGTAAACGAAAATTATTCTTGTCCTACCATTTATAAAAGAACTAATACATGTACTTTGAATGATTACCAAATTAATAATAATCCTGGGACAACCAGTTATGAGCAAAACGTTTTGGGCTCACATGAAAGTTCTGGAAAGAATACAGATAAATTTTGTCACCTCAAAAATCTAATGCTGAAATCTATTATAAATTTTACTTTAAAGTTTCATGAAAAATCTTCATTTTGCAGAAAAGATATACCACTTATACAAAGCTATGTAACTAATTATAAAACAGATCCACTTGTTAAATGTTTCAAAGAATTTTTACCTTTTTTTGATCCTGATAAAAGAAATGATTTTGAAGAAATCTTAATGTGTATGGAAAGCCCATTTCAGAATCTAAAATCAGAACATAAGCTTCTTAATAAGATGCAGGAACTTAATGTTTATAAACCACCTCTATGCTTTACGATTGCGAAGGAATTGGATGAAATTGTTGTTCGTGGCAATCCAACACTTAGTCAGAACACATCCGAAGGATATTTATTAGACATTGAATTTCAATTGAAAAAATATTTTGAGTCCTCAAATGTATTTAAATTAACTATGAAAAATATTGAACTTTTAAAGTCAGAAAATAGAAGTCACTTCATTACAGGAAAGCTTTGGACATCTAAATTGAAAGAATTCGGAGACAAATTGGTGTTTCCGATTTTCCTTTACTTTGATGATTTTCAAATTAATGATGTGGTCGGACCGCACAATGAATCTATTTGTGGAGTATATTTTAGTGTGCCTGTGGTTCCACAGTATCATTTATCGCATCTTAATAATATTTTCGTAGCTGGATTCCTTAAGTCAAAAGATTTGAAGCATTATCCAAGCACATTAACTTTACATAAGCTTGTAGATATTATAAAGAGTTTATATACGAATGGCATTGAATTAAATGTTAACAGTGAAATCATAAAAATTTATTTTTGCCTTGGCCAAATATTAGGGGATAACTTAGGATTAAATTTTATTTTCGGATATAAGACTTGTTTCAATTCAAATAATTATTACCGCATTTGTACTAGAACAAAACAACAATGCCAACTTGAGTCTGTAGAGCTCTTTGAAAGTTTACGAAATGAAAGCAACTATCAAAATGAAAATACTTATGACGAAAATTGGTCTTTTATCAGAGAGGATACAATTTTAAATACTTTGCCACATTTTCATGTAACACAGAATATTGCTTGTGATATAATGCATGACATATTCTTAGGAATCGGAAAATCAAATATGTCAAAAATTTTAAATTATTTTATCTATGAAAAAAAATTATTATCTTTGGAATCGTTCAACTATAGAAAGCAAATGTTTCCATATGGTCTTCGAAAAGCAGGTAATGTGAGCAATCCCATAGAAAAATCGCACATAAAGAAAAGTAATATTAAAATGAATGGGGCCGAAATGAAAACATTTTTACATTTTGTTCTTTTAATGATTGGTGATTTAATTGAGGTAAATGATCCAGTTTTTGAGTTTTTAATTGTTTTTGTAAAAATTGTAGACATTGTTATTTTTATATTTATTTTGAATGAATTGAGAGATCTAATCGTCCAGCACAATAATTTTTTAGAAAATTTTTCAAAATAACTTTAACACCCAAATATCATTTCCTAGTTCACTATCCAACCGTTATTAAAAACCTTGGGCCTTTGAAACATCTGTGGTGTTTCAGGTTTGAGGCCAAGCATCAGTTTTTCAAGCAATATATCCGATCAATGAATTCAAGGGTTAATGTTCCTTACACTTTGTCTGTAAAAGGCTCTCTTCAGTTTTTGTCTTTGATTATTGAAGATAATTTTTTTCTTGATGGTATGCAAAAATTCAAAAATATATTTGACTTTGACTTGCGGAAATTGCCCTACTATGAAAATTTGCGTTCAGAGTTTACTCTAGTAAAAGCTTTTGATTGCTTTTTGCATAAAAATGTTCTATATTCACAAAATTCCTTTGTAAAAGTTTGTCACAGAAATATATATTTGAAAACGCTATTACTTTTTTACGATAACAATACGAAAGTTTATTTAATTGGCCAAGAAATGGAAGTTGTCTTTTATAAAAAATACCAAGCATACAAATTTCAAAACCAATTGGAATGTTTTTATTTAAAAAAAATTGAAGATGTTTCTTTACCCGGAGAAAGATTTGTACTAAACAATGGAGAAACAGTCTTAAGATTTGAAAGTATTTTCAATAAAAACTGATATGAAAATTATATTTTATTATTTTTGTAGTTTGCCAAATTACAAGATTTTTATTTCAGCTCCTAGTTTTATAACAGAGAAAGAAGCACTTTCGTGTTTGATGTAAGTATAAAAACTGTTGCATTGTTAACATTATGAGCAATTTATGCCAATGACTAATATGCTTGACAAATCAACAGTATTGGTATTCGTACCAAAAACAGAACATATTGAATTGGTAACAACTTTTAGGTAAATTTCTCGAGAGAAATTTATTAGGTAAATTTCTCGAGAGAAATTTACCTATTGCGGAGAGAGAAATTTACCTATTGCGGAGAGCATCATACTCGTATATATATATATATATATATATATATATATATATATATATATATATATATATATATATATATATATATATATATATATATATATATATATATATATATATATATATATATATATATATATGGGATATAACGAAATTTGTGACCACACTAGAGGTTGCAATTTTGCTTCGATTTTCACCAAATTTTGGGAAAAGGTGTATTGAGTAATTGTCTCGGTTAAGTTCGTGAACCAGCTATATCGGCCGGGCAAAAACAAAATGGCGGCCATTTTAGACGAAAAATCGCGATTTCTGTTCTGACCAAAGTGTAGCTCCGATTTTGATGAAATTTGGTACAAAGGTTCATTGAAGTATGTGATGAATCTCACAATAAAAAATCCAAAGTCGGTACGGCAGAAACAAAATGGCGGCCGCTCAAAGGTCGAAAAACGTGCAAAATATGTTTTTGTAATAGTGGTCAAAGCTTTCAACAGATTTTCATGAAATTCGGTAGCTTGATAGAAATTATAAGTATCTAAAGAATTACGTAAAAAAACTGGAGGTCAGGTTGCAAAAAACAAAATGCCGGACAGTTGAAGGTTGAAATTTCAAAGGCTTTTAAAAGTCGCAATTTTGATCCGACATATATGAAACTTGGTTTCAAGATAAACATTACTTACACCTATAGTTTTTAATATTTTGGTGATCATGCATGTGCAAATTTCAAAATGGCGGCCGTTTAAATATGCGTTTTTTTCATGTTTTTGTGGCCCTCTAGCGATCACATTTTCCAACGGATTTTGATAAAACTTGAGATTATGAATCCCTGTAATATGTTCTTGTATTTTGCAGGAAATTATTAAAATTGAATGAAAAATAAAAAAGTCAAAAATATAAAGCCTAATATTTTTAGCTGCGATTTTCTTTAAAAATTGAATTATTTTGCCCTGTCTAGAGTGAAACTCCTATTTGAACGAGATAGTACATTGATTGATGAGGTCCTAGCATACAAAGATTTAAAATAATCCAAAATCAAATACATGCATTCAAAATGGCGGCCCCCAAAGGTCTGAAGGCAAGCGCAATTCGCTATTTTAGTGCCAACTGAAATAATGAATATTTTTCATTGAAACGTTTTAAATGACTTTACTTGAAAGAACTTATAAACCAGATCATTTTTAAGATATTGTATAATATTTTTAACAATCCCCTTAAAAAATTATAAAATCGCGACTTGTCTGTCTGTCCGTCCCTCCACCCGTTTGTTCGTGCGTCATAACAAGTTTTCTCGCAAGCCACATGAGCTAGAATAAGGAAATTTTCTACGTAGGTCAAAAGTGGTGCCTTTTGAAATTTGCAGTGCAAGAAAATATTTTAAGGTATTTAAGGGGGGTCTCCCCATACAGGCGGGTCTCCCCATACAGGCGGATGGCATACAATTTTTTTTTATTTCTGTAGCCCTCTAGCAGCCAAGATTCTCAACAGATTCCGTTGAAACTTGAAATTATAAGTTATTAAGGCAAGTTAATTTAATTTGATTATGCAAATCGAATGACAAATAAAACAGTCGAAAATTTACAGCTTAATATTTTTAGCAGCCGATTTCAATAAAAATCGAAATGACGGCCCTCACCATTCAGAAAAAAATTGAAATGTATACATTAATGGCAATGCAAGTGCTGATTAAACTTATATAGAAATCTTTTGAAATTAACTATTCGAGCTATTTAAGCCTTTGTGTGGTTACCACTGTGAACTGTGTAAACAGCAGATGCGAGAACGGCGAAACCGGTATTTATATGTTTACAACAATATGTAATCCATACGCGTGCAACTCAATTTAATTAGCAAAATATTTGCGCCCCGATAAAAGGTTTCTAAAAACAAACTTGGCCAGATTTTTTTACGTTAATAAATACCCATGTGGTACTGCCAAAATTGCAGAAAGAAGTTTAGTAGTAGGTGAGCCAAATTCTTTTTCGAAACTTTACGCTATATACGAGAAATTTACCTTTCCGGCTGGTGCTGCCAACGGGGATTTTTTTATTGATACAAGTACTACAATCTTCCGCTCAAAAAATAAACATCAACAATTTGGGCACAGTTGAAATAAAAACAAGGAATTGTTGGGTACGAAATGACCAACGAAAATTGTTGAAATTAAGTATTTTATATTGGTTATAATATTATTTTTTTCTGAGTGTAAGTCCAAAATGTCTTCAATTTGTGGCTTGTTTTGTTTTCAATTGGCATTGGGGTAGATTTTTGATTGTCCTCATTGATTTTGTTGATTGGATATTGTGGCAACAGTTTTACGTAGCTAGATGGTTAAATGTCTGATCCTTCTTCGACGTAACAAATGCGTAATATGATCTGGAACGATGAACATTTTTGTCTTCGTACTTTGCTTAGCACTTTTAAAAAGACGTGTATTGTTTTAAAGTGATCAAATGCGGTTTCGAAGAGCTACGTTAGCTTAACCTAAATTTGTATGCACAATCTATTTTATTGATTGCTTAATATTTTATAGATACCACAAATTTCGGATTTTCGACGAAATTTTTCCACAAAAAAGATGAGTAGGAACTTTCCTAAAAAACACCAAGTAACATCTAATATATACTAGAGAATGTTTAACTTTTAAGAATACAATTTACCTGAGTTGTAAGTTTTTAATTGCGTTTTTTAAAAGAAACTTTTTATAAAAAAAATAATTTAAATGGAATATTTATTGATAAACTTTGTCAGCTTATTTTAATCATTTACCGTCAAACAGTATCGGCACCATAGAACATTCTTTTTAATTCGGTTGAAGGACGAACAACACCGTCTACGCCACATTAAAAATATTAATAAGAACCTTGATGCGCCACTTTTAGTTTGGGGTCGTAATTGTTCGGAGTGAGGACGAAACCGTATCGAGTCCCGCATCCCGCGCATGTTAATCGAGCATCGGCGTCATTTTCCTAATGTCTATTCCTTTTGTAGGATACCTCGGCTTCGACACCGTCGACGCGCTATCTCTCTAACGTACAATTCATGAATACGAAATTTTTTTTTGTAGTGGGCCCTTACGCTAGAGAAAAAGAACCTGCCTCACGATACTTGTAACGCTAGCCTGCAAGTGCATTCACGCATCTTCCAATTCCGGCGTGCATTAATATCTTCGCTCGTTGAGGCAGCAAACCATTACTGTAGTCCTTTACGGACTTTCGAACATCCAATAAACACTACAAAATTGCGTCACAGCGGGTTTTGTCAGGAACTAGAGAAGCTAGAATCATCAAATCCTGTGAACAGCTCATTTTGTAGTTATCCAAAGTTTCTTAGTCAGAAAAAAAATTTCAAAGCATTTTAAGGGGGACCTCTCCATGTAAGGATCTGACCCCCCAAAAATTTTTTTCATTGTAGATAGTTGAGTGGGCATCACATAAAAGGTGTTGATGATGTTTTACAAAATCAGCTTTTAAAATTTTTATATTGATAACAGGATAGGCAAGGGAGGCTGAAGAACATGAAAAAGTGGTATCCCCCTTATAATGGGATACATGTGGACGGAAAAGTGTGAGAAAAATCATGGAAGTATGTACCTGTAGGTACCATAATGGCAAATACCTCAGAAGTCAAAGTTCATTAAACTTTGTTAGTAATAGTATGATTTATCAGTGCTTACTCAAAAAGTCAATTAATCATGAAAATTTTACAAAAATCAATCAATATTTGATTAATTTATGCTAGTTTGAATTTTCCTGCATCAGAACAATAACAATACATGGCTTTGGAGCAATATACACTCCCAATTCCTTGAGATACTACAGCCTAGTTTGCACTTAACTGGTATTTTACTCGAGTATCGAAAACTATTTTTAATTTTTCTACTTATGCGAGCCGAATATGTTTTTGTAACTATGATTATGTCCAGGCTACACTTTTTAGGGGTTTTGTAAAATAATTTTTCACAACCCTAATAAAATTGCGACCTGTCTGTACTTGCTTTTGGTTTAGTTCCTTATCGACCACAAGGATCGAAATATAATAATCAAACACACACACACACACACACACACACATATATATATATATATATATATATATATATATATATATATATATATATATATATATATATATATATATATATATATGTATATATATATATATATATATATATATATATATATATATATATATATATATATATATATATATATATATATATATATATATATATATATATATATATATATTAAAGCTGTACAAAATTTGTTTATTATTATATAAATTATCGAATGCATTTCAAATATCAATTTAGTGTCCATCATCAGCGGCTGTTTACAATGCACTGTTGTGTCAATACCAAAAAAGAAAAAATAAAAACAAAACAAAGTGAGCAAAAGCGACACATAGAAAGAGGAATCACAAAAGATAAAATAACGGTGACACAATGTTGCCTTTGCCTAAGTTCATAAGATTTTTGCTTGTGGCTATAAACATACAATGCTTCATATGCGTCAAGTGTAACTTTTAACTAATTTAACATTATCGGTAAAAAAACAATGCGTTGAGGTTCAATGTTGTTAATATCGTAAATATGAGCTGGTATTGCTTTATGTATACCTTTGTTTTTGATGTAGCGTAAATGCTCGCAAAAACGAACACGGAGTGCGCTTTTGGTTTGGCATATATATTTTTTCCCACACGCAGAACAAGTGATTTAGTATATACCGCTCTGTTCCTCTATTGATTTTTTGTCCTTTGTTGAACCCAATGAGAAACACAATTTGTTTGTGTTTGTGTTGACAATTTTCATGTTGGCCCTCTCACAAGTGTTTTGTAATTTGTTGGTAGTATTTAGATCGAAATTGATAGCAACAAGTTTCATTTGTGATTCATGAAGAGTGTGTTTTTGGCTGAATAAGAGCGCCAGGGTCATTCAGTAATTTGACATTCCAGGATGCAATGCCATATTCCTTCTACCGTTTGCGAGGTCATTGTCGTGAGTCCAACCCGTCTGCAGGTTTCAAAACATTGGAAGGTTTTCCAGGGACGGAGATTTGACCCGTCGTTCAACTTCCATCCAGGCGTCTTCACCCACTTACGTTCCCACAAGAGAGGTGTAAGTAGGATCTAGTATCAGAGGTGTAGCTGTAGTTATTAGCATTTCTCGGCATTTAATGTCTCATTACTGGGGAACCAGCAAGCCCAATGCGCGACCTTGAGAACATTTACTACCACTTAATCGTGGGGCTTAGGAACGTGCGACGTTACTTGGAAGTTGGCAGTTGATAACTTTCTTTGAAATTTTCACAGGGACGCGGAAATTAATCGAAGAGTGCTGTGACTGGCCAAGATCAAAATAAACAATATCACCTGAGGTTTTGCATCATATGATAAGTATTGTGGAAACTGCAACATAAAATGTGCTTAAGCCGAAAGAATGAGAATGGATTGGTGCTTTGGATCAAGCTCCCATGGAACATTTAAATTGTGGATAACGATGTTTTGCGGAACCTGATAAGACCAAACATATACATACATATGTACGCAGGCTAACAAATAGCAGTGAACGGTTGGAGGAAACGAGTTTTAAGCACCGTGAATGAAGAAGTGATTATTTTTTTGTTCTCTGCTCGCTTAAGATGGAGGTCAGCAAGGTTTTTCGGAACTGAATGAGCATATAGTAGTTTACTTCACGGAAGAACCACCACTTCAACAAATTTAAATTTCCTCAAAGAAGCGACCAACAGCGTTGTCAGAATGTGGCAGCTCAGCTGAATTTGCGTATGTTTGATGAGTACCCGGAAGAAGTGGAGATTTAATTGAATTGACTTCCATCGGAGAACCGTTCAACAGTGTTTTCGGAGTATGGAATCCTAGCTGAATTTGCGTATATTAGATATTTTCACGGAAGAAGCGGGGTGAACATTGAGATGAATTTTATCAAGGAACCGATAGAATCAGAAAAAATACCGACAATGGGTACAAGGGCCCCTGCGAAAGAAAACAACTCGTTAGCTGGTAAATAATTTTTTTCATTTGTCAAATTTTGATTATTTAAACGTATTTACTATTTTTTTTTTTTTTTTGTGATTAAAAACTGTTCGAAACCTCAAAAGTATTTTAAAGTTTGAATTGATAACTAAGCTGCAAGTGTCAGAGAAAGTTACAATTTTCATTAGCAGAGTGGTGCACTGAATTACTCTTATAATGTTGTTCATGAGTAGATTCTTAGTCGGATTGCTCGGTGCCTACTGTTAGATATTTTCTTTGAATTTGGAGAAGTACCCGCTGGTGAGTCGAATTTTGGTTTGACAGCTCACTCAGGGTAATAAGAGGTACCTCCTACACCCATCTTCCATGAAATATCTGGGTCCGTAGCTCCAGCCGGAGTATTCTCAGCATAAAGGGTAACATACTTTCTTTAAGTTGGTTCAAAACACCTTTTGATGCTAGTTACCCCTTGTTTCAGGTGCAAAATCTTAGTGTGAATGTAAGATAACTAAAAAAAGTTGCTAGAGAGGGACTTGGGAGCATTTCAACAAGCTCAATTCCAACAACTGACCACATCTCACAAAAGACCAAGAATCGAGTTCGTCCGAGAACAATCAAATTGGACAGTAGAACAATTGAAGTAAGTTCACCTCTGTGATAAAGACAAAGACAAAAATTGCTTTAAGGGATCCTGGCAAATGTCAGCACATGTATACGAGTAGATGCCGTTGAAATTGCGGCTTATGATCGAAGTCGCATAAAGATGCGGTGTGGTTTTCATACGTATCACGTACAGGGTTGATCGTCTTCGATAGAGGTAGTATTAAGGCTTACAGGTATGTGCAAGAAGTGCCAAAATTACATGTAGTGCATTTCTGTCATTCATTGTTGAAAATTTTCTTTTCTTTCATCTTCTTTGTTGCACTACAGCCCCTCTAGGGCCTTCGCTTCTTGCAAAAAGCGCCTCTAATAACACAGACATTATCATAGATTTGTAAACTTTGAGCTTTGTTTTCCTGTGTATGAAGCTGCTCCTCAAGATTGTCAAACTTGAATAAAATATTTTATTTGTGAGCTGTATTTTTTGACGTATTTCGTTTCCTTCATTACCGGTTCTCGTTATTTTGGCACCTAAATACACAAATTTTCCCACAGTTTTGATGCTGTATTCCTTAGGGACCACTTCCTTTAGAATGTACCGGTACCATCTTTCCAACCCAAGCTGAGTGCTTTGGAGGGCACTGCCGCAAACGCAGATGGCAATGTTCTCATTGGGGGAGACTTCAACGCTAAAACAATCGAATAGGACATGCCTCAAACAGATCCGCGGGGAAACGATTCCTAGAAATGGTGGCCAGGATGGTACTAAATACCTTTAGGACTGATGCCTACTTTGCGACACGAAACAGCGTCAACGAAGGATGGAAGTTACATCGGGTGTTGTCTAGGGATCTATCCCTGATCGAGACCTCTGGAACGTTTCTTATGATGGGCTACAGAGACTGGGAATGGAGATACCAGATGAGTTGTGCTTGATCGTTTATGCGGATAATGTTGCGGCTCTGGTCACTGGATGCACCGTTGAACAAGCACAACTTAGGTCAGGTATGCCAATGCGCTAAGTAAAAGACTAGATGACTGCTCGTTGGTTCAGTCTAGCACTGTAAAAAACCGAAGGCGTCATCTTGACAAAAAAGAGAGTCCCTAGAGTTAGGATGATCAATATTAGAGATAAACTATTCGAATTGCAGCCATCGGTGAAGTACCTGGGGCTACTGATCGATTCGAAGATGAGTTTCTCTGAGCAAATCAGGGTAATGGCTAAGAAGGCTTCTTCAGACGCACCACCTCTTGAGGAGCGCTGTAGGGTTAGTACTATTGTATGGAGCAGAAATATGTGGAGGCGCTCTCCGTAAAGAATGTACCGAAAACCCTTGGTATAGGTACAAAGAAGAGGAGCACTGAGGATTACATCTTCATATCTGACAGTCTCTGATTGGGGGGTGAGAATTATTATAGGCGTGATACCTGTTGCCCTCCTTGCTATAGAGTGCCACGCTTTTTACTTGCGTTGAAGTAAGAATATCAGGGAGATGATTGCCAGCAAAGAGAGACAGCGTTCACTCAACGATTGGCAGTAACCTTGGGTGAATCGCACGAAGAGAGGATGGACTGCGCACTTCATCCTGCATGTGAAACCGTGGCTAAATTGAATGGATGGTGAAATTGACTTCTATTTGACCCAGTTTTGGAGCGGGCGTGTATGATTTCAGTCTTACCTCCACAGGATTGTAAAATCACGGTCCCCCGGTTGTCGGTTTTGCCTAGGAGAGGAAGACGATGCCTGCCACACATTTTTTGTATTCACGGAATGGTACAGGTTGCAAGGAGACCTCTATAGGGTGACGGGAGAGCTTACATAGGTAGTATAGTCGTGGTGGTGCTTGGAGCGGTTGAGAAACAGAACTCTATGGCACATCATGTTTGGGTAGTTCTAAAAGATAAAAGGGATTTACAGTAGCCGGGAACGTCAGGGCTGGGGGATTGCTTGTCTGGTTCCTCCTTATTTGCCTTTCCCCGCTAGAGGTGGAATTTCCCAGCTTGAAGGAGCCTCACAGTGTAGCTAAAATAAGATCTGGCCCGAAGTAATGTGTCAAACGGTTCCGAGCTAAGCTTTCAGGTTGATAGGGGAGGTGTTTAGTGGATAGTGTAGTCACTCGCAGCATGGAGCATCACACTCAGTGCATAAATGAACCTCCCAACCAGAAAAAACAATGTTTTTTTCACAAGTGGCCATGATTTGAGAATATGTGCATTTCATTACGTCTTCTTTAATATCTCCCATCGGGTTTCTTTTATTAGTTAATTTGTAGAAATTCCATTTGAGCTTTGTCTTCTTAATATCTGTTTTTATTGAAAATTGCCCACGCTTCTCTATTGGTGAAATTTAATATGGAGCTGACTTCTACTTCTTGCTTGTATTTTACCAATTTAGTGTATATTTGGTCCGTGGCTACATACTCCTTGCTGTTGCATAGCAAATATTTTCTGTCCTTGCAAGTTCCATTAGGTTCAGTTGAATTGCATTCTAGACACCTCGGTATCTTTACTTGATGGGTGGCAATGGAGTGGCCCGACTTGCCACAGTCCCAGCATCAACTTGGTTAGAGTTTGAAATAGTCAACTTTGGCGTTAAAAAATGCAATTTTTAGATAATATGGGATGCCCAAGACTATTATCATAACTGTTTATTCCGAAGTGAAGTTATCACCCTCCACAAGAACTCTCCTGGTTAGTCTTGTGGCGGTGATTAACCTAATGGCTTAAAGTGACATTGCCATCTTATTGCAAGGCCTTGCTATATCAACTAGCTCTTTAAGGTCAGAGTCTAATTCGATATAGCAAATTATACCATACTTGCAGGTGAAGCTGCCTGGAATGAAGACATTCATGTTCTTTTCCGTTGCATCGTTAGCTTCCTTAGGTGTATCAGAAAAAACGTTGAGCCTAAATCCATTTTGCTTGACATTCGCGTCTTTGCACTTGGCTTCTTTGTAGAGCATAAAGAATCTCATCAGTGTCAACCTGACAGATTTATCGTTGATTTTCCATTCCATGATTACCGGCAAAATTTTTTTTTTAGGGTTCTAGGTCGTATCAGTTAGATTTGCTCTGAACAGGGGGGACTGACCCTTCTTTGGGCTGATTCGTCTCCATATTGCTTGGTATGTTGATAATTTTAACCATTGACACTGGTGGTGTAAAATTAAATTTATTTCTTAATCATTGACATTAAATTTATTTCTTATTCCAGGGTCAGGAGGGCGGTCCTTGGCTATCTGCTCCATCTTGGAATATGTGTTAGTTCACACCAAATCATAACTATTTTGCTACATCAACTCATAAAATGAATAAGGGTACTCACTTATCCCTATTAGCACTTGTGAAAAACTACGTTTGACTGAAACGTGCATATGACGGGTGAAAACACCTTAAAGAAAATCACACTAGTCTGCGAAGAGGTGTGACCTCTAGAACGTCAAGGATAGGACTCGGTTGCTTGGCAAAACTTGTAAACAAACTGCGCATCATCAAATGTTAGCTGGAATGACAATTTTGAAAGTCCTTGGAGAATTCAAAAGTGCACAATGTGTAGCTTTTATGCTACATGGTATTGCCCGACTCTGCAAACCGGCTTAGAATATGGCTTAGAATATCTCGTAAAAGAAGAAGATATAAGAATTTCATCCCTGAGAATTGGCAGAGGGAATTAACAGAGGGTCGTTGTAAACTAAGTCTTTAAAAAGGCTCTTTTGTTCCTTAAGAATCTCAGATCATAGAAACGACTGGTCTTTGGAAAGTGTCAATATAAACAAGATTTTATTTTGGTGATTCAGTTGGCAGTGGTGGTGCAGCAGGATAAATGACACCTTGGAAATTGCCAGCGGAATAATTACCAGCAGGAAAATTTCCAGCAGAATGATTGACAGAGTTTGGTTGTGAGTAGTATACTTAGGTAGCAACTGTAAATTAATTTATTCAATTTTTATGTCTTTGAGATCATTTTTATTATGTTAAATAAGTCAAATTATTGTATTTTTATGTTTCGAAGTCGAGTTAACTCTTGTAGTGTTTGGTGGTCAGGTAATTGAGGTGACCAAGAAGTATGGTGACGGTAGTATTACCTACATACTAAAGTAATGTGCTGAGTAGGATTTTAATGATTGAAAGTATTTTGTAGGAACGGGCTATATAAGTGCTATGCAAAGAATCATTCAGAAGCATTTTGGTTAGCAAAAGAGGGTTTCACTAGTCGGGAAGTGAATTCTCTTACAAAACCGTACTTTGACATACATCATACTCGCTTGACGGTCAAGCATGGGCCCAGGTTGGAGCGAGTTGGCGCTAACGCCCATCGTTGACGAGTGGACCCGGGACCGCAGGGCTCCAGCCAAAGCTCACCAGCTGTGAGGGGTAACAAGGTGCCTTTTGAAGCCTATAAGTGTCACATTTTTCTAGAGAATGAGTCTTCCTCAAATGCACATTTGACATACGATATCAAAATGTTGATTTGATCAAGTAATGATCCAAGTTACAATTGGTTCATCGGTGTGTACCGGCATCAGATATACTCGAGGCCCATTTTGATTGGATCAGAACATGGTCAAACAAGTTCAAGTTTAGTACAGGTAAGTGACTTACAGGAGAAATTAAATGTGAATATATTCACGAGTTATACTCATCGCTACAAAAATGCTTGGAGTTTGTGTAAGCAGAATGAATTGGAATGATTCTCTCGTCTCTAAGCTTCATCATCCGTGTGTCTATAGTGTGATGTTCTGATGGGAACTCATAGTACACATTTTGAAACCGTCTCTGACTAACATTTAAAAAAATTATAAAAAAAATATTAATTCAACTCAATTGAAAGGTAGCTACGGACAAAAACATTTTTCTAAAGTAAACGCATTTAATTCAATGTTCAAATACCATCGGCCAATGATTCTACTACTGTAAATTTTATGGTCAAATGATTGCTATTCTATATATTAAATACAACTTAAAGGCATTTGATTCTTTTTATTGCTATGTTTATTATAATCGATAAGAATGGGTTCTTAGTTTCGAAAAGATTTACCTCCAAGAATCAAGAGTCAGGTGTTGACTTTAATTGAGTCTTTTCATCGTTTCTAAAATTCTTTCACGGAGCTTTTCCGTAATATTTATTTCGAAAGCTACGACGCTTTGATCCTATCTGCATAGCCAGTCCACACTGCAATTCGGAAGCAATAAAAGCAGTAGCAACTGTATTTGTTTTTACGATTTCATCAAAATGAATAAAACGCGTATAAATAGAATATTTTTACGCAAAAATTAAAGCTAGATGGATCCAACTATACGAAATTTGCGGTCAATTTTTATCAAGAAATATTAATAACATTCGATCGAATTCATTTTCGTTGATTCGTGAAATTTTTCTTCAAGGACTTTTTTATATAATAATGAGTTAAGTAAATATTTGGTTAAATTTTTTTTGAGCAGTTCGACAAAGCTTACAGAATGTCATGACTATATCTCAAACTTTATCCTAACTCGACTTTGCACGAAAGATTTAATGAGCAGGATTCTATATATATCAACTGGCAGCTCGTCAGTAAAATTAAAAATAAATTGCATCCGAATCCAAATTTTGCACGCATTCTTGGTAAGAGTCCTTATTATTATCGCAATTACATAAAATCTAACCTCTCCTAATTTGACAGCACTACTCAAAGCGCGCAATAATTTTCGGTGTGGTACATTTTCAGATTCTACCTCTAAATTCCCGACAGTGTTTATTCGGTATTTCCCTCCGGGGACTTTTGTCCTTTCACAAATGCAATATGTATGCCCACACTGAAAGCATCAATATACGTAAGGATATAAAAGGCGATTTCAGCAACGACATCGTGTTTACCAACAATCTTCCTGTATAAAAATCGATAGGAAGAACATTGACCCGTAAGGAAGCTCAGGGTTTTTTAATGGCTCTTTGGAAAAACTTTACGATCCAAGGCCCCTTGTTTGCGAAGAGGACAATAAAAAAATTATGGGGAGTGTTAAATCATAATTTAGGTTCCTAGATTCGTCGTCATTGCCACACTCATCGTTCTTCATGTCCTGGAAGTTGTGCCGAGGAAGTGGTCGTTCCCTGGGCAGGGATGGTGATAGATGTAGAAGGGCAATGAATCGTAAAATAATCGAGTTAGCACAACATATATGAATTATTGCTTAATTGAACAACAACGTATGGATGTTATTAAATATTAATTAGAAGATAATAAAAATAATGATCAACCGTCAGGTTAGCTGTTAGCATGGAAAGTTTCTCCCGAGGGAAAGACTAGAAATTGCCCAGCAAGAAATTAAAATAATTTATTGTAATTAGTTGGCTAGGTGGGAGTACTGTTATTGGATCTTCCCAACAAGTAATAAAGTAGATATAATGTGCACCTATAAACAATAATGTTGAATGGTTACAGCTAATTAATGGCTGACTGAAATTTAACGAATCAGGCCGCAGTCAAAGTATGTAGTATGAAATTAGCGGCGATAAATTCATATGATTTTCAATTCATGCTTTTTTCTCGAGAGAAATTTACCTTTTGCTTTTCAGAGTACCTTATATATACGAGTATATATATATATATATATATATATATATATATATATATATATATATATATATATATATGTATATATATATGTATATATATATATATATATATATATATATATATATATATATATATATATGTATATATATATGTATATATATATATATATATATATATATATATATATATATATATATATATATATATATATATATGTATATATATATATATATATATATGTATATATATATATATATATATATATATATATATATAGAGATATATATATAGATATAGATATATATATAGATATATATATATATATATATATATATATATATATATATATATATATCTATATATATATATATATATATATATATATATATATATATATATATATATATATATGTATATATACGAGGTGTGTTCAAAAAATATCGCGAGTTTTGTTTTTTTTCAAAAATTATTTATTTATTCATGAATATCTATTTTGTCCCCTTCAAAGTAATCCCCATGAGATATTATACACTTGTGCCAACGGTTTTTCCAATCTTCGAAGCACTTCAAAAAATCATTTTTTTTAATCTTGTTCAGCTCCTCCTTCGATGCCGTCTTTATCTCGTCAAGCGTAGCGTAACGTCGTCCTTCCATGGGCCTCTTCAGTTTAGGAAACAAGAAAAGTCACAGGGGGCCAGACCTGGGGAATACGGTGGCTGCGGCATCATTAGTGTGTTTGTTTTTGGCCAAAAAGTCGCGCACAAGCAACGATGTGTGAGCAGGGGCGTTATCGTGGTGCAAAAGCCAATTTTTGTTCTCCCACAAATCCGGGCGTTTCTGGCGGATTGCTTCTCGCAAATTGCGCATAACTTGCAGGTAATATTCCTTATTGACCGTTCTTTCCTGTGGCAAGAACTCATGATGCACGCGCAATCGAAGAAAACGGTCAGCAAAACTTTCACATTCGACCGAACTTGGCGCGCTTTTTTCGGTCTTGGGGCATGCGGCCGCTTCCATTGAGATGATTGAGCTTTGGTTTCCACGTCATAACCATAAACCCACGATTCGTCACCAGTTATGAACCTCTGGAGCAAATTTGGTTCGTCGCGGACAGAGTTTAACATCTCATTAGCAATGTTCATGCGTTGCTGTTTTTGGTCGCAATTGAGCAATTTTGGTACGAATTTCGCGGCGACCCGTCTCATGCCCAAATCGTTGATAAAAATCGAATGGCACGAGCGAATCGATATGTTTAGGTCCTCAGCAACTTCTCTAACGGTGATTGGCCAATACCATTTCCTCCACTTCATTAATTTTTTCGTCTGTTGTTGAAGTGCTCGGGCGTCCGGCACGCTCTTCGTCGTTCACATCTTCTCGGCCTTCTAAAAACATTTTGTACCACCGATAAACGTTGCTTCGGTCCAAGGTAGCTTCTCCGTATGCCACAGTCAACATTCGGAATGCATCCGCGCACTTAATTTCGTTTTTCACACAAAGTTTGATACACGTTCTTTGATCCATTTTTTTGAATAAGTAAAAATCGAAGACGATTGAAAACACGTGCAAGTAAAGCAGCTATCACCAATTAAGTGAACATTCAAAATGGCCGAGCTTGTCGGCATAAGTGACAGACATGAGTACTAACATAACGCCACACAAAATCGAAATTCGAATATACGTAACCCGCGAAAATTCAAAATTCGTGATACTTTTTGAACACACCTCGTATATATATATATATATATATATATATATATATATATATATATATATATATATATATATATATGCATTTATATATTTATATATATATATATATATATATATATATATATATATATATATATATATATATATATATATATATATATATATATATATATATATATATATGTATGTATATATATATCTATAAAAGGGATATAACAAAATCTGTGACCTCGCTAGAGGTTGCAATTTTGCTCCGATTAGCACCAAATTTTCAGAAAAGGTGTATTGAGTAAATATCTCAGTTTAGATCGTGAACTAGCAATATCCAAAGTATACCAAAGTATAGCTCCGATACGGATGAAATTTGGTACAAAGACTCACTGATGTACATGATGAATTTCACAATAAAAAATCCAAAGTCGGTTTCGCTGAAACAAAAGGGCGGCCGCTAAAAGGTAAAAAAACGTACAAAATTTTGTTGTTGTAGTCGTGACCAAAGCTTTCAACAGATGTTCATAAAATTCAATACTTTAATAAAAACTATAAGTACCTAAAGAATTGTGAAAAAAACTGGAGATCAGGTTGCAAAAAACGAAATGGCGGTTAGTTGAAGCTCAAAATTTCAAAGGCGTCTAAAAGTTGAAATTTAATCCGACGTAAATGAAACTTGGTTTCAAGACAGAAATCACTTAGACCTAAAGATTTTGAGATTTTGGTGATCATGCATGCGCAAGTTTCAAAATGGCGGTGGTTTTTTTTTTGTTTTTTTTTCAAATTTTTGTGGCCCTCTAGCCTGATGAAACATGAGATTATCAATCTCTGTACTAAGTCCTTGTGTTATCCAAAAAAATCATTAAAATCGAATGAAAGACAAAAAATCGAAAATTTAAAACCTAATGTTTTAGCTGCCATTTTCACTAAAAACTGAATACTTTTGCCGTGTCCGGAGTTAAATACTTTTGCCCTGTCTGGAGTAAAACTCCAATTTGAACGAGATTTGGCACATTGATTGACGAGGTCCTAGCACACAAAGATTTAAAATAATCCAAAATCAAATGCATACATTCAAAATGGCGGCCCCCAAAGGTCAGAAGGTAAGCGCAATTCGCTATTTTAGTAGCAACTGAAATAATGAATAATTTTCACGGAAACGTTTAAATGACTTAAATTGGAAGTATTTATAAATCAGACCATTTTTTAGATATTGTTAAAATATTTTTAACAATACCCTAAAAAATTATAAAACCGCGACATGTCTGTCCGTCCGTCCGTTTGTTCGTGCGTGAGAACAAGTTCTCCCGCAAACCACATGAGCTAGAATGAGGAAATTTTCTATGTAGGTCAAAAGTGGTCCCCTAGAAATTTGCAGTGCAAGAAAATATTTCAAGATATTTAAGGGAGTTCTTCCCATACAGGGGTTACTTAATTTTTTTTCTGTAGCTTTTTAGCAGCCAAATTTTCCAACAGTTTCCGATAATACTTGAAATTATAAGTTATTAAGGCAAGTGAATTTAATTTAATTATGCGAATCGGATGACAAACAAAAAAGTCGAAAATTTACAGCTTAATATTTTTAAGCAGCCGTTTTCAATGAAAATTCAAAATGACGGCCCCTGATGGTTCAGAAAAGAATTGAAAATGTATATATCAATGTCAACGCAAGTGCTGATGAAACTTCTATGGAAATCTTTGGAAATTAACTATTTGAGCTATTTAAGCCGACAAGTTTTGACCTTTGTGTGGTAACCGCTGTAAAATGTGTAAACAGCAAGTGGGAGAAGTACGAAACCTGTATTTATATGTTTATAACAATTTATTATCCGCCGATTTTCAATATGTGATCCATACGTGTGCAACTCAATTTAATTAGCAAAATATTTGCACCTCTAAAAAGGGTCTCTAAATACGAACGTCGCCAGATTCTTTTTATGTTAATAAATACCCATGTGGTGCTAGTAGGACTAGTAGTAGGCGAGCCAAACTCTTTTTTGGCACCTAACGCTACATAGGGGAAAACGCTACAATATGCCCCCGTTGACAATACGCCGAACTGTGCCTACACACACATGAATACAGACATCAAACAAGTAGTGACACGCGCAGTGCTGCGACATTCGCTTGTCAACATTGCTGCTAGTTAGGTGTGTTCTTTGTGATTTAGTTCGAGTAAAACATTAAAATCTTTTCAAAATGCTTCGAAACAATTTGCGGTGAGTACTATACAAATTCATTTACTTTGGACAGTGATTTTTTCAAGCAGATTTTGCATTCAAACAAGTGTTTAGCTTTAAATTACCTATCGTTTGACGTACTGTCTGCATTGAATAACTTTCAATGGCGTCCATCACATGACTGGGGCGTTTTGTAATCATAAGTTTTACAAAACGTCCCATTCATTATAGTACAATACGCCCCACGATGAGGGTAACGTACAAAATCAAGTTTTTACTTTTACAGATGCCGCGTGATTATCAAAAGAAGACTCTACGGGCTTCTTGGTCCGAGAAGGATTTAAATGAGGCTATGCAAAAAGTGCACAACAAGGAAATGGAAGTCAATGTGGCCGCTAGGCTTTACAATATCCCATCAAGAACGCTTAGACGACATTTGTTAACAGGAAAGACCAAAGTACCACTCGGGAGGCCGCCTGTTTTTCCAGAAGAGCATGAGAAAAAGTTGGTAGTTCATATAAAAAAACTTGAAAAAGTTGGCTTTGCACCTGATCGCAATGATGTTAAAGAAATGGCCTAACAGTTAGCTCAAATGCTGAATATGAAAAATCCGTTCTCAAATGAATCTCAGCAAGCAGGTTATACTTCGTTTAATTGGTTCTTAAAACGAAACCTTGAGTTAAGTCAGCGAAAGGCTGAAGGTTTGTCATTTGCTAGAGCTTATGGTTATAATCGGGAGGATTTTCATGATTTTTCTACACTGCTAGCTCATATGTATGAAGAAAATGACTTAAGCCAACATCCAGAGCAAATATTTAACATGGATGAAACTGGCATCCAAATAAATAATAAACCTGAAAAAGTGATTGCCAGCAGAGGAGCTAAAGACATTTATACTTTGACTAGTTGCGAAAAGGGGGAGAATGTGACAATCATAGCTTGCTGCAATGCTCAAGGTAACTTTATGCCACCAGTTTTGATTTATAAAGCTACCTACAACAAACCTCAGTTTTCTGAAGGACTACCGCCTGGTTTGCAAGTATTTATGAACAAAAAGTCTTCATATATAAACGCTGAGCTTTTCATGAAATGGTTCGAGGAAATATTCTTAAAACAAAAAGTCTTGGAAAATCCCTGCTGATACTGGATGGTCACCGTTCACACAGCAACAATATTCATTTCTTAGAAGTAGCTAAAGAGAATGATGTTAGATTACTATGCTTACCAAGTCACAACACTCATGCACTTCAGCCACTGGACAGGGGATTTTTCAGGCCTCTAAAGGTTTATTTTGCCCAGGAAGCCAAATCTTGGATGGTCATGAGTAAAGACAAGCGACTAACTCGGTACAATGTATCCAAACTGATTGGTAAAACTTGGGGAAAGCCTGCTAGTATGTCCAATGGTATCGCTGGTTTAAAGTCCTGTGGAATCTACCCTTATGATCCAAACGTCATACCAGAGCACTATTTTTCACTCTCAGATACTTTGCAGGAACAAGATCTCGTAAGCGATGAGCAAGGAAACGATAATGAATTAGGCGAAGGCTGCTCAAGGATACGAAACATTAACAATCTTCCTCCTGAAAGTGAGCCAGCAGTTTTGGAAGTGGATTAACTGCTAATGAATTGAGATGCAATCAACAAGATATGGGTTCGAAAAATCTTGACCATGATACTTTTGCTGCATCTGTAAAAACACCCCAAAAATGTTCAGATTCACCCTCGGAATCTGAAGAAGAAACGCCCACAAAAGTTTTAACTAGAATTCATCCCATACCTAGGTTACCAGCAATGACGTTCAAGAAAAAACAAAAGGCTGTAGTATTGACATCTCCAAATAATATACAACAAGTTGGGTAAACAGACCTACGCTCATGTCAGAAGGGTTTTGTATTCAATTTTCAAAATGCAGTCACCAGATTGAATAAAGTCAAGAAGCATGTCAATGACGATTTTATTGGAGAAACTATGAAATTCGAAGATCATACTATTATTAACAAAGTTGAACGAATTTCGACTTCTGAGGTTTTTGTTATTGTTATACTCATAAATATCTCCCTTGATAATTATTTCAGATGTCCATTCGCGAGGGAGGAAACACATTTTTCGTGTATTTCCCCCCTGTGCCCCCACTGAAGCAAAAACTGACAGTTTAAGAACTGTTTTGAAAAGCTCCCATGAAAACTTTCATTTCATACTCATATTGGCTACGTTTGATGAATTTTTTTTCAGGGGCCACTCTCCTGTACTGTTATCATTGATTAATGGCCAATTTTTTCGAATCCTAGAGTTGTTACAAAGCCCTTTTGTTAGAAGCTCCCTCTCGCCTCCTTGACTTGTTTCACTTATGAGTATTAATTGTAGGTACTCAGCTTCAGTCATTCATTAAATTGAATCAAGTGTTCAAAGCATGCACCTTAAACGTTGAAGTTGGGAAAAAATAACTCAAAATTATTCAATCTTCGCATTTAAAACAGCCACTATTTTGTTTGACGATAACTGATACCACTAGCTGAACCGATTCTCAAAGTTATTCATGACACCTATCATTCCTGAAATTTTCATGCAAATCCTAGCAAAACTGTAGTGTCTGAGTCGGTAAAAAGCGCATGTTGTTCCATAGCCATATGTTGCCATAGTAATACATGCAGCGCATATTGTTCCATAGTAATACAGGAAAATTCAAACCGCTATAACTTCGCTAAATATGATGCAATCTTTATGAAACTTGCAGGGTTAATCAATCTTATAAACATCTGTGTACTGAATTTCATTGAATTTAAGTGTACCGTTAAGATTTTATTCAAGAAAACATAAAATCGATAAATCATACTATTACTAACAAAGTTGAGTGAATTGCGACTTCTCACGTATTTGTTGTTGTTGTACTCATCTAGGCCTACATTCTTGATTTTTTTCAGATTTTTCGGATCACAGGTGTCCAATCGCGAGGGGGGGGACACAAGTTTTTCGTGTATTTCCCCTCCCTGTGTGCCCCTCGAAGTAAGCTTTGCCAAACTAAGACCTGTTTTGAAAAGTTCTCATCAAGACCTTTCATTTGATCACTCCCCTACATGGGGAGACCCCCCTTAAATACCTTATAAAATTTTTTAGTAGTTGAACTTTGAAGAGATCACCACTTTACACCTACATACAAAATTTGATGTTTCTACCTTAAGTAATTTAATTTAGTAGTTGAACTTTGAAGAGATCACCACTTTACACCTACATACAAAATTTGATGTTTCTACCTTAAGTAGTTTCCGAGAAAAACTGCTGTGACACACGGACGGATGGATGGACGGACGGACGGACAGACAGACAGACGGACAGACGGACAGACAGGACGCGATTTTAGTAGGGTTTTGTAAAATTATTTTACAAAACCCTAAAAAGGGAACCCACAAAAAAAAAGTGACTGATTTCTCTTCATCATCACAAAGCGATCTTGATGAACAAAATTATAAGAGCTCTTCGAATGAGGATATTTCTGATGAAGATGAGAATAAGTGCATTTAATGTACGAAAAATTATTATTGCACGACGTCTAACGAAGATTGGATAAAATTTACGTCATGTTTATCTTGGATGCATGAATTTTGTACCATGTACAACCCTTTTTGCAACGTTTGTGGTAAAAAGGCTAAACAGGAAGCTGTCAAAAAGTCTAAGGCGGCAAAAAAATAAAATAAGTACTACGTAACGTAATGATAGCATATAAAAATTATTATGGCGACTAAGAATTTCATCTTAAAGCTATTTCCGGAGACTGGTTGTTAATTTTTTATTATTAAGCTTAAATTTGATTTGTCATTTCATTATTTCTTTACAAAAATTACCGTGGGGCATTTTATAATAGACGAGAGGCGTATTATCAACACATAGCGTCACAAAATGCCCTACCTGACGTTTGAAAAAAATATTTTTTTTAGCTAGTGTATAAGGAAATGTTACCAAATTTAAGTGCCATTTTTAGTTTAAATGCCATTTGTTACACTTTTTGATTAAAATAGGGTTGAAAAAAGTTAAAAGGCCATTTTATTGAGCATCGCGTAAAAGTGGGGCGTATTGTAGCATTTTACCCTACGATAAATTTACCTTTCCGGCTGGTGCTGTCAACGGGGATTTTTTGAAGTAGAAAACGGATGAAAAATGTTTTTTCAGCACATTTACTAGTAGAATTTTTGAAGATGAAAAGTGCAATTATTGTATATCCTAAAAGCAGGCAATTGACAGGAAAAGAGAAAAACTGAGAACTAAAAAAACTTCCTGATGATGATTGAAGAAGAAATGATTATGCGACCTTTAAATTTGTGATATGATTTTTTAACTGGAGCTTCGAGTTATACCTAACAACATAGCCTTCCAAGGCGACAATTTTCATCATCGTACTTGATGGAATAGTAATATGCTGTTATTGTATCAATATTCTTTCTATCAGATTTAAGCTTTATCCTCTTGATTTTCCACCGTTTCTTATATGAAAATGTGGCAAGATCTCATTAAGATCTGTCCTATGGCACCTCATTTGAATGCATTTATAAAAAAATTAAGGGAGGGTAACACTTTTGACTTTTCCACAAAGTTTGATGACTTTAATTGGTATAGGTTTGAAGAAAAACTACTATTGCATACAGATGGATAGATGGACGGACAGGAGAACACATGCCACGATTTTCAAATTGAGCCAGAGTATCGAGCAGATCCTTGCCATACGAATTAAGAAATCTTCTTCTTGTGTATGAGTAATAAGCGGAAAATCATTATTAAGTCTAGGTATCGATCGGTGGAAATATCCGCTTGTTGTCCAACTCATCATGTAAAATATGTATTGCCGTTCCGGTCGACACACCCATGGCCTCTGCTACTTCACACACTTGCGTTTGTCGATCAGCGAGACAATTTTTGAATGATTTCCTCGGCTACCACGTTTGCCGGGCGTCCTGGTTGCTCCTCATCAAAAACGGATGTTCCCCCACGTTTAAATTCGTTGAACCAATATCTAACTGTGGTCATAGATGGCGAAGTGTCCCCACAAACAGCATCGAACTTTGCTTTCATACCTCCAATTTTTTCCACTCGATGGCACCACTATCGCAAGAGAAATTAACCATGGTAAAGTACAAGTACATTCTTGTAGACGATTATTATCGAAATTTCAGCCAAATTGAAAACTTATATTTTGACCGGGTATGAAAGTGGGCGTGTCCACGGATTTTATAAAATGGAGAAAGCTCAATATTGGTGGGTGATTGAATTTTTGTTTTTGGAAGGGACATTTTGCAGCGAAATTAAAGAACGATCGGATGCTGTATACGGTGACTTGGAGGACAACGTGATAAAAATCCACGAGCTCAAATTGGCAGGCCACCGATTGAATTTATGCGAGATATCTGAGACAGTAGGAATCTTAGAAAAACTAC
The DNA here is from genome assembly GCA_963969285.1 of Odontomyia ornata. Classification (NCBI taxonomy): domain Eukaryota; kingdom Metazoa; phylum Arthropoda; class Insecta; order Diptera; family Stratiomyidae; genus Odontomyia; species Odontomyia ornata. The sequence continues at coordinate 379,317,716 of OZ017738.1, forward strand.
GTGAGTCATTTCCTGCATAAAACTTTAGGCATGAGAAAGCTATTGACGCAAGGGGTGCCACGTTTGCTCACTTCGGACAGTAAACGCAGCGGTGAGCCTACTTTAGAGGACTGTTTGACGCTATTTAAGCGCAACCCAAAAGAGTTTCTGCATTGTTTTGTAGCAGTCAACAAAACGTGGCTCTACTGGTACACATCAGAGACCAAGGAACTGTCAAAACAGTGAACTTAACCCAGCAAACGTGCTCCAAAGAAGGTGAAGACTGTCTTATCGGCCCAAAAGGTGATGGTTACCGTTTTTTCGGACTCACAAAGTGTGATTTACATACTACCCTAAAGAAGGATGAAACGGTCACAGAGCTCTATTCTGCTGAATTATTGGGCTGATCCGATCCCAAATCGCAGAAAAAGGACCGAATTTGGCGAAAAATAGTATGCTCTTCTACTATGACAACGCACCGGCTCACACCTCCACCGTCACCGTGGCTAAATTGGTCAAATTGGGCTAAGAACTCTGCTACCCCATCCACCATATTCTCCAGATTCGGCCTCGTGCGACTTCTTTTTGTTTCTGAACTTGGAAAAGTCACTCGCCGCGCAAAAATTTAAGTCGAATAAGTAGATCGTCACCGTCACGGAGGTCTACTTTGCAGACCTCGAGAAAAAGTATTTTTTCAAAGAAGTTGAAGCATCACGGGCTCAAGTGTATCGAGCTGAGAGGAGATCATGTTGAGAAATAAATTGCCTTTTTTCTAAAATTTTAATTTTTCTTATGTAGACTAAGTACTTATCGGACCGCTCTTGTAAAGGGTGGTCCATCCAAAACGCATGACGTTAATTGTTGATAAAACAAAAATTTTTCAGAGAAATATGTGAATATTTTTTATTATAATAGAAGAATTTATGACAATTATGAGTGAAATAAAATATTGCCCAAATGCGCTACGGTGGCATACTTCTATCCAATGGTCCATATTTTCAATAATTCTGAGACATCAATTGAGGTTCAATGTCATTAATGTGCCGTATTATCTCATCCTTTAGCTCTTGAATTGTTCTTGGCTTATTAACGTACACTTTTTCTTTTAAATATTCCTAAAGAATGAAGTCCAACGGTGTCAAATCGCATGACCGGGGCATCTAATTAACATCACCACAACGTAAGGCAACACGGCCATTGAATTCCTCGTGCAAAAGAGCCATTGTTTTGTTGGCTGTGTGGCAGGTGGCATCATCCTGTTTGAACCACATATCGTCCAGGTCCATAACCTTAATTTCTGGCCACAAAAAGTCCACTATAAACTCGGAATAGCGAACGCTATTCACGGTAACTGCTGGTCGTCTTCATTTTTGAACAAGTACAGCCCGATGGTGCTGCCAGCCCACAAACCACACCAAACAGTCACTCATTGTGGATACATCGGCTTTTCAACAGTCACTCGTGGATTCTCATTTGCCCAAATGTGGCAATTCTGCTTGTTAATGAATTCACTGAGGTTAAAGTGTGCCTCGTCGTTGAAGATGATTTTCTTTGTAAAGTCACCATTCTCTCCTGTCTGTTCAACCAACCATTCGGCGTATTGCTGACGCTTGAAATGGTCAATATGCTTCAGCTTTTGAGTCAATTGAACCTTATGAGCGAGTGAATTCAAACTGATATTCAAAATTCGCATCAGTGATGTCCGTGAGATGTTCAATTGCTGCGCACGACGACGAGTCGAGGTTGTCGGCTCTTCTGCCGCACTATTGCGAAAAACAGCAATGTTTTCCGCCGAACAAACTGGGCGAGCATGCACAGGTGATTTCACATTTTTTGCAGACCCGGTTTGCTGAAATTTGCGCACGATTCTCCCGATTGTGAACACATTTGGTCGATTATGCTGACCAAAAAAATTGCGAAGTGTACGAAATGCATTTTGATTTGAACACCCATTTTCGTAAAAGGCTTCAATGCACTGCTCAATTGTGTACCTATGCATGGTTTAATTTTTCAAATACTGAAATGTAGAAATCGCAAATTAAGTTGGACGAAAAACTTGACATTAAGGTGTGACTCTCAATTAACATAAAGCATTATGGTTGGACCACCCTTTATGAGTCTAAATAACATCTATTTTGAGAGTTTGGTATGGATCTAATGACCTTCGCATACTATTAAACACAATTTATATATATATGTATAAACAAATAAAAGTAGCGTGGAAGTGCTCTGCCAGAAGGGTCTTGTAAAATAATTTGAAATTCAAACCATATTTTCTGAATATCAAAACATGCCACAGACATATATTTCATGAATTGGGCTCGGAAAACTAATATATGGTTATTATATATTTTGATTTGTCGCCCTTTTATTTTCAGTGTGCTGACTTCAATGTTTGAGTAGTCATGATAACATATCAATATTACAAAATTTCCAACGAATTTCTCACACATCTGTAATGTATGGGTCCTTTACGAATGAATATTTAAACAATTCGACGTGTAGTTGTTGGTGTAATTGATAAATTTTCTATCACCTATAACTTGGTTGTTTAAAGCAAGATTTTTATGAAAATTCCCCAAAACATGAGTTTTACATCAAATGATTTAGATAGAAAATTTGAGGGTCAACTTTGGAGTTTATAGATGAAATCGTAAAATGAGCGAAATGTACTATTATTAACAAATTTGATGGAGTTTTGAGTTTTGAGGTATTTTTTGACTTTGTTTGTAGGGTTTCATAAAACTATTCTACAAAACCCTAAAAACGGCAGATCTGTTGGTGACTATTATCTTCGGAGTGCCTCAACTCTGCTAGTTTTGTGGAAATTTTGGTTGTATTGAAAATGCTTTTTCAAGTTCAAGAATATATTTTGTGGCTTCAAAGGGATTACTTGAAGGGCCAAAGCCCGCTTAATGTTACAATGCAGGCCAACGAAAGAAAAAAGTTACAACGGGCGTTGCTCAAGGATCTATACTAGGTTCAAACTTGTGGAACATACCTACGACTAGCTACTGAGACTAGAGTTGCCGGATAAGTCATGTCTGATTGGCCATGCGGATGATGTTGAGGCGCTAGTTGCTGGAAACATCGTTGAGCTGGTGCAGCTTAGGCTAGATATGTTTTTGCGCTGAGTATAAGACTTCATGACTGCTCATAGGTTCAATCGTACACTAGAGAAAACTTAAGTAATCGTTTTAACAAAGAAGAGAATCCCCAGAGCAAAGATGATTAGTATTGGCGAATTAATGGTTGAATCGGGATCATCAGTAAAGTACTTAGGGTTGCCGATGGACTCAAAGATGAGTTTCTCAGAGCGAATCAGGGTAAGGAGTGAAGAAACTGCTTCGGGTTTAAAGTCTCTGTGTAGACTTATGTCTGATGCAGGGGCCCCGTTTATCTAGAAGTACCGTACTGTCTTTGCTACTGTACAGAGCAAGAATAAAGGGTGGTACTCTCAACAGAAAACTGTACTGAAAGCGCTTGGAGCAGATACAGAGAGGACGGCACTGAGGAATGCATCTTCATATCTTACAGCCTCAAATTCGGCGGTGCTAGTTATTGCAAATATGATACTCATTGCCTCCCTTGCTAGAGGGTGTCGTGCATGAGGGAAATAGTTGCCCGCAAGGGGAGTAAATGCTTATTCAATGATTTGCAGCAGTCTTGGGTAAATAACGCAAAAGAAAGACAAACTACCTAATCCCTGATCTGAGATCATGGCTCAATTGAATCCACGGTGAGACTCAGCTCTTGAGCAGATATGGGTTATTTCAATCTTACTAGCACAAGATTTATAAATCGTTGTCCCCTGACTATATGATGTGCATAGTTGAGGAAGACGATACCTGGTGCACCATTTTTGCCTGCAAAAGATGGGACAAGCTGTGTTGATAACTCTCCAAGGAAACAGAAGAGCTCTTCCTAGTTAGTCTAATTGGGAAGATACTTGAATCGGTTGATGAATGTTACTATGTGGTATATTATGATTGGAAAGTCCTCAACGGTTAAAAGAGCTCCCATCAGGTAACTAGGAATGTCAGAGTTAGGGGATTGTTGCTCTTATAACCTCTTCATATTTCTCTTTTACCACTAGAGGAGAAGCTCCCTAATTTGAAGTTGCCTCACGGCGTAGCAAAATGAGGCCTAGTCTGAATTTATGAATCAAACGGTTTCAGGTTAGGTTCTCAGCTTGGTAATGGAGGTATTAAATGTATAATTTAGATGTCTTACCTCACTAAAAGCTCCACACTCAGGGCTTTGATAGATTCCACCTTCCAGCCAAAAAACCCTGTCTTTTGCAGAACAAAGACGGTGCAATTATATCGTTGGTGGTGTTTGCTATAATCGCAGACCGAAAAGCTGCAAATGTTTAAAGTAATCTTCAAAAAATGTTTGATGATGTGCAGCTCTACACCAACAATCGGTGAATGGAAATCAATGCACAGAAGTGCAAAACAATTTTGTTTTGGATAATGCTGCACGGGGCCAGTCAAAACCTGAAACGAAATTGGAAGGATTTCCACATTTTAGCTGGTGAGGGTAGTTCAGAACGGGTTCCACATAAATTATGTCTTCGACACCTCGTTTTTGATCTCGATCAGTATCTGTGCTATACTGAACATGTCAAAATCATGCTCAGTGAAGCACAAAATGTTGTCATGGCCCTTCGACGACTCTTTCATTCCAGAAACATTGATGAAAGTACAAAGTTATATGTTACAAGACCCTGGTAAGACCAGTTTTGACATATTGATGTCAGATCTGTAAAGGTTAAGAGTTTTCGAAAGGAAATGTCTTCATGCATGTACTGGTTTAGGCAGAAAGCCGGAGATGGATTGGAAACGCTTTATATCGAATAGAAGAATTTATCAAACGGATCAAGTGACGAGAGTCGGTATTTTCATATAGAGACTTCTTCGGAATCATTTCGCAAGTTTCTAATTGTAAGTGAAAAACCCCTGGATTTCACAGCTGCTCCACCCTACAGACGGGTATATTGCGGCTTGCCTCGCTACAGGCTTCTTTCCTCCAGAAGCATTCGTGTATTTGGACATGAATATTTTTGATTCTAACGGTGTCCCAGTCACATATCATGTATATATTGAATAAAGTGCTTTTGGCTTTGACTTTGACTTTGACGGGCCACCAATTTCAACGTCTAGCACTCGTTGCGTGTGGACGTGTTTTTAAATCGCTCCTGTCATTAATTTTAAAAATTAATTAATTTTTCACAAAAGTCAGTTGAAAACAATTTTTTGTAATTGAAAACCATCACCGTCGAATGATTCGAGCAGTTATCGAGTACCTGAAATTCATTTCCTGAAGAAATATCAAAAGTGGAAATACGTTCAAGGGAAGTCCCGGTCTGAGAACATTCCCTCTAGTCTCGCTGCAAAAGCAACGAGATGGAGGAGCCCGATGGCTTCAGCCATCAACCAGAAGGTTCATGTCCATCGCCAACGATGGCGAGCGAAAAAAGCTCAAAAGGCGATACGACAATAAAGAAGAAAAACCGACAATTCTTTCGGTAATCGAAATCGAGTAGCTGATCAAAGATAAAGAGAAAGCTGATAAAATTGAAACAGAAAATGAAGGGCTCAAGCTTCGAGTCAAATCATTAGAAGCAGTCGTTGGAACATTAACATTCAACAAAGCTAAAGAAACCAAGAAAGGCCAAGAAACAAATTCAAAAATTGAAGATGAGAGAACTAAAAAGCCAAAGCAAGAAGCTGATAAAGAGGATGTCCTCAGTGCAGGCGGAGCAAACGACAGCATTAACTACTATGCAGCGCTAGCTGGACTTGAAGATACGATGAGTATTGAAGAGGATCCAGGTAAAACTTCTGAGTTAGATTATGAGTTCATAGAATACATGAAAATTAAAAATAGGGAGAAAAAACCAAAAATTTTGTCTGATTAATGAAAAGAAAGAAAAAGTCCCACCAATCAATGTATTTGGGCAAACGGGTAAAGATATGGTTCGGCTTTTGGCAGCCGAAAATAAGCTAAAGATTTTGAGGTCAAAAGAGTCAATGCCGATAAATTGACAATTAGGACTAAGTCGTTGGTTGATTTCCAGGCAACAAAAAGTGCGTCAAATTCTGGAGATGTTCCGCATTTTACATACGACCCCCAAAAGCGAAAGAAAACAAACATTTTTATTGAAAGGTCTGGACTGTGGTGAGGACACAGTCGATCTCCTTCAGGTGCTCCAGGAAGTTGAACCAAAAATACAATTTATTTCTGTTAAAAACTTTGTAACGAGGAGATCGATTGTGGAGCGCAAAAACTTGCCTCACTACTTAGTCCAGATTTCCAGCAAAAGCAGTTCAAGTGCCCTGCAAAAAATACGGTGCTTAAACTTCCGTGTGGTGAGGTGGGAATGCCTCCAGAAAAGTGAAGTCAACCAGTGCTAAGGTGTCAAAGATTCGGGCATTCGGCTGCTAAGTGCGCCATGAAATATAGGTGTGCTAAATGCAAAGATATCCATGCTCCCGGTGAGTGCAAATTGGCTCAGGAGGAGCCAAAGGAAAAATTATATTGTGTGAACTGCGGTGCCGTTGGTCATCTTGCATCATATTGAGAATGCCCCCGGTATCAAGATGCAAAGGTAAAATTCACTCCGAAACAAAGTCAAGCACACCGCAGTGTGATTCCTACCAACTTCGTCAAGCCCGGGGTGTCATTTGCACTTGCTACGAGAGGACCAGCAGACAATGTAAATAAAATAAATGATGTAAGTGCCAATAATGAGCTTCTCCTTAAAATTTACCAGCAATTAAATTCCTTACCAGAGAGAATCGATAAGCAAGATTCGAAAGTTAACATTGTTTTTCAGCGTTTAGGGCTTTCAAATGCCTCAAAATAAGTTGTCATCCAGCCACATTCCCACATACAGGATTCATCTCATCTCGATCAACGTCAACTCCATTGTGAGTCTACATCGAAGTGACTATCTCCTGGAGTTCCTTGTCAAGCAAAAGCCTGACATCATGTTTCTTACCGAAACCCACTTCAATTCATTACACTCCATGAAATTCAAGGATTTTGAATTCGTAAGCAACGATAGGGTAATAGGTGATGGGGGAGGTGGCACCGGGATATTGGTTCAAAGACCATATCGTTTCCAACATACTGAAAAAGTCGAATTTGAAAGCTTTGAATCTCTTGGAGTGTCCTTTATCAAAATTTCACTGCCAGGTGGGGATAACCTCTTCGTTATCTCTGCCTATGCAACTGGTGGAACTGTTCTCAAGTTCAAGTAGGAACTCAATTCCTTGTTTGAAATACTCGAATTGAACAGGCTTCATAAGTATTATATTCTTGCTGGTGACCTGAATGCCAAGCATACATCATGGCTGATCGCCACAAATAACTGTGTATTCCGGAAATCGTGGATAACAGAGAACCAGATTGAATACAGGTGCAATCTATATGGGTCGGAGTTCCCAACGTACCCTAGGACAAATTCATATTTGGACCTCTGCATTGCTGACGCAAGACTCAAATTCAACTTTAATAGTCCTCAACGGAAACTGCAGGTGCTTCCTTATGATAGTGACCATAACGCAATCGTAGTGGAAATCAATCATCAAAGGGATGATTTCTTCCTCATTCCAGTTCAACATGAGAATCATCGGTTGAATTTCAAACAAACAGACTGGGGAAAGTTTCAAAAGAAGTTTAATCGGGAGTACCAGAAAAAATGTCCACCTTCTGATGATGGCAACTCTTGCTCAATGGTTCCTAATGACAGGAATCTAATTAACCATTCACCGGGGGCGTGGATATCTTTGCACTTAACACAGCGATAGTGCATTGCGCGATTGGCAGCCGAATGACCGAATCGTTGACACCTGTAACACTGGTTGACCTCAGTTTTTTAGAGGCGTTCCCACCTCACAACTCTAAAGTTTAAGTACCTTACCTGTTGGAGGGCACTCGGACTGCTGTCGTTAGAAATTTGGACCAAATAAAATGGTAATATTTTACCTTCTACAGTTGATCTCCTTGTAGCAAAATTTTTCACACACATGAACTTAACAGCTGGTGCTGCTTCCTGCAACATCTCAAGGAGATCAACTGTATTCTCCCCACAGTCCAGGCTCTTCAACAGGAAGGTCTGATTTTTTTCCGCCTTTGGCGTATATGTAAAGTGGGGAGCTTGGACACTATTAAGAGCAACTTTCGCCTGTTTGAAGTCAGCCAGTGTCTTTGTCTTGATCGAGAGCTTATCACCGGTCACTCTTTTAATTTCAAAGTTTTTGATTTTATGTTCGGCTGCCAATAACCGAACCATATCTCCTCCACGCTGCCCAAAAACGTTTATTGGAGGAACTTTTTCATTTACCTCATTGATTTTATTAGGAGGACCAGCAGACACACCGGTTGGCTTCTTCTCCTTTTGCTTATTTTTTAATTTTAAACATTTAATGAAATTATTATCGCTATCAATATTACCTATCTTATTGTTGCTCTCTATCTCGACGTCCATTTCTTCGTGCATTGCAGACAGCACCGCATAATAATTGGCGCTGTCGTTCGCTCCTCCTGCGCTCAGGATATTTTCCGCATCATGGATTGTCTTGCTCATATCTTGCGATTTCGTTTTATATGTTGGTACTCCTTTCCCGTTGGTCATGCTTGTTGTTTCCTGTTTTTCATTCTTCTTAGTTAGTATCGGCTCTTCTTTGCCGGGCGTATTCTGTGGCTTCGCTTTTTGTTTGCTCTCATTTGACAACTTCCGGACCATATCTTCCAAACTCTGTATCCGGAGTTTTAATTCGTCATTTTGTTTCGTAACACTTGCATTCTCCATGGTTACTTATTCATAATCTTCGCTTGAAATCGTAATTCACTTTCCATGCTCACAATTGTCTTGTTCATTTTTCCGCTTGTTTATTTTATCATTTGTAATTTTCAAAATGCCAGGCTCTGGGTCTCCCGGCGGTGGGAAGCCGTCGGGCTCCTGCATCCCCCCGGTGAAAAAAACTTTTTTTCTTTCTTGAAACTTTCTCGCAGGTAAAGTCAAGATACTCGATAAATTGTTCGAATAGTTCGACGATGTAATAAGTTTCTTTATAAAATTACTTTCTAATTGGCGTTTCAAAAATTATTTTAATTTATAAAAATTCTTGACACGTCTACACGCAACGAGTGCTAGACGTAGAATTTGAGATAAATCTTCTCGATAGGGCTGGTATCGAAATTGATAGTACGGCTCCGGATAGAAATGGAAACAGGATTTTTTGTGAAGGATTGGATAAACTTTCCCTGATTGGAACACATTTTGAATTGGTTCATCCACCAAACCCTAAGAGAGGGAATGAAATATTTTCAGAGGTCGTTGAAGCAAAAGTTTCTGAATTCAAATCAAGCCTGAACGGCCAATCAATTCTTCATTTCAATGAAACATTAACATCTGACCTCATACCGAGCTTGAATCTTATTGATTATTTTGTCAGCTATGAAGACTTGCATTTCATATTTCGCAGGATAAACAACAAGAAATCATGTGGTGCTGATGGTATTCCAAATGTAGTTTTCCGACATTTGCCTGAGGTTGCTATTAAGAACTATTGCATATTGTTCAACAACATGTTGAGCAATTCATATTTCCCAAATGAGTGGAAAAAAGCTAAGGTATTTCTGATCTTGAAGAAAGGAAAAGAATCTTCGTGCCTGAAAAGCTATCGCCAAATAAGCTTGCTGCCTAACATCAGCAAGGTGTTTGAAGTGATACTCAACAATGCATTAAACGCCCACATTGAGGAATATGAGTTGATGCCAAATTGCCAATTTGGTTTTCGTGCCAGGCATTCGACCACACATGCAATAACGAAAGTAACCTCAGACATCTGTTGGAAACTAAATGATAGACAATGTATTGGAGCATGTCTCATTGATATGGAGAAAGCCTTCGATACGGTGTGGTTAGATGGACTAGTTTTTAAACTCCTTCAGGACAAGTTCCCCAGACACCTTGTCGCCATGATGTGTAATATGTTATACGGGAAATCGTTTGTTGTAACCGATGGAAATCTGACAACAATGCGCGAGTTCAAGGTCTTGAATGGTCTACAGCAGGGAACAGTTACTGCGCCTCTGCTCTTTTCAATCTTTATTCGCAAACTATTGAACGGCTTTGATTTTAACGTCTCGCCAACGCGATCATTGGTAGCGTTTGCTGATGATCTGATCATCTATACGGCAGACCGAAAAGCTACAATAGTTCAGAGCAATCTCCAGAAAATGTTCAATGATGTGCAGCTGTACACTGACAATTGGCGAATGAAAATAAATGCGCAAAAGTGTGAAACAATCTTGTTTCGGACAACGCTGCAGGGGGTCAGTCAAGACCTGAAACGTAATTGGAAGGATTTCCACATCATGGCTGGTGAGGGTAGTCTAGAACGGGTTCCACATAAATCCTGTGTTCGATACCTCGGTGTTTATCTCGGTCAGTATCTGTACTATACTGAACATGTGAAAATCATGCTCAGTAAGGCACTTAAAGTAGTCATGGCCCTTCGAAAGCTCTTTCATTCCAGATACATTGATCAAAAGGTCAAAATTATCTGTTACAAGACACTGGTTAGACCAGTTTTGACATATGGATGTCAGATCTGGTACAACCAGAGTGCTAGTATTATGGAAAAATTAAGAGTTTTCGAAAGAAAATGTCTTCGTGCATGTACTGGTTTGTACAGAAAGCCTGAGACGGATTGGAAACATTATATATCGAATAGAAGAATTTATCAAACTGCTGAAGTGACTAGAGTCGATATCTTCATATTGAAGCTTCTTCGGAATCATATCGCAAGATCTGTGACTGTGAGTGAAAACCTTTGGATTTCACAGCCGTTCCACCCTACAGACGGGTATATAGCGACTTGTCTCGCTACTGGCTTCATTCCTCCAGAAGCATTCGTGTATTTGGACATGAATCGATATGTTTTTGATTCTGACGGCGTCCCAGTCATATATCACATATATCGACGGGCCACCGATAAGAAGATAAAATATCCTCCGAATTTGAGTTCACAAGACCAACAGTTCCAATGGAGATACTCATTTGCTAGATTCGTTGAGGCTGATCGAGTTGAGACGGGGCAATCTAGGTATTGGTGGCTGAATGACAATGTCTAAATTATTCGTGTTTATTTTTCAGTTTTGGTATTTTTCGTTATTTAGTTTTTGAGTTTCAGCTCATTATTGCTACATTTAGTGTTGTTGTTTATTTTTGTTAAAAATTAGGTATAGGTCAGGTTTATATTATGTTTATTATATTAGGTTAGAGATAAGGTAAAACGCTTAGGTTAGGAACATTGTTATAGATTTTTTTAAGTATAAGATAAAGTTTTTGATAGCATTTATTAGAATTAAGTTAAAACAAATTAGGTGCAGGATCAAAGTTCACTGTAGTGTTAAGATGATAAATAATTTTAGAATAGTGTTGGTTGGTTTTTTCTCCTTTTTCCAATTAAATTTTAAAAATATGTAACAATCTTCATTGATTTGAATTTGCTAGAGTTTTTTTTTTTTAAATGTGTTTAATGATAACGTACAAATTTAGAGAGCCATTTGGACCATTAAGTTTTTTATTGTTATTGTTTGGAATTTGCTTTATATTCTTTAAAAATTTATAACGATTAGTATTAAATAAAGCGTTTTTGATTGATTGATTGATTGGGAAGGGGAAACGTACGAACTTTTCGCGTACTCCCCCTCGTGATTGGACACCTTCGATCCGAAAAATCTGAAAAAAATCATGAATGTACGCCTTAATGAGTACAACAACAACAAATACATGAGAAGTCGAAATTCACTCAACTTTGTTAGTAATAGTATGATTTATCGATTTTATGTTTTCTTGAATAAAATCTAAAAGGTACCCTTAAATTTAATGAAATTTAGAAAGCGGATGATTATTTTTAAGATTGATTTTTCCTGAAAGTTTCATAAATATCGAATAGTATTTAACGAAGTTATAGCGATTTGAATTTTCCTGTATTACTATGGAACAATATGCCCTGTATTACTATGGAAACATATGGCTACGGAACCATATGCGCTTTTTACCGACTTAAACACTACAGCTTTGCTAGTATTTGCATGAAATTTTCAGGAATGATAGGTATCACGAAGATGAGTACATATAATTGAAACAAGTCGAAGAGGCAGGAGAGAGCTCCCAGCAAAAGGGCTCTGCAACCATTCTAAGATTCGAAAAAACAGGCCATGAATCGATGATTACAGTACAGAGGAGTGGCCCCAGAAAAAAAATTTCATGAAACGTAGCCGGTGTGAGTATCAACTGGAATTTCTCTATGAGAGCTTTTCAAAACAGTTCTTTAACTAACAGTTTTTGCTTCGGTGGTGACACAGGGGGGGGGGAGGGGGGAAATACATGAAAAATGTGTTTCCTCCTTCGCGAATGGACACCCGTGATCTAAAAAATCTGAAGAAAATCATCAAGAGAGATATTTATGGGTATAACTATAACAAATACCTCAGAAGTCAAAATTCTTTCAGCTTTGCTAATAATAGTATGATACTCAAACATGACATGTTTCTTGATTTTATTCGTTGCTGGTTACTGCATTTTGTAAGTTGAGTACAAAACCCTTCTGACAGAGCCTAGGTCTGTCTACCTAACTTGTTTGTCTTGTGTTTTTCGTTGTATCGTTTTGAATTTCAGCTCATTATAGCTTCATTAAGTGTTGTGATTTGTTTATGTTAAAAATTAGGGATAGATTTCAATATTTAGGATAGTAATATGTTATTTTTATCAAAATATGTTTAGAGATAAGGTATAACGTTTATGTTAGGAATTTTGTGAGACCATTTTGCCGTATACGATAAAATTTTCGATTGAATTTTATTAGAATTTGGTTTTGACATATTGTGTAGGATAAAAGTTCATTGTTGTGTTTGGAATAGTGTTGGTTGGTTTTTTCTCCTTTTTCCAATTGAATCATGAGATATGTAACATTTTTAATTAATTTGAATCTGATATGGTTTTTTGATTAAATGATTATCATTCATAACGTTTGGGCTATTAAGTTTTGGCATTTGTATCGTTTGGAATTTGCTTTATGTTCTTTGAAAATTTATAACAATTGATGTCGAATAAAGGGCTTTTGACTTTGAATTTGATGGGGCAATTTTTGGTTTTAGACTTGATTTTTGGGAAGAGAATAAGGATGCTTGTAGGACACTGTACTACACTTATATCAAATCAAAAGATTCTTCTATATCAACTAAATCCGAAGTTCTCAACACCTTTAGATCTGAGTCTGAAAATATTCGGATCTGAGTTTGGACGCTCTTAATTCTTCACGTCAAAGTCCCATCATCACAACTCTGTCACACAAAAGTTTGAAGCCTCTACTCATTTTCAACAAGCTCCATTAGTACAATACTCCTTCCGTCAGCTAGGCTTCATACTTCTCAGCATACTTATCTTACTTGCCATTGACTTCTTCTAATGAATGCTTTACGTAGAGGTCAGCTCCAATTTCAACCTCCCCTACCCATTAACACATGCCTTGGGACAGTTATAACGGGTATTCAGAGGCAAATTTGCTGGGAATGGTTGATATTTCGAGATTCCAAATCGAAATTTAAACCTGAATAAGAAATGGTTCTATCTACAGCGTTCAAAATTGAATGCACGTACATATGTCGAGAATGCTGGTGGTAGCTTGTTCTTCTATGAGAATATGGTCGATTTGGTTATGCATTTAGCAATTAAGAGACATCCACCTTCTTTCGTGATTGTCTCAGAGCAGGAAGCAGGATAAGGTTATGAAGATGTTTCTGACTGACGCAAAGTCAATTAGGGAAAGGGTTTTGAAATAAGAGGTGTTATTTTGAATAGCATGCTAGTTCGGTAGATGTCACTTTCAAGCTGTCGTTTTTTGATGTTTGACAAGTAAAAACTAAGCCATTAATAATAATGGAACGATACACGCTTCAACAACGCATTCAAGTTATTAAAATTCACTATAAATATGGTGAAAATTTGGCAGAGGTGGTTGGTAAAACTCGAACATTTTTGGGTCCTCGTGAAGCACCTTGTCGGACCGCAATACAGAAATTGGTAGAAAAATTTGAGCTGTTGGGGCAACTTAGTGATATGAAGAATAAAACACGTGCACGTTACTCAAGAACAGCCGAGAATATTGCTGCTGTAGCCGAAAGTGTTGAATAAAACCCAGGTTTGTCCATTCCTCGTCGTTCTTTGGAATAAGGCATTCCACAAACTTCATTACACCGTATTTTGAGTAAAGATTGGGGTCAAAGTCAAAGTCAAAAGCGCTTTGTTTAATACTAATCGTTATAAATTTTAAAAGAATATAAAGCAAAATCCAAACAATAACAATAAAAAACTTAATGGCCCAAATGGCTCTCTAAATTTGTACGTTATCATTAAACATATTTAAAAAAACACTATAGCAAATTCAAATCAATGAAGATTGTTACATATTTTTAAAATTCAATTGGAAAAAGGAGAAAAAACCAACCAACACTATTCTAAAATTATTTATCGTCTTAACACTACAGTGAACTTTGATCCTACACCTAATATGTTTTAACTTAATTCTAATAAATGCAATCAAAAACATTATCTTATACTAAAAAAATCTATAACTATGTTCCTAACCTAAGCGTTTTACCTTATCTCTAACCTAATATAATAAACATAACATAAATCTAACCTATACCTAATTTTTAACAAAAATAAACAATAACACTAAATGTAGCAATAATGAGCTGAAACTCAAAAACTAAATAACGAAAAACACCAAAACTGAAAATAAACACGAATAATTTAGACATTGTCATTCAGCCACCAATACCTAGATTGCCCCGTCTCAACTCGATCAGCCTCAACGAATCTAGCAAATGAGTATCTCCATTGGAATTGTTGGTCTCGTGAACTCAAGTTCGGAGGATATTTTATCTTCTTATCGGTGGCCCGTCGATATATGTGATATATGACTGGGACGCCGTCAGAATCAAAAACATATCGATTCATGTCCAAATACACGAATGCTTCTGGATGAATGAAGCCAGTAGCGAGGCAAGTCGCTATATACCCGTCTGTAGGGTGGAACGGCTGTGAAATCCAAGGGTTTTCACTCACAGTCACAGATCTTGCGATATGATTCCGAAGAAGCTTCAATATGAAGATATCGACTCTAGTCACTTCAGCAGTTTGATAAATTCTTCTATTCGATATATAATGTTTCCAATCCGTCTCAGGCTTTCTGTACAAACCAGTACATGTACGAAGACATTTCCTTTCGAAAACTTTTAATGTTTCCATAGTACTAGCGCTCTAGTTGTACCAGATCTGACATCCATATGTCAAAACTGGTCTAACCAGTGTCTTGTAACAGATAATTTTGACCTTTTGATCAATGTATCTGGAATGAAAGAGCTTTCGAAGGGCCATGACTACTTTAAGTGCCTTACTGAGCATGATTTTCACATGTTCAGTGTAGTACAGATACTGACCGAGATAAACACCGAGGTATCGAACACAGGATTTATGTGGAACCCGTTCAAGACTACCCTCACCAGCCATGATGTGGAAATCTTTCCAATTACGTTTCAGGTCTTGACTGACCCCCTGCAGCGTTGTCCGAAACAAGATTGTTTCACACTTTTGCACATTGATTTTCATTCGCCAATTGTCAGTGTACAGCTGCACATCATTGAACATTTTTTGGAGATTGCTCTGAACTATTGTAGCTTTTCGGTCTGCCGTATAGATGATCAGATCATCAGCAAACGCTACCAATGATCGCGTTGGCGAGACGTTAAAATCAAAGCCGTTCAATAGTTTGCGAATAAAGATTGAAAAGAGCAGAGGCGCAGTAACTGTTCCCTGCTGTAGACCATTCAAGACCTTGAACTCGCGCATTGTTGTCAGATTTCCATCGGTTACAACAAACGATTTCCCGTATAACATATTACACATCATGGCGACAAGGTGTCTGGGGAACTTGTCCTGAAGGAGTTTAAAAACTAGTCCATCTAACCACACCGTATCGAAGGCTTTCTCCATATCAATGAGACATGCTCCAATACATTGTCTATCATTTAGTTTCCAACAGATGTCTGAGGTTACTTTCGTTATTGCATGTGTGGTCGAATGCCTGGCACGAAAACCATATTGGCAATTCGGCATCAACTCATTTTCCTCAATGTGGGCGTTTAATGCTCTGTTGAGTATCACTTCAAACACCTTGCTGATGTTAGGCAGCAAGCTGATTGGGCGATAGCTTTTCGGGCATGAAGATTCTTTTCCTTTCTTCAAGATTGGAAATACCTTAGCCTTTTTCCACTCATTTGGGAAATATGAATTGCTCAACATGTTGTTGAACAATATGCAATAATTCCTAATAGCAACCTCCGGCAAATGTCGGAGAACTACATTTGGAATACCATCAGTACCACATGATTTCTTGCTGTTTATCCTGCGAAATATGAAACACAAGTCTTCATAGCTGACAAAATAATCAATAAGATTCAAGTTCGGTATGAGGTCAGATGTTAATGTTTCATTGAAATGAAGAATTGATTGGCCGTTCAGGCTTGACTTGAAGTCGGAAACTTTTGCTTCAACGATCTCTGAAACTATTTCATTCCCTCTCTCAGGGTTTGGTAGATGAACCAATTCAAAATGTGTTCCAATCAGGGCAAGTTTATCCAATCCTTCACAAATAATCCTGTTTCCATTTCTATCCGAAGTCGTACTATCAATTTCGATACCAGCCCTATCGAGAAGATTTATCTCATCACTAGTGACTTCAAGATTCGATACCTTCACTCGAGACTTCTTGCGGAATATGCTATTCACTTTCGCAAACACTTCATCTGGGTTCTGTGGGCTTATACCCCTCAATTTGTCCGCCCATTGATTGCTGACCTCACTCCTGAAGTATGACCGGATTAAGTTCCGGACATTCTTCAGATGTAATTTCAACACAGCCAACGAGGGATGGTTGTAATCCAAAAATCGTCGATATATATTGTTGACGCGTGTGAGAAGAAGGCTTTTCAATCTTTTCAACCTTGCGATGGTTGGTGTTTCATATTCTTCCATATTGTTTCGAAGTTTAATCTTGGGAACTACTTTCTCAATCGTTTCCAAAGTCAGCTTCTCTAACTTCGACAAATAGACATCTATTTCATCGTTAGTTAGATTCCTGTCATTAGGAACCATTGAGCAAGAGTTGCCACCATCAGAAGGGGGACATTGCTTCTGGTACTCCCGATTAAACTTCTTTTGAAACTTTCCCCAGTCTGTTTTTTTGAAGTTCAACCGATGATTTTCGTGTTGAACTGGAATGAGGAAGAAATCATCCCTTTGATGATTGATTTCCATTACGATTGCGTTATGGTCGCTATCATAAGGAAGCACCTGCAGTTTCCGTTGAGGACTATTAAAGTTGGATTCGAGTCTTGCGTCAGCAATGCAGAGGTCCAAATATGAATTTGTCCTAGGGTATGTTGGGAACTCCGACCCATATAGAGCGCACCTGTATTCAATCTGGTTCTCTGTTATCCACGATTTCAGGAATACACCTCTTGGATTATTGGTGGCGTTCAGCCATGATGTATGCTTGGCGTTCAGGTCACCAGCAAGAATATAATAATTATGAAGCCTGTTCAATTCGAGTATTTCAAACAAGGAATTGAGTTCCTCCTTGAGCCTGAGAACAGTTCCACCAGTTGCATAGGCAGAGATAACGAAGAGATTATCCCCACCTGGCAGTGAAATTTTGATAACGGACACTTCAAGAGATTCAAAGCTTTTGAATTCGACTTTTTCAATATTTTGGAAACAATACGGTCTTCGAACCAATATCCCGGTGCCACCTCCCCCATCACCTATTACCCTATCGTTTCTTACGAATTCAAAATCCTTGAATGTCATGGAGTGCCATGAATTGAGGTGGATTTTGGTGAGAAGCATGATGTTAGGCTTTTGCTTAACAATGAATTCAAGGGGATACTCACGTCGATGTATAGTAACAATGGAGTTGACGTTGATCGAGATGAGACGAATCCTATCCATGGGAATGTGACTGGTTGACAGACTATTTTGGAGCATGTTGGCCTAAACTTTGAAAAACGAAATTGATTTTTTGGTCTTGCTTATTAATTCTATCTGAAAGCGATTCAAATTGCTGGTAGATTTTAAGAAGCAGCTCATTATTGCCACTTACATTATTTATTTTATATATATTGTTGTCTGCTGGTCCTCTGGCAGCAAGTGCAAATGATACCCCGGGTTTGATTAAGTTGGGAGGTAACAGATTGTGATTTACTTTGGTTTGCTTTGGGGAAAATTTAGCTCTTGCATCTTGATACCGAGGGCATCCTCGGTATGATGCTGGATGACCAAATGTACTGCAATTAACACAATACAATTTTTCTTTTTGCTCCACCTGAGCCAATTTGCATTCACCGGGGGCGTGGATATCTTTGCACTTAACACAGCGATAGTGCATTGCACAATTGGCAGCCGAATGACCGAATCGTTGACACCTGTAACACTGGTTGACCTCAGTTTTTTGGAGGTGTTCCCACCTCACAACTCTAAAGTTTAAGTACCTTACCTGTTGGAGGGCACTCGGACTGCTGTCGTTGAAAACTTGGACTAAATAAAATGGTTATATTTTACCTTCTACAGTTGATCTCCTTGTAGCAAAATTTTTCACACACATGAACTTAACAGCTGGTGCTGCTTCCTGCAACATCTCAAGGAGATCAACTGTATTCTCCCCACAGTCCAGGCCCTTCAACAGGAAGGTCTGATTTTTTTCCGCCTTTGGCGTATATGTAAAGTGGGGAGCTTGGACACTATTAAGAGCAACTTTCGCCTGTTTGAAGTGAGCCAGTGTCTTTGTCTTGATCGAGAGCTTATCACCGGTCACTCTTTTAATTTCAAAGTTTTTGATTTTATGTTCGGCTGCCAATAACCGAACCATATCTCCTCCACGCTGCCCAAAAACGTTTATTGGAGGAACTTTTTCATTTACCACATTAATTTTATTAGGAGGACCAGCAGACACACCGGTTGGCTTCTTCTCCTTTTGCTTATTTTTTAATTTTAAATATTTAATGAAATTATTATCGCTATCAATATTACCTATCTTATCGTTGCTGTCTATCTCGACGTCCATTTCCTCGTGCATTGCAGACAGCACCGCATAATAATTGGCGCTGTCGTTCGCTCCTCCTGCGCTCAGGATATTTTAAAGATTGGGGTCTTAAGGCTTATAAAGTTCAGTTAACACAAGAAATCAAGCCAGTCGATCATCAACAACGTCGTGACTTTGCTGATTGGGTCCTTGAAATGCATGAATTATGATCCGGAATTCCATCGAAAAATTATCTTGAGTGATGAGGCCCATTTCCACCTGGGTGGCTTCGTCAACAAGCAAACTTGTCGCGTCTGGGGCTCGCAATACCCTAAAGTCAAAGTCAAAGTCAAAAGCGCTTTATTTAGTACTAATCGTTATAAATTTTAAAAGAATATAAAGCAAAATCCAAACAATAACAATAAAAAACTTAATGGCCCAAATGGCTCTCTAAATTTGTACGTTATCATGAAACACATTTAAAAAAAAAACTATAGCAAATTCAAATCAATGAAGATTATTACATATTTTTACAATTCAATTGGAAAAAGGAGAAAAAACCAACCAACACTATTCTAAAATTATTTATCATCTTAACACTACGGTGAACTTTGATCCTACACCTAATATGTTTTAACTTAATTCTAATAAATGCAACCAAAGACTTTATCTTATACTAAAAAAATCTATAACAATGTTCCTAACCTAAGCGTTTTACCTTATCTCTAACCTAATATAATAAACATAATATAAACCTAACCTATCCCTAATTTTTAACAAAAAAAAAACAACACTAAATGTAGCAATAATGAGCTGAAACTCAAAAACTAAATAACGAAAAACACCAAAACTGAAAATAAACACGAATAATTTAGACATTGTCATTCAGCCACCAATACCTAGATTGCCCCGTCTCAACTCGATCAGCCTCAACGAATCTAGCAAATGAGTATCTCCATTGGAATTGTTGGTCTCGTGAACTCAAGTTCGGAGGATATTTTATCTTCTTATCGGTGGCCCGTCGATATATGTGATATATGACTGGGACGCCGTCAGAATCAAAAACATATCGATTCATGTCCAAATACACGAATGCTTCTGGAGGAATGAAGCCAGTAGCGAGGCAAGTCGCTATATACCCGTCTGTAGGGTGGAACGGCTGTGAAATCCAAGGGTTTTCACTCACAGTCACAGATCTTGCGATATGATTCCGAAGAAGTTTCAATATGAAAATATCGCAATACCCTAAAGCTTTTGTTGAAATTCGGTGCGGTTTATGGTCCGGCGGAGTCATTGGACCTTAATTTTTCGCAAATCAGGCTGGAGCAACAGTTACGGTGAATAGATTGCGCTATCAAGAGATGATCAATGATTTCTTATGACCGAAATTGGATGGTATTGCTCTGGACAACGTTTAATTTCAACAAGATGGCACTACGTACTACACAAGCACCGAAACCATTGATCTTTTACGGGAAAAGTTTCCGGACCGTGTTATCTCTCGAAGAAGTGATCACAATTGGCCACCGAGATCTTGTGATTGAACACTTTGCGCCTTCTTCCTTTGGGGCCACGTAAAAGAGAAGGTCTACGCCAACAGCTCAGCGTCGATTCAAGACCTCAAAGATGGAATTCGTGAGGTTATCGAGGACGTAGGGCAGCCACTTAGCGTTTGGTTATGGAAAATTTCATGAAAAGGATATGGTCCTGTAAGCGTGGTCGTGGTGGTCATTTGCCTGATGTTACTTTTCATTATTATCGACATACCTTTTTCTTCATAATAAAATAAATATCCGATCATTTGTATTAAAAAATGATATTTTTCTTTTAATAACAAAATAACACCTCTTATTGGAAAACCCTGTACTATCCATTCGAACTGATCTTTATGCATAGCTCTCCCTTCCTTTTTTCTCTGTGAGCTAGATTCCTACCAAATTCAGCGTCTAGACCATCTGGAACCAGTTTTTAAGTCACTGAGGGTCGTTACGGTTGTGATATTCTAATGAGCTGCAAAATAGTTCTTACCTGCCTCCCCATTTTTTCTATGGAAGCATAGCACATAGTCAACCAAACGTTAAAGAACCTCATATTTGTGCGCAGCGCATAGGCATGTTTATAAATTACCTTGAAGTCGATGATTTCGCTTGAAAAAATTTTCTACGATATAGACCACCTCGTATGTATAGATACTTTCCGACTTGACAATCCGGCAAACCACTTACGTTCAAATGTTATTGACATCGTTACGCTGCAAGTTAGTTTCCTGTACTGCATATGTGTTGGGCTTACATTTGTCCATCACTTTCAGTAGTAGTTCCAGTGCACGTGGTATATCTTACGATTTTATTCTGAAATAAAAGTCAATTTTTCGATATTGAAATCGCTGGTATCTGCGATCTAATTCAAGGCAGATTCAGTATGTCATGTCATGACAATACTAAGTGAAGCATAATCAGCGCAATGACTTAATTGGCTTTGTTCTGTGGGTGGTATTTTACTTTTCACGTTCACGCCGACTAGGTAATTGGGACGCTCTTTTGCCCATCACGTAAGGACGTGGAGACCTGTACAGGGTGTACTGGGCATTTCAAAAACGCCTTATTAATATGTATATGGTTCCGAAATTGAAGATAAAATTTAAACAGTTTGGGTCCTTCTTAAGTAAACAGAAGTACACGCTATACTTTGGGAAATATTTCACATTGTTGAGCGGAAGTAGATATATTCTTTAGCTTATTATGTGGCACAAAAGAAAATATTGACAAAGAATGCAAACAAGTATCTGCTGTGATAACCACGCCAAACTATAGGCTACAGGTAATGCATCCACCCTCTCAAAACAAGCCCTGGATACAACGTCATGCTACTCTTAATTGAGAATTACGATTTGTTAGGGTTTTGTACTAAAATACAAAACCCTATTGCAATCACGACCTGTGTCCGTCTGTCCGTCCGTCCGTCTGTATGTCACAGCACTTTTTCTCCCAAACTATAGAAGCTACAGCAATGAAACTTTGTGAACAGGTCAGAAGTGGTGACTTCTTGAAAGTTCACGGGTGGAAAAATTTTTCAACGGGGTTTGAGGGGGGTCTCTCCACATAGGGAGGTGATCCCCCAAAAAAAAATTTTCACCATTGATAGTCAAGTAGAGTGTCATTGGAAAGGTCTTAATGAGATCTTTTCAAAACATGTCTTAAAATTGCCTTAACTGTACCGGGGGGCGCAGGCGAAGGGGAAATGTACGAAAATGTGTTTCATCCCTCGCGAATGGACACCTGTGATCTAAAAATCTGAAAAAATTATCAAGGGAGATATTTATGGGTATAACAATAACAAACACCTCAGAAGTCAGAATTCGTTCAACTTTGTTAATAATAGTATGATCCTCGAATTTCACATATTCTCCAATAAAATCGTCTTTGGCATGTTTCTTGATTTTATTCGTTGCTGGTTACTGCATTTTGTAAGTTGAGTACAAAACCCTTCTGACATGAGCGTAGGTCTGTCTACCCAACTTGTTTTTCTTTAATATGCATTCTTTGGTATTTAAAGCAATAAAGTCTGGAGAGCGAAGAATAAATGCCAAGTCTGCTTATTCTAAGACGTCATAAATATTGTACATATTATAAATCAATACTCCACGTACTGATCTAGAATTCAACTTGGATTCTCAAGGATGGTAAAACGACTCCTTCTTAAGCACAATATCCAATCACACTACCATCTGACTTTTCGTAAACATTCACACTAAATGAATATTGCATAGTTGATGAATTTTTCAACTTAATGCTAAACAAAAGTGGCTGCACTTTAGCCACCACCGCTCACTATGGGAACGCGTATGAACAAATACATCTAAATAAGCTCATAATTCGGTACACCTTCTCTAATCGTATATTACCTGGTGAAATAGCAAGTTTGCGACGGACGATAGATGAATTACTTATAAATTCTGCTGGCAATTCGCTGGAGTATAAACACCAGGCGTTGCAATTCTTTCCAAGCACATGCTCTCTGCACAAAGTTATGGGTAATTATGAAAAAGGAATAATAATATAACAATAATGTTTGACTGCAGGCGGCAATGAATTATTCAAGAAATGCTAGACAAAGCAGCTAACTTTAGACGATAGTCCCTGGGAATGAAAGTCTGTTACGTGTATTTGTATGCATATGGATGGATGTGGACGCTGAAAGTGTTTTCAGTTGCATGCACTTTATATGCAAGTTTGCACTTTCCATGGAAACTGGATCGATTAAAGCAAGATGTCAGATATGACAAATGAATTTATATCATGCTGATGTATTTTAAGAAGCTTTCAGCGATTAAAAGGTTTGCAATTGTAAAAATAACTTTTTTTTCTTGACATGCTAAGGCAATTCATAATAGCCATTTATTACGGATATATTCATAGCAGAAATAAGTTTAAAGAATATATTTGCTGGCAAAGATTCAAATAGATTTTTTCTTATATTAAGAATCTTACTTTATCTTTATTCTGGATCATTAACTCCAGAAATGTCGAATCAATAAGCATTTATTCCTTTTTTATATAGCCCGTAGATAAAAATGATACATGTGAAAAATAAAATTTCTCTTGGCCTTTTTCTGGATAATTTCTTACACCGAACCTTGTGTTTTCGAAGCAAACTACCTTTTGCTTTATTGCCATTCTGCATGGTTTTTTGATAAAATACAAAAAATAGGATATATTTTTATTATTTTATTTTTATTACTTACTACTTTAGAATTCAATTACGATTCACTATATCAGTATATACTGCATTCGTTTTATGTTTTCTTTTCACGGTCCACTGTGCTTTATTTCTCTATGAATCATATAGTATATGATAAACCAAATTTTTACTATCCTTCGCCTGAAACCACATTCACTCTATTAATATCCAGTTATTATGTACGCTGACTAGTTTCAAGTTGAACATGCTCTTTTTCGGGATCGTTAAATCTGAAATCTTTAGGCTGTATCTAATTTTTTCCGGGCTTGAATGTTCATTCTACTCGTATATGGTAAATGTTCTGAATTCTACTACATACAGACATGAATGGCTCCCTACCAACCATTTGACTTTTTGTCTTCCTTATTGCATTGTTATCACCATCTCCAGGATGAGTTCATGAGATATGGTCTCTGTAAGGGTTTTATAGAAACTTTCAAACCCCTATTGAAATTGATTTCATTAATCTGTTCTTTACCTCAAAGATTTCATTCTTGAAAAAATAGATCTACAGCGTCGATACTTCAAGGAAATACGAGATATCACAACTTTGAAACAACCATGATTAAGAAACGTTAAAAATTCTTGCAGTATGACTCTGCTTACACGAATGTTACTCACTAAAGATAATTGTGTTAAGTTTGAAATAAAAAGTCTGAATGAGAACTTTTCAAGTCTGTTTGAGAACCAAAAAAATTTCGTATTCGGTTTTTAGACGAAAACCTCATGCGAAACGAATGAATGTCTAGAATTCTATATAAAATCTTTAAGTAGATTTCTTTCCAGCTAAACCAACTTGTAAAGATACATCAAAATTAGTTATACAAATCATATTCAGCATGTTGAGAGAGTATAAGTGTAATACAAGAAGTACAATGATGGATTCTCAGAGCTATAAGCAAATGGAGGGTACAGTCCAATACAAAATATATGCGGAGAGATGAGAGCCACATTTAACGCCGGGCTGCCAAACTGGTACTGGATTCTCTCCCATGAAGTAACGTCAAATCTTAGCTCCTGCTCCAAGTACAACAATGCAGAATAAAAAGTTGATTTAAGAGGTCTGTTTAGACAATTTCAAAATGACACTTTGTTTCATTTTTACGGCATTGTAAAATCGTTTTACAATACCCTACTAGAATCGCGTCCTGTCTGTCCGTCTGTTCGTCCGTCCGTCCGTCCGAGTGTCACACCACGAAAAAAATTTATAAGGTCTTTAAGGGGGCTCTCCCCATATAGGGGAGTTGCCCCTGAAAAAAAAGGTTTCATCGCATGTAGGCAATATGGGTATCAAATGAAAGGTTTTAATGAGCACTTTTCAAAACGGGTCTTAAAATGACAAATTTTGCTTTGAGGGGTGCAGGAGAAGGGGAAATGTACGAAAATTTGGTGTCCCCACCCCTCCTTTGACTCGAAAAATCTGAAAAAATCATGAATGTAGGCCTTTATGAGTACAACAACAACAAATACATGAGAAGTCAAAATTCACTCAACTTTGTTAGTAATAGTATGATTTATCGATTTTATGTTTTCTTGAATAAAATCTTAACGGTGCCCTTACATTTGCTAAAATTCAGTACCCAGATGACTATTTATAAGATTAATCTGTCCTGAATGTTTCATAAAGATCAAATGGTATTTAACGAAGTTATAGCGATTTTAATTTTCCTGTCTTACTATGGAACAATTTCCTGGATTACTATGGAAACATACGAGTATGGCTATGGAACAATATGCGCTTTTTATCGACTTAGGTACTACAGCTTTGCTAGGATTTGCATGAAAATTTCAGGAATGATAGGTATCATGCATATCTTTGAGAATTGGCTCAGCTAGTGGTACTAGTAATCGTAAAGCAGAATAATAGCTGTTTTAGATGCGAAGATTGAATAATTTTGAGTTATTTTGCCCCAACTTCAACGTTTAAGGCGCATGCTTTTAACACTTGATTCAATTTAATGAATGACTGAAGATGAGTACCTACAATTAATAGATACCCATAAGTAAAACAAGTCAAGGAGGCAGGAGAGAGCTCTTAGCAAAAGGGCTTTGTAAACATTCTAGGATTCGAAAAAATTTGGCCATGAATCGATGATTACAGTACAGGGGAGAGGCTGCTGAAAAAAAAATTTCATCAAAGGTAGCCGATATGAATACCAAATGAAAGTTCTTTATAAGAGCTTTTCAAAACAGTACTTGAACTAACAATTTTTCCTTCGCAAGGGCAGCAAATACCTTAGAAGTCGAAATTCGACCAACGTTGTTAATAATCGTACATTTTATAAATTTTGCTTTTTTGCCTATGAAATCAAGATGGAACCCTTAAATTTTTCAAAATCTATAATTTAAGTTTTCTAAAAGTAATTGTATATGGTTCGAAAATTTCACAATAATTGAACAATAAACAGCTAAGTTACAGCCGATTGAATATTTAACTATTACATCAATATTAACACGTGATACTAGGGAGATACGCGCTTGCAACGGACCTAGACGCTACAAATATGTAGGAATTTTGATAAAAATTTTAGAAATGGTTTGTAATATTCATGTGTTATCATGACAAGTCAAGCGACGGGGTCAAGACACTTGAAACCAAATGGTGGCGAGTTTAAAATCATAATAACCATAATAATTTTTCGAAGTCAATTTATGGAATCTGTATATTAGTCAAGTTTTGATATGCAGAATATATTGTTTGATTTACTAATTGTTTTACAATACCCTTCTGGCAGGAGCATCCTCCTGCTACTTCAACTTGTTGTTTATAGTATTTTACGAACAATGACATAAATAGATATAGTATAGATGCTTTGATTGAATTTGCAAACAAGATGGTTAATATGGCAGCATTTTTACAGAGTGCTCACGGCGAACATCACCTTGCGAAAACAACATTGTCAAGTGAGCTCGTCGCAAAACTGCCAATCTCGCAACAAATGTGGTGGGCTGAAAAATTAACATTGTTTGAACGGCCACCAACGTTGCTTGAGTTTAGTCTTGGTGTCGAATGCACTGCCAACATCATCCTTACTGACACAAGCGAGAAACCATCGTAAGCAGCCTACTAACCCTATAAAGCACTTTGCCGGAGTAAGAGTAGTGCAAACAAAATGTTGCGCCTGCGATGAGCACACGTTAAATAATTGTAAATTTTTCTCACAGTTAACTGTGAATAATCGCTGGGCAAAAGTTAAAGATAATCAAGTTTGTTTTTCCTGCTTGAAGAAGAGCCACCAGGTGAATAACTGCTGGCAGCGGCGTCGCTGCGGAGTCGACGGATGTCAGAGGTTACACCACTGGCCAATTCATGCTGAGCAAGAGAAACAAATTGAGATCCAACACGTACCAGCAACACACACATTGTGCATAGTGCCGCAAGTTCCAGGAGGTCGCAATTGCCATGCAGACGGTCACGAAAGAAGTGGGAAAATTTTATTCCAAGTACTGCCAGTGAAGATACATGGACCCTTTGAAATTATTCCCACATACGCATTTGTTGATGATGGAGCAAACATCTCGATGGTGGACTAGAATCTTGCCCAACGATTAGGTATCCGTGGACAACACAATGTTTTAAATTTGCAGTGGCTTTATAAACAAACAACGTCGTAATGAAATGAGATAGTGAACCTTCGTATAAGCTGAGTGGACAAAACCGTGAAAAGTTTTAATTTGAAAAATGTTTATTCGTCATCGGAGTCAGCATTGCCAGCGCAGACTTTTAAGTATATTGAGTTAAATGGAAAGAATATTCAGCTTCTCGTAGGGTTGCCAACACAGGAGTATAGCAATATACAACCACAAATAATTCTAAGTCTGGCTCACGCCTTTCTTACTGTACCAGTTGAAGCACCACGTACATCATTGTCCACTGGACCGATAGCAGTGAAAACTCGGTTAGGTTGGATGGTTTATGGACCGACAGAAATAAGAGCTCAAGTCAGATACAAGACGTGTCCTACATTATAGAAGAGCAGATGACATGTTAGCAGAGGTGCACAAGCTTATGTCGGATTTTTTCGATGCTGAAAGTTTTGGTCTGAAGCCGAATATAAAGAAAATTGATTCAAAAGATGACAAAAGAGCGTTGTATATTTTGGAGTTATCAACGATAAGACTCGATGCTAGATAGGAGGCTGGACTCGTTTACAAAGAGTTTGTTCCACCTTTTCCATATACTTATTCAATGGCCATGCGAAGATTAGAAGGCGTTGGAAGGAAAATGCATCGAGACACGTAATATGCCAACGAATATTGCGGTAAAATCAATGATTATATAAGAAAAGGCTACGCCCGTAAACTACCTATCGCTAAAGCAGCTCAGTGGTCAGAGAAAACCTTTTACTTGCCACACTTTGGCATTAAAAACCCATACAAACAAGGATTATGCCTAGTTTTTGATGCCGCAGCTGTGATTCAAAATATTTCACTAATCAAGGCTTTTCTTCCGGGTCCTGACATAAATTAGCTACTGATTAAAACTTTATTCAAATTTAGGCAGGCACCAGTGGCAGTCTGCGGAGACATAAAAGAGATGTTTCACCAAGTGGCTATCTTAAAGAGAGATCAGGATATTCAGCGTTTTCTGTGGAGAGGTGGTAACGTGACTAAGCCAGCTGAGGTGTAAGTGATGGAGCGTTTGATTTTCGGTACCACATGTTCGCCCACAGTAGCGCAATCTATAAAAAATATCAATGCCAAAAATTTCGAAGTGGAGTTTCCCCGTGCAGTTGAGGCAATCATAGAAAGACATAATGTTGATGACTATGTGGATTGTTTCCAGTAAGAAGTCGATGCCATAAATGAAACACAAGCCGTCATCAAAATACACCAAGCTGGTGGGTTTGAATTACGTAACATAGTTTCTAACTTGAAGAAAGTTAAAGCTGCTGTTGGAAACGCTGCTGGTGACTCAAGAGAAACGGTCAACATAGAACGTGAATTGAAGAGAATCCTAGGCATGCACTGGTTGTCACAGCTGGACGTTTTTATTTTCAAGTTGCTATTCCATAAAGTGCCAAAAGAAATATTGAACTTTGGTAGAAGGCCCACAAAACGCGAAGTGCTTTGTGTGTTGATGCAAGCAGTGTGGAAAGCAGGATTGCAGTGAGATGAAGCTTTAACTGACTACTTATACCGTCGCTGGAAACTTTGGATGGAGGAACTGCCAAAAGTGAGCCATTTCAGATCAAATTTTAGGTGGATCTACACGCCTTTGTTGACGCAAGACAGGAGACAATGGCTACGGTAGCGTATTGGAGAGAGATAAGTTTAAATACACTGAAAGTAGTATTTGTCGCAGGAAAAAGTTCGTGTGCACCCACACTATATCGAAGCTAGAACTACGAGCAGCAGTATTGGGCGTGAGGCTTAAGGAAACAATCGTGAAGTGCTACACAGTCAAAATAAAAAATTTGTTTTTTGGTCTGACTCAAATACAGTGATTAGGTGAATCCGATCAGACCACCGAAAATATAAACAATATTTTGCAAATTGGGTATCGGAAATTCTGGATGGTAGTGGAGTAGAGGGGTGGCGATGTGTCCGGGTTCTATCAACCCGGCTGATAAGGCAACACGGGCAAAGTTTCCGAGAAACTATGCAACAAATGGAATCTGGCTAAATCGGCCTGGTTTTTTGAAAAATGAGGTAGAGCAGTGGCCACAAGAATTTCCGACAGGTTACATGGACGATAAAAGTGACGAAGAATTAAGAGCCATGCATTATATTTTGGCAGCGTGGAAAATAAATCTGATTGCACTAGATATTAAAAGATTTTCCAAATATAACAGATTTAAAAGAGTGGTGGCTTGGGTGTTCCGGTATTTTGATAATCTGCGTAGGAAAATACGACAAGCCCCAAGACACAATGGAGAGCTGACACCTTTTGAAGAATTTGCTGCCGAAAAATATTGATGTCGTTGGGCACAGATGCAATCTTTTGGAAGTGGACTTGTGCGCTTACAAAGTGGTGAACCAATTTCTAAGAGCGGTCCATTATTGCAGTTGAATCCGTGCATTGACAAGGATAATATCCTTCGCGTAAATGGAAGCATAGGTCGGGCTCTAGTGTTACCAGAAGATACAAGGCAGCCGATTATCTTCGCTAAAAATCATGCGATGACTTTCTTGATTGTACAATATCTTCATACGAAACTTCATCACATCAACCATGCGAGCTGAGACAACGTTTTTGGGTTCCTGCATTGAGGAGCTTTGTGAATACTGTGCAATCGAAGTGTATATTCTATAAACTTTGTAAGGCGAAACCTAAGCAGCCACAAATTGGCGAACTTCTTTTGGAGTGGCTGACTCCATACGTTCAACCGTTTTCGTATACGGGGCCGGATTTTTTTGGCCCTATAAATGTGACAGTTTGTCGAAGCTGAGAAAAAAATAGGTTGCACTATTTACCTGTCTAACCATTCATGCTATCCATTTAGTAATTGCGGTTGATCTCACAAGCGACGCTTGTCTTGCTTGCATTAGAAATTTTATGAATATAAGAGGTCTTCCGGTTCAAATTCGCAGTGACAATGGAACTAACTTTGCCGGAATAAGCAAAGAGTTGCAAGGTGTTCCGGTATTTCTCGGCGACAACTGTATGAAAGCTGAGCTTAGCCCACTCAAAATCGAATGAAAATTCAATACCCCCTCTAATCCAAGCAAGGTAGAATATGGAAAAGAATGGTTAAGTCAGTGAAAAAGACGTTAACGGTTATGTTAGCTGAACAATCACCACATCTGCAAACGCTTCTTGATCGAGGCTGAAAACATAGTCAATGCTCGGCCACTTACTCACCTGCCTGTAGCGTCAGAAGAACCGGACCTCCTTATCCCGAACCATTTCTTGCTTGGCTGCACAAATTCTACACAAACGCCATCGAAGTTTGAACCAACATTTATGAATTTGCGAAAGCAGTGGTGTCTTGCTCAGAATCTGAAAAATAGAATGTGGTATCAATGGATAAGAAAGTACTTGCCAGAATTGATCCGCCGAGTCGAATGGTGCCAGCCATCCGAGCTTATACGAACCGGTTGTCTCGTATTTACATGTGATGTAGATCTTCGGCAAAATAAATGGAGGCATGGCAGATTGTGCAAGCTACATTATGGAAAGGACAGAGTGATGCATCCAGCTGACGTGAGCGCGAGCACAGGGATCCTAAAGAGACCAGGGTCAAAGTTGGCAGTTCTAGATAAAGAGGCTTCAACAGAAAATGGTGAATCCTCCTCCTCTGGGTCAATTCATGGGGGTGGGGATGTTGATAACTGATTTGAGATGGTAAAGCAGAGTTACGTTTGAGCCCACCACGAAATGGCCCATGATAATTAGTTGTAAGTTTATGAATAGTACTGTTTGAAAAATTTTCATTCTTTTTTGTAGCAGTGATAAAGCAAATAAGATTTAAAAAATCAAAGCTGATTATATATTGTTTATTCAGTCATATATTTCAGAGAATAAAACAACAGTTGCTCAAATTTCAAGCCAGCGTTTTGAAGACAACAGGTTAAATTCTTCATAGAACGTTTTATTCAATAGCTTGGTTTACTAATAAGGCACAATTATATAAAACAAAAACTTTGTCGGCTAATAGCAAAACCTTAAAATTACAAGGTGGAAACCATTTCCACTTGTTCCCGTATTGCTGTACTTTTTTTATGGCAAATTTGCACGCAGGTTTGGCGACCCACTTGAAATATTTACGATTAAACCAATTTGTAAATTCCACTGGTAACAAATCGTTAGTTAGAATCTGTCTCAGAGTGCAATCCTGATTTGATTGCTTTTTGTATCCTTCAAAGCTTTTCTATTGCCTTCAATCTGAGAATTTCATAGGGAATGAGCCTCGTGTTTAATTTTTTTGCAAAACGGGATCCTCATATTACATCACCAGATTAGAATTGGGTTGGACGTACTAAGAATAGAGGAAACCTCGTTTTATCATAGAAAGGCTGGGAAAAACGGTATAATTTTGTTGAAGCCTTTTTTTGAGTATTGTGACTTTGAGGCACACTAAGAATTCAAATGAAAATGGTATTGAATCGCGATTTTGAACACATTCACAGCTACCACGTCTCTAACGATTCAATTCAACTTGTGATGGCAATAGGGCCAATCAAATTTCTTGCACGGCACACGTGAAGCCAATAAATTCTACAAGCACCATAGGTAATGTTGCGGCCATTTAAATGCACTCGCGGTGCTCTATTTTGGGACACTTCACGTGACCAGGGGGGGAACACAGAAAACGGGGATGCGTCACTCAGCCTGATTTGAAAGGTTCATATTGCATCGCACTTTAAGGGCAAGTTTTTCTTTGTCTCAGACTATATTCTAGTTTTAGGTACATTGATTTGGAATTTTCACTGAATAGTTCCCGAGTATGATGTGAATCGTTGACCGAAAACCTCGCGTCGATCTGTCCGCATTGGCGTTTTCCAGTAAACTCCAAGTTGTTGCCCAGCGCACAGCTACCCCTCGTCAATAGGACCTAATTTACCCCTCTCGTTCTCGCGCTGGAATGGAATCACGTCCACGTTTGCATAAGACGAGTTATCTGTCATGATATTATGCTTGCTAGATTTTTCACCGTGGTGGTAACGGTTGATATGATGATGGCTTACAAGTAGTGAGACAATCTTGAACCCGTTTCAGCAATATTATCTGCATTCTCTTTGGGAAATCCCGTATCGATGGGAAAGGTCTCCCAAAACTGTTAAAATAATATCATTTGAACTTCTATCTGGTTTACATATTTTTTAATTGGTTTTTAATAAAGCTCCTTCTATTGAGTTGGTATTACTTGTGTAGCAGGACACAATCAACGTTGCATCTCTTCTGGCTAATGATGACATTATATGCTGAACCTGGCTTAATGACGCGATCGTAGATAAAGAAATCTTTCCTCAACACGTGATTTTTAGACATGATCAGGATCGATCTATTTCCTGTAAACGGGATGGTGGAGGATCGTTTATAGCTGTAAACAACCAGTTGCATTGTACTGCAGTACTTTTGCTCCTTCACTTCCAATCGAAGGCGTGGCAGTTCAAATTTCTCTTCACAAATGTTCACTATTTGTCTTTTTTATCTACATTCCTTGTAGAACTCCTTTAAGATCGTATGAAATTCTTTTTGATGAACTATCAAACTTTATAATTAATGTCAATACCTACTTGCAGTTTTCAATCCGTGGGGACTTCAATATGCCCCTCATTAACCAGAATGCAGAAACTAAATTCATTGCTTCTTCTGATGACCCTTTTGTAGCCTTATCCTCGTTTTCATCCCTTTGCAGCTTAACTCAATTCAACTATGAAATGAATACTTCCAATCGCACTCTCGACCTAATTTTCTCAAACAACCCTGCTGCAGATCCTGTTGTCCCTGCTGCTTCTTCTCATACTAAGCCGGACCCTCATCACCCTTCTTTAGAGATCCGATTATCATTGGATTCAATTCGTGTCGAGCTTAAAGTGAAACCAAGTTGATTTACTTTTTCAAGGCTAACTAGGAGAATTAGGTGCTGACTTTGACGTAATTAATTGGCATGCTACTCTCAATCTAGACAACGCCAACCTTGCAATACAGCAATTCTATCCAATGCTTAACAGCATTATCACAATACATACACCGACCACACGACTACATTCAAATCGTCCTTTGTGGTTCACAAAAGAAGTTGAATCTGCTTTGTCCTTGAAGAATTGGGCCCGAAAATGCTACTTATGTTCGAGATTAGAGCTGGAATTCTCCGAATTTCGTCACCTACGTACTAATGCGGAAAAGTCATTAAGTCCACAAAGCTATCAAATTTAAGAGCAATTGAAGCATCATTTGCGAATAACCTAAAATCCTTCTGGCCTTACGTTTACTCTACAAAAGAGAGCGTCAGGATATCAATGCAATGTCATATCAGAACCACTTAGTCTACAATGACCAGGCCATATGTGTCATGTTTGCTGACTATTGCTCCGCCGTCTATAGCTCCCCGACCTGTACTTCTGATGAAGGCCCACAATCCGCTCCAGAATTATTAGTTGATTTATACACTAACCCATTAGAGGTCGCAGAGGTAATTCAGTCACTGAATTCTTCTCTTCCTCATGTATTTCCCTCACCTGTATCTTTAATTCAAGTCTCGAAAGGAGTGCTTTTCCATCCATTTGGAAATGTCCAAATATCCTACCCATGCATAAAGTGGGTGACCGCTCCCAGGCTTCTAATGACAGGTCGATTTCATTCCTTTCCTTCCTGAAACGCATTGTTAATTATAAACTTCACAATGTTTACACCCTGACCTATCCGAAAATCAACACGGGTTCGTAAAAGAACGTTCTACCGTAACCAACCAAAGTAAATTTATCAACACGATTGCAATAACCCTTGACTTAGGAGGTTTAGCTCATTTTGCGAAAGCATTCGATAGTGTGGATCATAACATCCTAATCGACAAGCTCCATCTTTTCGGCATTCAGGGATCTCTCCTCTCCTGGATTTAATCCTTTCTCTTTCATCGTTCCTGCGCGGTTATCTGTAATGAATCTACGTCCTACTCTTTCGTCACAACTTCTGGTGTTCCACAGGGATCAATCTTAAGTCCACTTCTTTTCAACCTCTTTATTAATGACCTCCCAGCTGTCATCACATCTAACCCCCTTCTATATGCTGATGACCTGAAGATATTTTGATTCAATGATTCAATACAGGATTGCCGAGCTCTTTAGGATGACTTAAATCTTTTTTCCTCTTGGTGTCATAGAAATCGACTTCAACTTAACATCTCTAAGTGTCTTTCCATGACCATTACCAATAAAACTTACCGCATTCAATTTTCGTGCTTCATCGAAAGCTCAGTGCTAGTTTTTGTCGAGAGTTTCAAAGTTTTAGGTGTGACTTTTGATTACCATTTGAAATTCAATGTTCACGTTTTTGAAATAGCCAAGAAAGCTTCTCGGATCACGGGCTTTGTCTTACGCTGCTCTCACATATGTTTCAACTTTCAAACCTGTGTTCGGCTTTTCGTCATGCTGGTTCACCCAATTCTTGAATATGCATGCCAGATATGATTCTTGCGTCGTAATTATCTTGTGGTAGCAGTTGAATCTGCGCAGCGCAGGTTCTCCCGCACGCTTTTCTACAATGTAAAATCCTGTATCGCCCATATGATGATTGCCTGAGTTTCCCCGGTATACCTTCGCTGCAGGTAAGGAGGCAATTTCTTGACCAATGCTTCCTATTTAAATTAACGAGAGGCATGTTATCGTCGAAATTAAACAACGCCATTAACATACGTCCCCCTTCTCGCACTAGGTCGTCGCGATTCTACGCTTCACCGTTTGCCAGAACCGTATCTTACAGTCACTCATCGATGGTTCGTATGGTAAGAGATCTCCAGCTTGTTCCTCCTTCTGGCTCATTCGGTTCATTTAAAAGCATACTGCGGAGAATACTCTACGAGCAATAATTTCTTTTCTCATTAATTTTACATAACTGTTTAGAGATTAATTCTTACTTCATATTTATGTTTTGACTTTTTTTTTAACGCGTATTCTTATTTCTATTTTATAATTGGGATTACAAGTTCTGTAAAATAGTGATGAATCAAATAAATAAATACAGCTAAGTAGTTTAACGTTATCCAATATTTTATCCTTGACGCGGAAAGGTTTTTTGCGGCATATTCGCCACCTGAGCCGCTAATTAAGGAGGCAAAAATGTTTACTAAAGCAGAAAATTGTTTGTGGCACTCAATGTCTTGTGTATTGGAGTCGGTCGTCAAAGCACACAAAAATCGCAAGCAACGCTTAATAATTTCATCTTTGTGATATAGAAGGATATCTGCACATTTTTTCAAAAGGTGTTTAAATACACAGCTAATATAGGGTTTTCCAATAAGAGGTGTTATTTTGAATAGATCTTGTGATTTAACACCTTGCGACTTCTCCCTTTGGGGCCACGTGAAAGAGAAGGTCTACGCCAGCAGCCCAGCGTCGATTCAAGACCTCAAAGATGGAATTCGTGAGGCTATCGAGGACATAGGGCAGCCACTTAGCGATTTGGTTATGGAAAATTTCATGAAAAGAATAAGGTCCTGTGAGCTTGGTCATGGTGGTCATTTGCCTGATGTTATTTTTCAATATTAACGGCAGACTTTCTTCTTTATAATGAAATAAACATCGGATCATTGGTATTAAAAAATGGCATTTTCCTTTTAATATCAAAATAACACCTCTTAGGTCGCAACAAGTTTTAGAGCGTATTTGCAAGACTCATTGTCACTGAAGAAAATTTCTGTATTCAAACAAAATATAAGATCAACTAAAACATTGAAGTTTTGAAGACTGCAAGAACTGGCTATTTGGAATGAATCAGTACGTTGTATTTTAGCTGGGGCTATTTTCATCTGATATTACTCACGCAAATCAACATATGCATCTGATTTCAAGAAAATGGTTTCGTCAAATGCAATTCTGAGCCAAAACTTTTCTAGAAGTCCCATATGATAAAAATATCGCTGCCCTTTAGAACTTCGTTTACAATATTACAAGTAATGCGATCGCCGAAGTGTCCACCGTGTGTTTTCAAAACATTTATACCGTTGCAAATCTGATAAGTAATATCTTCAGCTAGTTGACAATAAACTTTTTGGATTACTTCCGTGTCATTCTTATCATGTTGTTCCCAAAGTATCTTCAAAAGCTTCGTTGTAAATCCGGTATAGGTTTTTCGGTAACTCTTATTATGAAACACAATTTCCGTACACAAATCGTGAACTGCATTTTGGATATTATAAGAAATTATTGCTGCTTTACAAATTTAGTAGGCTTGGTACGAGCTTTCTTCGATGTCTTATTTGCTGAATGTTTTGATGATGGCAGTTCACTTGAACCGTTTTACTTCATTTGTTGTAACTAAATTATTTTTTTCCCCCAACCAGCACTTAACTAAACTTTTGTCCACAATATGGCATTCATTATAAATAAAATTGCTTTTTCTTCGCCTGATGTTAAAGCCTCTTGCCACTTATTTTCGATCGATTCATTGTTAGATGTGGAATTGGTAACTGTTTCTCATTGATGATGTTGTTAACATAGATTGTGACGGTGATGGTCAGCATTTACTGTCATTAGTCGTCATACGGTTATCTGAATTGAGTACAGCTTGGGATTCTCGTAGTGCTCGGTATTAGACGTCGAGTGGAATGACATGTTGAAGTGGCGAAAACTATTTAACGATTGGGAATAGTATTTATCTCCCATTCTCCTTTTCGTGATGACTCCTCGAGTAGCTTTCCAGATGGACCAATCGATTAGTACACTGCAGTTTATGTTTTGATTCGAAGGCATCTAGTTTATTGGGGCTATCTATGTTTCTAATTATCTCCATGCCATTGACATGCAAGAAAATGCTTGCTGAATCGTGCTGGCACTACTTATTTTGTTTGCTCTATGTACACCTTAGGGCAATCGCTGTAGCTTACCTAGTCAATACCACTGATTTCTTCTATGGTCCTAAGGTAATTTCAATTCTTAAATGTTGGTTGAACAAAAATTTGCTCATGTCAGAAGGATTTTATACTTAACCTACGATATGCAGATACAAAGAATGATTTAACTCAAGAAAAACTTTAATAACACGCACTACAAATATTTTCTTGCTTTAGGGAAAAAACATAGTCATTCCATTTTAACAGACCACCATTTTATTGCAATATCACCAACTGAAATCTTAAATATATTTTTGTTTTTCTCCCTTTTTCTTCTTAGCCTTCCCCGTGCCTTCGCTTCCTGCAAATAGCACCTCCAACTGTCTCGGTCCATTGACCGCGTAATCCAATTTCGAGATCCGAGTAGCGATGAACTGTCATCGTCGACTGAGTCAGACCAGCGTTTTCTTGGTTTCCCCATTGGTTTCTGGCTTTCAGTTCTAGCAACGAATACCTTCTTGGGTATCCGTTGCTCATCCATACGATTCATGAGGCCAGCCCACTGAAGCTTCCACAGTCTTACAATACTTGAGACCTCCGGTTCATACAGCTCATGGTTGTATCGAATTCGCGATTCGTCATTCGCCTCAGGACAAGTCACTCACAGGCGTTCAATATATTTGCGGAGGCTTGGGTTATGGTCCATGTTTCACACCCATAGCATAACACAGGTATTATCACAGATTTGTTTACTTGGAGATTTCCTGGGTATGCAGCTGGTCTTCAAGATCTTCAAACTGAATAAAATATTCTATTTGCGAGCTGTATTCTTCGGCGTATTTCATCTCTTTCATTACCCGTTTTCATTATTTTGGCGCCTAAATACACAAATTTGCTTACATTTTCGATACTGTATTCGCCAAGTGTGATTTTATTTTTTTTTTATTTATTTATTAAAATCCATTTAACAGACAGAAATCCAATAACAAAATAGACTTAGACAATTAAATATAGTTTAGAGTAAGACAGATTAATACAACAAAATCAAGCAGAAAAAAGTTATTTAAAACATGTGAGAAATGAAGTTAGAGTCTAGATCAAAGTTTGAAGAAATTAAGTGATAAGGAAACATTAATCACTATTCGCGAAAAGTAACGTCTTTAGTTTATTTTTAAAAACAATGTAGGACGTGGATAGAGAACCAAGCTCGAGGCTGTTATGCTTTCTGATGATTCGCGGCATAATTGAGTGAAAATATAAATCTGTCCGGGCGTACGGAACCTCAAGAATGTTATTAGACCGACTAGGACGTGCATACAGCCAGTAGTGCAAGTCTTCGCTTAGGGTGGAACCAATTTGTTGGTGGTACAACTTATAAAGGAAACATTTATCTAAGAAGGTTTTACGGGACGACAGAGAAGGGAGACGAAGTATGGATAGACGATGCTCATAAGACTCATAAGCTAAGTTGAATTTGAAGAACACGATACGGGTCAACATACGCTGAACAGCTTCTAGTGACTGAAGAAGCGGACGGACGAGACATGTGAACATGCGAACAGCCGAAGCAATATTTGCAAACTTGTGCAAACGCCGCATAATAAAACCCGAAACTTTTGATGCCTTGATAATTATGCTAAAACTGTGGACAACGAATTTAAGCTTGGGATCAAATATTACACCAAGATCTTTACATGAGGCTGCAGAGGAGAGAACAACATAGCATAGGGTGTAATTAAAAGTTAAAGGAACAATTTTCAAGTTAAAGTCATTTTAAAACATGGAAATAGAAACATTGATGTGAAGGGAGTTTGCATTACACCAGTTATAGAGGTTAAAAAGATCAATTTGGAGTTGCTGACAATCTTCAAGGGATCTAATTGTCCGGAATACCTTGAAATCATCAAACAAGAAGAGGAAATTACAGAGAGTAGATCACTGATAAACAGTACAAAAAGAAGAGGTCCAAGGATTGATCCTTGAAGGACGCCAGATGTAGGATTGAATGCGAAAGAGATTGTCCCATAGAGATTAATAGACATGAACGGGAGGATAGATACGATGAAATCCAAGAATGAAGGGAACCGGATATGCCAAGCAAAGTTAACTTTTGACATAGTAGAACATAGTTCACGGAGTCAAAAGCTTTGGAGAAGTCCGTGAATATTGCATCTACTTAAAGCTGATTATCTAAAGCTCTTGCAATATAATCTTCGTAGAAGTTGAACGACCCTACAAGAATCCATGTTGCTGTGGTGTGGCAAATGAACTCAGAGACTCAAGAAGCCTGTTGTGTACAAGTCGCTTCAGCAGCTTAGAGAAACAGAAGAGGAGTGATATGGGATGATAGTTTGAGGCAGATGATGGGTCACCGTTTTTAAAGATTGGAACAATATTTGCATCTTTCCAGTATGTCAGAAAGGTGCCAGTACCAAGACTGAGATTGAATATAAGGGAAAGAGGAAAACACAAAGAGGAACAAAGTGACTTTACAGATATATTAGGCAATCCATCGGAACCAGGACTAACATTCGGATCGAGCAAGTTAATAAGGGATTCAATTTCCGAAGGATCAGTGGAATAGGATGTACTTGATGCTGAAGAAGCTTGAATTGAATTTATGGGGGATTGTAGTATATCAGAAGAGGATAAAATAGAGGAAAAATATTCGGCAAATAGGTTAGAAATATCCTTTGGTGAGGATTCTTCAGTGTTATTCCATTTGACAGTATGCGGAATGGAAGAGGATGATTTAAAGGGTCAGATGTATGACCAAACAAGTTTCGCTTTATTTGTCAGGAGGGAACTCTCTAAACTTCTAAAGTAGTTTTTCATGGATGTTTTGAGCTCTTTTTTAGCCAAAGAGCGCAGTCTGCGAAAAAAAATCTTTGGCTCTTAATGCACGAAGAACACTTGGAATAAGCCAAGGCTTCATTTTTGCTTTGCGAGGAGCTTGGAGTGGAGTATAAAGAGCAATCAGGTTATTAAGGTAATTGTAAAATTTGTTCAAAGCACTATCGCAGTCAAGGCAAGTGAAGGAGGTACACCAGTTGACCGAGACCAGATTGGTTTTAATTGCCTCATAATTTGTTTTAAAGAAATTGTAACGATAAACTGAGGCAGTTCTCTGGGGTCTTAGGGTATCAACGGTTAGTTCTAGAGACAAAGGTGGATGATGGAGATCAGGTTGAACATAAGGATGTAAAACAGGAGCTATTGATAGAAACCCAGTTTGAACATTTGACATGACAAGGGCCAGAAGACGACCATGAGGGTTACGGATATGATTAAACTGTGAAAAAGAACAAAGGGAAAGAAAAAAAGAAAGTAACAAAGAAGGATTATTTGTTGCGGAAATGCCAGGTGTTGTTAAGTGGTCCCATTATACTGCGGGTAGATTGAAGTCTCCATCAATTATAATATTGGAATGTAGATGACAAGCAAGAAGATAGGTAGAGAGTTCATCAAAAAAGGCTTCGTACGCAGTCAAGGGAGAATTATAGGGAATATACCCAGAGGAAATTAATAATGATGAGTTATGAGGAAGAGGGAGTTTCACAATTACACACTCAACAGCACGAGTTAATTTGAAGTCAGCACAAAGTAAACTATTAAGGGTTTTGCAGACTGCAACCAAGACTCCCCCACCATCAGATTTATTAGTGATGTTAAGGTCACGGTCGCATGGGTAGACTAAATAATCAGGTAATATTTAGACATTTGAAATATTCTCGCTCAGTTAAACAGATGACAAAATCGTTAGTTTATTGAGACACGAGTAATAAGTCCTCAAGTTTGGTCCTTAAGCCACGAACATTCTGATAGTAAATAGAAATAGTTGAACAATTAGGAAGGAAAGAATTTCTTTCAGTGTTAAATGATCCTTGAAGGTTGTTGAGGCTGTTTGAATCTTTTTCGGGACGAAATTGCCGCTTAGGTTGTCTTTTATCGAATATTTTAACGAGTGTCTCCTTTGGTCAAAAATCGGAACTAAGTAGGATAGAAAGTTCAGACGGAACATTCAGCTTGAAAGAACTTATAACATGGTCAGGAAGGTTGTCTTTTGTTAATTTTACGCACCTGAAAATACTAGGCATGTAATCAAGCTTCGATGTTACGTAGTTGGTAAGTGTATCCTTGATATGAACAACTGGAGAGGTAGGGAGACTGCTCGCAATACTCCGTTATCAGCCAACACACTATCTATAAAGTTTTGTGGTGCTGAAGACATAACGATATTTTGCTGAAGATTATTAGTCGTTGATTTTGTTAGGCACAGCTCGGATTGAGGCTGAATTTTTTGTTGCTGTTGAATAGACTAGATAGACTGCTGCATGAGACTATGCAAAGTCAAAGCATTGTGTTTCTATACATAGTGGTGTCACGGTGAACGCCAATTGGCAGGATAGATGGCGCTGCGATGTCGATTTTAGCATTTCGAGCAGAAGTTTCTTTCCGCCGATGTGTCTTAGATGGATGCATGTCGCTTTGGCGAGCTTCAATGCATCGTTGGCTAATGATCAAATCTGCTATGGAAGGAAATGAATTTTATCGTAGTTAATTGCAACGTTGCAAATGATGTTCGTGGGCTCTTTTGAGGAATATAATATTTGCGATAGGAATGTTGAATGAATGAATGGAGTTGCTTTAAAAAAAGTAAATCAATTATAATCTCCAAATAAGGACAATTTGCTTGTCAGTTGGAAATAACTAACCCATTATGAATGAAGTAATTAATTCATATTATAATTTAAATCAAAATATTTTAAAGTAAATTTTAATATATTTTTAA
The DNA here is from genome assembly GCA_963969285.1 of Odontomyia ornata. Lineage (NCBI taxonomy): Eukaryota > Metazoa > Arthropoda > Insecta > Diptera > Stratiomyidae > Odontomyia > Odontomyia ornata. The sequence goes on from OZ017738.1 coordinate 379,359,829, forward strand.
ACATGCCAACAGTTGCATGATGTAAAAGAAATAAATTACATATATAATTTTTCATGTACAATTTTTACATTGTATTCTATAGTTATTTTCCAGTAATGCAAAGCACATCTTTTAATACTAAGAGGGAGACCCGTAATCTCATGTATCAATTAGTGAAAAGAGTTTGCTTTGTATCGCTTCATTATAGCAATTCCTTATTTGAAACATCTAGGAAATATGCGATACTTGTATTTTTGTTGAGTTATTGGAGAAAAGGTGGGATCAAGTGACTTTCAAATGCGAAAAGTTCACAATATCGGTATTGAACTCGAAGGTAGCGTCAATGCAAAGTTGCCTGGTTATCATTATCTTATGAGAAGCTGAGAAAATTATCATTGTTAGAGGCGACATGGCAAGTGAGAAGTAAATTTAAAGATATTTTGTGAGTATTCGTAGGAAGATATAACTTGTAATATAAATTTTGCAGCTGTTAATAGAAGTTTTACGATACGCGAGTAAATGAATTTTGCATTGAGTGTAATTCAATTTAGATATGTGATTTTCAGGTTATGATTACGAATGCTTAATAATTCCTCTTATGATTTTGATTTGAAGAATTCCATACCTTACATTGATAGTAAGCTTTTGCGAATTAATTTCGAAATTTAAACACACATTACATAAAAAAGATATACCTGACTTTGTGTCAGTTTCTTTATTTTGAGTAATGATAATTGTGATGTTTGGAATAAATGAGTGGATTAGGAAGCACGAACAGGATATACCTAGTGAAGTCATCCTGCTTTTATCTTTGTTGGAATCAAAGAAAATGTACGATGCACTTCTAAAGGGGAATAGCTCATCAAATAGAATCTAATTGAAAGAAAATATAGTTAGTAGCCAACTACTGGTAACAAAGTTGAAAAGAATGATAATATCATCTTTTTTGTATAAAATAATAATGATATTTGATAATAATTTCGACAAGTCACTAAAATAAAGAATGAAATAGAATAAAGGAATTCAAATTAGCATTGTTTTAAAATGGATTTGATGTGAATGAGATGTTCAGAAGCAGTTAAGATGGCCTAATTATCTTACAAACAGGTTTCAGAGCAGTTTCTGAAATTCGAAACATTCTTCAGTTATTAGATAAGCCTTTGTGCACATAATAAATGCGCAAAAAATACAAAGCAATAGAAGCGCTAAGGACTGTGAAATGAAAACTCTAAGAAGAATTCAAAACTGGCTCGGAAACACGCTTAAGAGTAAAAATGATAACAATTGAGAGTAGTACTCCATATGACTTATTCCATATAAAGGCCAGAATTGCGAATTTATGTCGTCGGGATATGTGCAAATGGATGTAGCGAGACCCCGTGAAACTTTTGGACGTTTTACTGCATTTTTTGAATCCACAGATTTTTTAAAAACTTTTTCACATTCGTAGTACAGTGTGATATGTTTTTGCCATTGATGACCTGCGAAGAATTCTTTTAAAAACAACCGATAATCGATATTCAATAAAATGACCGAGACATCATGGGTACACATTATCTAGTGAGTAGAGCTATCCAATTCTAAATTCTACGAATAACCATTATTCTAAATTTTCACGAGATATTTTGGAATATATTCCACAATCAAATCTTCTTTGAGAACCTAGTTACAAGCCCAAAAATTGTTGATTATAATGGATGTCATCCTGCGATGCATTTTAGAAAATTCTACCATTGTGACACAAAAGCATAAAAATGTATTCTAAATAAGTAAACAATCAACTAATAAAAGGGAAAAACAAAACTAAAATTGGTACACAGACCGGGTATCGAACCCACACCCCCTGGTTGAACCGATCGCGCACTATGAAAGACTTATTTATGGCAAATTTTTAACAACCCACAATCAGAAAAATAAAGCACCCTAACGATTTTGGCTACCTTCGAAATCGCTTTCCACAATCAAGATGCCTAAATGAAAAGCGTCTAAATGTGGGGAAAATTCGTGGTGTCTAATGTTTCATAGGCTTCACCGTTAGAAAGTTTTGAATAAATGCAATGTACTGAAATGGGTCATTACATCTTTAAATTTGAAGTGAGAAAGTGTTTAACTGTGAATTCATTAAAGGAAAGGCTTAATTATCAAATTTTAATTGTATTTTATTTTGAAATTTTTATGTAGATTTTTTATATAGAAATTCATATATAGAATCACCTTCACGGCCATACGTTTGGTTTTTCCTAGAGTTATTTTGGAATATCTCAGGACAAGAGAACCAATGTCTAATTAAAGCGTATAGGCATTTCGCACTCAAACTTTTTGAAAAAAATCCCAATTTCTGCGTGAGGATCATTTTTAAAGCCCTGCATTAGAAAATATGGCCATAGAAGGGTATTGAAGTAAAATGCATTGCTAACACCTGTCATTCGTAGCGTTTTTTCAAATAGTGAGTATGTTATGGATCCTTAGTGTAGTTTTCAGTTGGAAATTGCAAAGAACAATATTTTGAGAAACCTCATCCCATTTATTTTAGAGAAAAGCCCAAACAAAGCTTCATTCATCCAACTTTAGCCGATTTAAATTTAAATAACCTGTCATCTCAGTTGTTTCCTCCAATTGAAGTGCGAAAAGATCCGAAGGATGAAAGCCATCTTCGGAATGTTAACCTTCATTCAAGACCTAGCATACTAAACGTACACCCATCTCAGTTTCCATCCCCAGACCGCCGCCTAACAAAAAGCACTGAGGAAAAACAATCAATTCCAAAAGCATGTTTTGTTTCTCTAAAGTATTACCGAATAAGGAAAAATAAATCGGATGTTGAAAAACAAGCAAGAAATTTGTTTAAGGATATAAGCCAAGAGGCTCAGCTTTTAATACGTTCCCAGCTTTCCCACAAGCCTAATGCCCCTTTGGATCAATGCGCAAATTTTTTACTTGAAATACTACTATAGGCCCCCTTCCCTTTACAGGGAATTTCTAAACATGGAATTCAGTGTTCCTTCAGTCAGGACTATTCTGCACTGGTATTCGAATCTTCGCTTAAAAACTGGTTTTGTTGATTCTATAAAAGACCTGCTTGAGAAAAAATCAAAGCAATGTCTAGTTTAGATGGGCAGTATGTTTTACTTTTTGACGAGATATCAATAAGAACGGAACTGGAATATAATTGCGCAGAAGACATTATTGATGATTTTTGTGATTTGGGCGGCTTAACAACGTAGCATAAAACACTCTGCTTCTAATTTTGAAGCAAGGAATTGTGTACATTGTTGGCTCCCAAAATGGAAATTTACTGGTTTTTATTATAATAACAACCATAAATTATATTCTCAGTGTCGGCTTCGATGTATTAGGAACGGTTTGTGATCAGACCGCAATAAATCGACGATTCTTATACTTACCTAGGTCCTCAACTGAAATTCATACTTTGCGAGAGAAGGTAGAGGAACATACAACTGTTTTGACATGTTTCAATATCTTAAAAATTTAAGGAATATCCATCTGAAAAATGACATCAATTAATATAGTAAAATCTTTTCATGGAGAATTATTCGAAAGGTGCGTGAATTGTATTTGTAAACTCACGGACGTGCATATAAAACCATGTAACTTCGATAAAATGCCATAAAACTAGAAATGCAAGCCCTTAGCAATTCCGTATTTGCAACGATTTCAGCCGCTGTTGAATCGGGATATTCCAAACGTAATGACGATCAAGAGGGTTGTGCTAGTTGCACATCTGTACTAGTTGTACGGCCGAATATTTATTCAAGTAGTCTTTTCATATTGCAACAGTAATGTCTGTTAAATATTCCACATCACTTATGGTTGTATGTTATCCACCTATTCCATATGCACTGCAACTAACCACCTCAGATCAAGATTTAAATGATAGTTAAGTAATCGGTGATGTTTCAAAGCCAAAGCATTCCAAAGCTCTAGTTTAAACCTGAAGCTTTGTTTTCTATGATTTAATCAGTTTGCCACCTAATTTCTACTGATGTGTACTATTTTTTCATTTATCGAGCGCAGATTTTTGGCATTGGGGCTAATTTTTTGAGTTGCATCATGCTTATAGCTTTTGTCACGCAACCATGCACCCCAGCGCGCTTCGCGTGATAGTTGAGTTTCAGCTCCAGAAATTATTAGCTACATACTACATATACCTCTTCCTTTTTCTCATCGCGCAACACATTATCAATGCTTTCATAGTTTGTGCTTGTATTAGAAGGTAATTTTATCTGCATCTATTTCCTTTGACACAGTTAAAACCTTCGTGAAGATCATGTTAGTTGCCTTATTAAACCCAAAACTTTTTATTGTGATCAGCCCATCGGAGGGACTACGATTCTCACAAGTTTTAAACGCATGTTCTGTGAAATGGATAAGGCCTACAGAGGATACCACATTAAAAACACGTCTTGCACTTTGCCATGATTCTCACAAGTTTTAAGCGCATGTTCTGTGAAATGGATAAAGCATACAGGGGATACCACATTTAAAAAACGTCTTGCACTTTATTCCTAGTGGTATGGGAAAACGTGCTCTTTTTACGTAGAGCCCTTTAAAGTATTTTATATACTCAGGCCTCCCGAAATGCCTCTGAGGTTGTTTTTTTTTATTAAAAATGTTCATTAGCTTATTGCTTTTAAACGAGTCCGAAGGGTCGATTATATCGTTTGTAGTTGCTCGAGAACCTTGCTGTAATGCAAAAACGGGCACACGGATGAGCAAACTGATATTCTCAATTTTGTTGAAAAAATAATTTTTATAAGCCCCCTACAAAACAAGATCATCGAAAGAACAATTTTCGAAACCTTCCTGACATCGAAATTACAAGCTTGAAATTAATGCATAGTAACAATTATTATCGATTTGACTTTATCATTAATTTTTTGCAATTTACTGATTGCAAAATATAGTTATGCTCGACGAATAATTATATTTACCATTGCTTGAAAATAAACACAAGTAAGACTTAACGGGTAATAAAAGAGACGAAATACGTCGAAGAATACAGCTCGCAAATCAAATATTTTATTCAGTATTGACGATCTTGAAGACCAGCTGCATACACAGGAGAACAAAGCTCCAAGTATACAAATCTGTGATGAGACCTGTGTTATGCTATGGGTGTGAAACATGGACCCTAACCCAAGCATCCGCAAATATATTGAACGCCTTCGAGCGACGGGTCTTGAGGCGAATAATTGGAATGAAGCTTGACGGGGACCAATGGTGAATTCGATACAACCATAAGCTGTATGAAATTTTTGACAAACCGGAGGTCTCAAAGATTGTAAGACTGCAGAAGCTGCAATGGGCTGGCCACATGAATCGTATGGACGAACAACGGATACCCTAAAAGGTATTCGTTGGGAGAACTGAAGGCCGGAGGCCAGTGGGGAAATGGAGGAAACAAGACAGTTCATCGCTGCTCAAATTTCGGAATTGGAAGACGCCGTCAACGGACTGAGACAGTTGGAGGCGCTATTTGCAGGAAGCGAAGGCCCGAGAGGGGCTGTTGGGCTAAAAAGAAGAAGACTAAGCGAAAATCACTCTTCTCAGAATTAATTTTATAACTTTTATGAAACTAAAAATTCATTTCTAATTAACTTTCAGTGTGTACGTATTTGACGACTATGATTTGTTCTTAAGTAAATTAGTTTATTATATTCACGAGACAGGTGGTACCAGCGAAACCCGTAGATGCTAAAAATTAATCAAATTAAGTCACGAAAAGAAAACATGATTTTTATTTTGAATGTTAAATAAGACAAAACACTTTAAAAAGTTTAATTGGATAATGCTACAACAAAATTTTTTGATACCAAGTGATACATTTTTCGTGCAAAAATCGACGTACCATCATTATACATTAAAATAAAAGCAATTATATTTCAGTCCTTGCAACCATGAATCAGCATTCAGCTGATATCCCTTGACATACCATATAAAACAAAGACATACATTGATGTAACAATAATTTAGGAAAAATATTTAAATGAATTTCTCACTGATCGTACTTGAGTGTTTATTTTTTATTTCCAAGTGTTTGTCAGAGTCAAAAAGTCTTTTCATTGCAATTTATTCAATGATAACTTTAAAATCGACAAGAATAAAACCTATGGTTGTAATTTTATTAACATCAGTATTTCTAACTCTAATATGTATACTTGCTTAGTTAGATATTCAACGTTTACAAATGTGATTACACTCAACAATCTGGTTTCATATTTATTATTGTTTAGAAAAACACATAAAAAGAACACTTAGCGATAAAGAAAATCGATTCGTGTATAATGGATTTATAGTCTCTTAAATTCTTTAAAAGTATTAATTCTCATATTTCACACAATAAAATTGTGCACTTCCATTCATAAAATGAACACACCCCAAATTTATGAATGGACACACAAAATCGAAAACATGTGCATTTATTTACAATCTTCTATAATCGCGAAGAATGAAATAATCTTACGACTAGCTTTAGCCCTACATGGCGGTGGTGAATCTTCACACAAAACGCATAGCGAACATACATCCATCCTACATAATTTATTCGCTGGGATTTGCCAATATGTTGATATATGTACATCATATATCTCAAAACTCATAACCACTTTCAAAGCAGCTTTAAAAGTTTCTGTACTTGGATTGGATTTTCACTAAAGATATTCTACCTCAGACATTTACCAGCGATACGTGCGCCACCAGAAATATGGGTTCCCCCAATGTGGAGTTAAAATGTTCGCTACGATGACACCACTATGCATAGAAACACAATGGTCAAAGTGTATAAAAAGTTCTTGCTTAGCTAAAACAAGAACCTAAAATTCTGATCCACAAACATTCCACAAGGGGAAATCCAGAGGGAAATTCATGAAATGGTTTAAGCCACGACAAAAAGTTTAACCAAGACACCAGGAGCAAGTAAAATTCATGAGCTCACATTAAGCAAAACACTATTTGATATAATATCACGAAAGAACAGTATTTAAAGTTCTTCGGCAAAGCATTCGGGTGGTATTCAAATCCAAAAGGGAGCGTGCTGATACCCAGTATTAAGACGTATAATTAAGTATGCGCGGTTTAAGTTCCAGACGGAAGTGCTGTTCAGTGATTAACCAAATGGTGAGGGGTGAGGTGTTGGCTTGAGCCGCGATCCTCCATCGGCCTTTCGGCGTTTCACGCTGTGTGGCCACCCCGATCCACTAATACGACAAATTGTTTCCCTCTTCAGGCTGGCTGATAGCTAGAAGTTTAAAATAATTAATTAAGTGGAAATATAATTAACAAATTCAATTGTTACTAAATGTTTAAAAAAATGGATAGTGTAATAAAATTCATTTTCTAAAGTTAACTCTCGTATTTTGTTGTTCTAGTTTAAATGGACAGAGTAGCAGGTAAGTGGTGTTAACAGTGAGTTGTTTCCCCAGGAGCCTTGATGTTGTATATAGGATACGCATCGAGTTGAGCTCCCAGTTCTTACCAGTATACATAGGGTATACTGGTTTGTAACAAAATTGGCGCAGCCGGTAGGATATCGGTTTTGCAGAGACCACAGTGTAGTGCACTGTGTAGCAAATTTAAATGGGCTGAAAAATCTATTCACCCAGCCGATATCTCAAACCATTCAACTCCTGTAAGACACCATTGCTACTCATACTGTCGATCAAACTAGATCAGTTTCCCAAAAAAAAATCAAATAATAATTTTGATCATTTAAAAAACAAAAACATAATATCAATATCCACACTTCATAATGGTGCTACTTATACGGTGCATAAAACTAAATCAATCTTCTTAAAACAAAAAAAAAACAAATAATTATTTCAATCAATTAAACAACAAAAAGGAAGTATGAATATTAGTGATCAAACTAAATCAGTCTGCCTTTAAAATAAACTCAAATACTTATATTGATCATTCTAATAACCAAAATATAATAACAATATTCAAACATAATATTAATCCTACTCATACTATCCATTAAATAAGATCAGCCCTAAAATCAAATAGTCATATTGAACAATTAATTCTTCATTCATTTACTCCGTCATTCATATATCTTAAATCTCATCTTTCTTATCTGAAAGTCATTCGAACTAACTCTTAACTCGTTCAAAACCAACGTAGAATTTATAAAGATATAAAGTTTCAATCAACTAACATGCAAAACACAAAACATTACAAGTAAATATTAAACACAAATAAGCAAACCGAAAACTTAATAGCGAGGAAACAAACGCGTGCTCATTGTTATCGAAATATGATACCATTTATCACTCCAACCACTTAAACAATAATAATAACAATAACGCGTACCTAACATACATGCATATTAAAGTCTTATCTTTTGAATGAAATGAGCATTCGAATTCCCTAAATTAAAACTTAAAAGAGCAAAGAAAAATAAACATTTAAGTACAAATTGAATAAATAGACACCTGGGCAATAAATTTTAAATGCAATAACACGGAAGAGCAAATGAATTAAATTAACTGCGCTAAACAAAAAAAAAATAATTTACAAGAGAACGGCAATTTTCCAACGCAAATAAACATGAAACTAATTCAATTTCAAGTTACACTGAAAAAATTAAAGTATGGGAAATTTGAAACAACAGAATTTTAGTTATAAGAACAATGCAACAATTCAAAAGATTATACCCCAAAACAAATTATCTCTTTCAAAATCCACTGCAATTCCATCGTGTTAAGGAAAAGGAAAAAGTGGCAGTCAAGTCGGTAAGATGGAATATATTCGAGCATGTTTTATGTGTTCACTCGCAACACACTGAAACTTCTTGCTTCGAAAGAGAACAAAGGAAAATTTGTATAGAATTAAGAAAAATAAATTTAAATTGCAGGTACCACATTGTCTCGATTAGTTAAGATACAATATCTTGACGCGGTAGAAACAAGATCCCACCAAGACACTAACCAAAAGAACTTCAGCGGTGAATTAATCAAAGATACTAGATTTAAAGCACAGGGAGAAGATACACAGCACAGCTCGTTGACTGTTGTGCGTTGATATTTTGTGTATTTGAGGTATTTTTCCTCGACTGCGTCACGAGGTTTGTTTTATTTTCAAAACAAGCTCTACTCGTTTTGCTTCGTTGTCGAGTTTCAGGAAGAGTTCTTTGGCAGTTGTTAATGACCATTACAGAATGTTGATGTCGTCCGCATAGGCTACTAGTTAGCTCAACTTGCATAGCTATGTAACTCGCGTATCGACAGGTAGCTTCCTTATGACGTACTCCAAAGAAAACTTGAATAGCAATGGTTCTAGCCCATTTCCCTGTTTTCATCCCATATTTGTGTCAAAGACATAGGTGAGTTTGTTATTGATGCGGACTTGGGAGGTCATTTTGGTAAAGTGGACTAATTTGGCTGGGATGCCAAAGCTAAGCTTTATTCGTACAGTACGTTACGATCAATACTGTCGTGTGCTTGCCCAAAGTCAACGAAAATTAGGTGTACGTCTATGTTAAACTCAAAGCACTTTTCGAGTACCTGCTTAACTGTGAATAATTGGTCTTTCGTCGATCTATCTGCTCTAAAACCACCTTGATACTCCCCAATAATACTGTTGGCGTTTGATCCGATTTTATTTTCTAAGATTTTAGAAAATATTTTGTACGCCCAACGTTGTAGAATCAGAACATGATCGATCTGGTTTTGTGTGTTGCCATCCGGTGAAGCAAGTGGAATGTATGACTAGATTTCTGCTACAGCCAAATTCAATCAAGCGCTGGCCGTTGTCATTTGTTTTATCGCGGAGGCTATATTCTCCAGTCGTTCTCCAATAAGATAGTTCATTGCTAACCTTAGCGTTGAAATCACCCAGAATTATTTTTGTGTCGTTTGTAAGCAATGAGTGGAGAAGATTTTCGAAGTGACTGTAGAACGTTTCCTCCGTTTCTTCGTCCTTTTCTTCAGTCGGGGCGTGAACATTGACCAGTCAGATTTTGAAGAATTTCGCTTTTATACGGATTGCATACAACCGTTTATTGACTGCCTTAAAATCAATAACGTGCGATTGGAACTCCCTCTCTACAATGAAGGCCACTCCGAATTCTCGTTTTCCAATAGGCTTCCCACTTTTGAATATTGTGTGCCATATCATGTCTTGAATGTCGTTTCCAGTCCAATTCGTTTCCTGGATTGACAGTATCTTAAGTTTATATTGACTGGCCTGTTGTAAAAGGTCCTTAACAGCGCCAGGGTAATTGCGTGATCTCACATTCCAGGATTCAATGCCATAGTTCTTTTTTCGTTTGCGGGGGGCGACTCGCCTTCACCCTCTTATATCCCCACAAAGGAGGTGTAAAGTAGCAGAGCTGTAGATGTATTTACAGTTTTAAGCATTTCTCGGCATTTAATGTCGTATTATTGGGGAACCAGTGAGCGCAATGTGCGACCCCGAGAGCATTTACTAGAATTTAATTGGGGGGTTTGGGATGAGGAATCATGGAAGAAACAAGGGGTTCCTTTTCCGGGCTCGAAACTGTCTACGGGGGAGTTTCTTGTTGTTCATCTCTTTCAAAATTTGGGAAAGACCCAATCAAAAGTGTCGTGTCTGGTTACATGGAAAGCCCGAGTAGTAGAAAAACCGCGTATAGTGGTTCTAATCGGAGAAAATTCAAACTATAATAGCTTCAATTAATATGATTCGGTTTCGCTGAAGTTTTAATAATATAAAAACCTTTTTTAGGACTACTTAAATGTTCAATTTCATGAGGTTTTACGATACTGATACAGTTTTACGAGCGAAAATGTTAAATTTACAAATCCTATTATTATTAACAAAGATAAGCGTACTCCGAATCGGTCAAGATAAGGTCCTTAGGTCATATCAGGAGGGTAATTGCCCCTGTTTTGCTCTCCCTCCCTCTCGATCCGCGGCTTCGCTTCAACCACTGTAATTTGTAAATTTCTAATCTACCAACAAAGTTAATTGTTTTGTTGCAGAGCACGCCATTTGCTCCACCCAAATCTGATAGAGCGAGACATGTCTACCTGACACCCACAACGAGGGTTATTAACGGGATTTTCGTGCATAATTTGGGTGAACACAACATAAAAATATCAAGGTGAATACCTGCATAAAAAGGCCTTAGTTTCTGAGGCAGTGGCCATGTCAACTCTTATACAAATCAAAAAGTTACTAAGCAGTTTCTTATGTTATTCAATAAATATCTGTCGGCTTAAAAATCCCTAACTACAATAACTGCCGCTGCTGTATTATTTCAGTCTTAAAATCAAATTATAGTTTCCTCACATGAAGCTGTGAGGACACGTGCGCAGATTTTTTCTTCTATAGCATAAAGTCTTATTTTGCTGGTATTTAAAGTAGATATTAAAGCGAGTTGAATGTAAACTTACTTAATTTAAATACGCTATGAATCCCCGAATTGCCAGCAAGATTTGTTATTATCATTTTATAGCTCTAATTCCAATATTCCTCATAATCCGTAAATTTCAAGGTAACCGAGAAAAAAACTTAAATCGTATGGTGAAGTAATCGTGGATTTCCGCAAGTCACTTTCAGCAATCTTTTGCCTAACTGATTTGTTTGTTAGCCAAATTAAAGCATTAAATCCACACAGAATCCACGAAATATGCTCGAGACCACCGCGGTGGAATAGTGATTATGTTGCTTGCTATACTGCTCATTGTTTGATGAGAATGTTGGCCTTTTTTCATCCTCGCCAAGAAACACGGTTTATGGAAACCTTGGCTTTTGTGGTTTATTAATTGATTTATTTATGATACAACATTATTTGGGAGATGCAAATAGAAACCGACTGAAGTGAAATCCGTGGCTGTTATTAATGGCAGATCTTAAATGGATAATTTCGAAAGAAGGCTTCTTTACAGCAGAGAGATCGGCTGAGACTGTACAAGTTTATTAGTCGTATCATTTCTTTTCAATTATTGATGCCTTTCGATTTGATGGGATGCGAGAGAAGATCTCGCGGTGATTAGTGGCGAGTCCAATGTTATTATTAACTGTGCTTCGAATATCCAGACTGATGACTGCTACCGCAGATCTTTGCAGGTAGGTCGGTTCTAATCGGCGGAAATTCAATTAAGTTACTGCTTTTTAGAGCAAATTTTATTGTTTCACGTTTATTGGCGTTGAACTGTGAATAAATTGGAAATTATACGAAACGAACATTCCGGTCTACATTTTTAGGCCAGCGATTTAATGGGTTTTGCTGCACTAATGTAAGGTCTTGTTCCCAAAGCCATATATCATCTTAATTAATGCGCGATCACTCAGCCTGACAATGCGATTTGAGTTATTTTTGGAACGCCGAGTCCCCATATGCAATTAGACATTTACAACCACTGATCAGAACGTTAAGAGTTCAGTCCACTCCAGAGGATCTAACATAAATCTCGCTATAAAATAGTTCATAAACCCGACATACAATGAAAATGCTAATGGCAAATGTGAATTACACAATTCACACTCTAACAATTAACGCTTCACTGACTGCCACCCAAACTTTACGTACTGTACTTGAAGTAGCGAGTACTGAGCATCGGGCGCTAAGTACTTTATGGGGCCGACTACAAGTTAAAGTCCATAAAACCGATGAGTAAATGCCCCATTTTTTAACTCGATTCTGAATACGTTAGTTTCGGACTATTGCTGACTTTATAGTTGTGGTTACCAGCAGCGGTGCGTCGCTGAACATCTTAACGCCCAGATACTAGATACATGCATAACATAAGTGAGGCCGAGTATGAAACGCCAGATTAATCGCGAAATGACTACACTCTAATTACTGTTTTTCCAGAATTCTTCTATTTGCCGATGAACAATCCAAAGTACCTGTCAGTGGTAGTGGCGGCGGTAGTGCTCTGAACAGGGAACAGAACAGTATCCGATTGTGTGGAATCGTAAAGCGTTTCATTATGTAAATTCTGCAACAATAGCAATAATACACATTAAGTCAAACTACACACTGTACTTTATTACACGACCATTGTGTGATATGGCTTTGCTGCTGCTTTGAATTCGAAATTAGCGAGAATTTTTGAATTTGCTTCCATAGAAATGCGTTTAAGATTGAACGCTGTAATTATCATCGCATTCAAATGGACGACAATTACCAGTGTAACGGTTTGACCGCTCAAGAGGTCAAACAATAATCACGCACTGTATTGTACGAGTATGTTAGATGGATCAGCCGACATACTGGGAGAAGATTAATGGTAGGATATGGAATGGACCTTTAAGTTCGGGTACTCTCAGCAGCAGATCAAAAGTCATCAATTTTAATTCACTGAGGATTCATTAATAATAGAAAGGTCTGAAGGGGAAACATTGTTTTAAATTTCAAAGATTCTCACTGCGTATTTATTTCAAATTTCGCCATTACTCTGGACGTGCTTGTATGAAATCGGGAAAGATATTGTCAAGTTGATTTTCTGGAAGTTCAATATAGCAAATGGCAGAGAGCAGTGAAACAAAAATAATATATCGTTAACACGCCCCGCATGAAATATGATATAATATGTCCTTTCTATCTCTATCCCGAAAACTACAAAACTTATATAAAATTACAATTATTTAACTTTGTCCTATATTTTGATTTAAATAATGTTCTTTACCCTGCATGATTTAGTGCTGGACATTCGTTATAATTATAGATTTATGTAGGTTGTAAGCACATTTGTTTTATATGAGTCACAACTTATTTTATGTGGGTGCTTTCTGATTGTTAAGAAATTTTTAAATAGAATTGTGAAGGAAAACTGTCATTTACATATTTTAACATAACGATTTGAAAAATGTTTGTACTTGGCCGCTTCTCCTCTTGTGATTTTACTCAAAACACTCTTATACTAGCGCACCAAAGAGTCTCGTTTAGTTGTTTTATGGGGCCCATTAAGAACAAACAACATTTGGGAAGCAAATCGGGACTGCAAACTCCGAATACAATTGGTGAAGTAACAATAAATTTGTAACCCTTAGTTCCATTGAAAATATACACTGAACGACAAATGTACATAGGATTAATGAAACTTTTGATTGTAACATTTAATATTTCATCATTTTCTCATCTGTGGAAAAGTTGATCACTCCCACGAACACTTATCCATCAATTCGATGCAAAAGTAGCGCACTCACACATCGAAACATTTGATGAATTTGAATATTCTTCTTCATAGCACTACAGCACCTCTCGGGCCTTTGCTTCCTGCAACAAGCGCCTCCAACTGTCCTTTAATTTCGAAATCTAAGCAGCGATGAACTGTCTTTGCCGACCGAATTAGACCAGCGGGTCATCCGTTTCCCCAATGGCCGCCGCCTTTCAGTTCTCCCAACGAATACCTTTTTGGGTATCCGTTGTTTCTCCATCGGATTCATGTAGCCAGTCCATTGCAGCCTCCACAGCTTTACAATCGTTGAGACCTCCCGCTTGTCAAAAATTTTATACAGCTCATGGTTGTATCGGTAGGTCCTCGTATAGCTTCGCTTCGACTATTCCCCCCAGGACCCGTTGCTCAAAGGCGTTCAGTTTTGTGGATGCTTGGGTTAGGGTCCATGTTTTACACCCATAGTATAACACAGGTCTTATCAAAGATTTGTATACTTGGAGCTTTATTTTCCAGTGTAAGCAGCTGGACTTCAAGATCGTCAAAATTGAAAAAATATCTTATTTGTGAGCTGTATTCTAGGGAGTATTTCATCTCTTTTATTGCCCGTTCTCATTATATTGGCACCTACTCGTAAATATACAAATTCGCTCACATTTTTGATACTGTATTCACCAAGCGTTATATTTTGGTCATTTGAGATATTTTCCTCTACTGCGTCATGAGCTTCTCTTCTCGTTTTGCTTTGCTGTCGAGTTTCAGGAAGAGTTCTTTGGAAGTTGTTAATGACCGTGATAAAATAATAATGTCATCCGCATAGGCTACTATTTGGCTCGATTACTTAATGTACTTCGCGTATCGACAGGTAGCTTCCGTATGACGTATCACAGGGCCAAATTGAATAGCAATGGGGCCAGCTATATCCCTGTTATAGTCCGATATTTGTGTCAAAGGCATCGGTGAGTTGGTTATTGATGCGGACTTGAAAGGTTGTTGACGTCCTTGTCATTTTCGTAAGACAGACTAATTTGGCTGGGATGCCAAGGCAAAGCATTATTTGGTACGGTAGGTTACGATCAATACTTTGGGCAAGCATACGACCAAAGTCAAATTTGGTGTACATCTATGTTGAACTCACAGCATTTTCAAGTACCTGCTTGACCGTTAACAATTGGAGTATCGTCAATCTACCTGCTCTAAAACCACCCTAATACTCCCCAGTAAAACTGTTGGTCTATGATCTGATTTTATTTTCTAAGATCTTTGAAAATATTTTGTACGCTGTACAAAGTAGTGCTATGCCTCTGTGTTTTCACACTGTATTTTTCCACCTTTTTTGTGGATAGGAAATATAACTGACTGGCTCCACTCGTTCGGCATGTGTTCTTGTTGCCAAATGTGCTAGATGATTTTATGGATATCTTTCCGAACACCACTGCTACCATATTTGATGAGTTCCACTGGAATCTCATCGATGCAGGGCACTTTATTATTCTTTTAGGCTTCGATGGTGGAACAAACTTCATCCAGAGTTGGAGGGATCAATAGAAGCTCTCCGGGAGTACTGTATGCTCCGGTATTCTGCAGCTGTGTGGAGGATGTAGGAGATTCTTGAAATATGATACCCATATTTCCTTAATCTTGGTTTCATCAGCGATGATGTTGCCAATGTCATCATGGCAGAGCGTAGTCTTAGGCTGATAATGACATTTCAGGCTTTTCACCACTCTATGTGCTTGTCTTGGATTGTTGCTTGCTAGATTTATATCGATGCTTCTCAGTTGGTTGCCATAGAATTTTCTTTTTCTAATTCTAATTATCTTATTCGCCACTCTTCAGAGATTCTCTCTCTCTTCGCCCCGTTTTCCCTATCTTCTTCTTTTCGTCTAACGCATTTTAGCATTCATTATCGAACCAACCATTTATTTTGTGCCGGGGTTTTGCGGCAATTCACTGCCACCCATAAGCGTTTATTTTTTATCAGTGATGTATCAGATAGAATCAGAGCCAGCTTTTTGTCGAGGCTCTTCGTAAAATTTTTCACTAAAGACGCATTTTGGAGCTTTTCAATGTCGAATTTTTGTAGAGGGCAGGCCTTTGGCGAATACGCCTTTGACATACAACATCGATCGGTTGATTTGATCAAGTAATGATCTGAATTACAATTGGCTCCTCGGTTTGTACGGACGTCAAGTATGCTCGAGGCCTAATGTTATTGCATCAGAAAATGAACAATTTCGTTTTGTATGTTGCGTCGATGTGGGAAGCAAATGGAGCATATGACTAGATTTCTGCTACACACAAAGTTAATTGGGCACTGGCTGTTGTCATTTTTTTCATCGTGGAGGCTAGATCCTCCATTCGTTCTCCAATGAGATAGCTCATTGCCAACCTTAACGTTGAAATCACCCTGAGTAATTTTCGTATCATTTGTAGGCAATGAGTCTACTAGTCTTTATAGGTGATTGTAGCATGTTTCATGAACATATATCATCCAAGTTTTGAAGAATTTCGCTTTTATACGGATCGTACACAACTGTTCAATGATTGTCTTAAAATCAATAACGTGCAATTTGAACTCCATATCCACAATGAAGGCCGCTCCAAATTCCCGCTTTTCAGTAGGCTTCCCACTTTTGAATATTGTGTGCGATCTCATGTCTTGAATCTCACGTTCAGTGCGATTCGTTTCTGGGTTACCAGCATGTTTAGTTTATATTGACTGGCCTGTTGTAAAAGGTCTTTAATAGCGCCACGGTAGTTCAGTGATCTGACATACCAGGATCCAATGCCATATTCCTTTTTCCGGTTGAAAGTTATTGCCGTACTTCCAAGTCATTTCGAGACTCTGCTACAGGTTTCAAAACAATTTAGAGTTTTACAGGGAGGGGGTGTCAGCCCATTGCCCAATCTTGATTCCGGCTGTATGGTTATTACTTACAATTCCGTTATCAGGCGCGGAAGACTTGCCTTCACCTTCTGAGGTCACCACAAAGGACGTGTAGGTAAGATTCAGTAGCAGAGCAGCAGGTGTATTTGCAGCTATTGGCATTTCTTGGTATTTAGGGTGGCATTATTGGGGAACCAGTAAACAAAATGTGTGACGCCGAGACCATTTACTACCATTTAACTGGGCGGTTTGGGATGAGCAATCATGGGAGTTGGGGTTCGGGGACACAAGGGGAGTCTTCTCCCTTCCTTAACCGGGCTTGGAACCGTCTATGGCAGAGTTGAATTTGAATATAGCTATTATGAATTCACACATAAAATATTTTCATGATAGTGATTAATGCATTCATTGATGACATGAATCTCGTTCGTAATATTTATGCATAGATTTTAAGTCTAGCATTCGTTACTTATAGATGTGCTTTTCAGCTGTTTCTGTCACTAGTTTTCAATAACCAGAAAATTTTTGAAAATGTCTGTCGAAAATTAATGTTTATTGAATAAAGCTAATCATATCGTTGAAGCAATCGATTCAAGGAAACGACGAAATGTGAAGTGCAGGTTGCACGGGCGTTGTGCGACGAAGAAAGTGTGATGGAGAGAGTGGAAGGGAATGGAGGTATTTAAAAAAAAATATCGAGTATCAAGTCAATAATTTTGTTTATTTGGTATCCACAGGCCAATTCTCTTTTTTCTTCAAAAGCGGTCAGGCCTTGCTATGTTGTGTAAGCAGAGGAGCTAGTCAAGAAAGGCATCAATATTCGAAAATCTAGTTGCAAAAGCAATTCCAACCGGAAATGAAGGTGAAGAAGAATGTGAAGCAAACGATTCCTGAAGAAATTTTAAGGACTGATGGCACTAATGAATGTCATAGCTATTTTGCGGCCCTGGAAGGATTCAAAGAAGAAATGAAAATCGAAGAAAATTTCAAAGGTAATTCTCATAAAGATACTAATGAAATTTTATTTATTATTTAAAAAATAAAAAGAAGAAGAAAAAAAAGTAATAAGACAGAAAAAGTTTCGCCAATAAATGCATTCAATCAAAATGGACGAAATGTAGTTCGGCTATTGGCAGCCGAAAATAAATTAAGTGGGTTTGAAATCAAAAGAGAAAAAGCACAGAAACTAACAATGGAAATGGAATTACCGGTTGCTTTTAAGCCAGCAAAAGGTGTTTTGATTTTTGGAGAGGTTCTATAGTTAAATTATACCCCAAAATGCAAAAACCCAGTCTTTTCTTTTGAAGGGTTTGGACTATTAAGAAAACACGGTCCATTTTTTTTTCAAGTGCTCAAAGAAGCTGCACCAAGAATTTAATTCATTTCAGTCAAAAAATTTACAAAATTGATGGATCTCATAGAGAAGAAGAATTTACCAAATTTTTGGTAAAATCATTCCAAGTGCCCTTCAACAAATAAACTCCTTGAATTTCCGATTGGCAGGGCAGGAAAGCCTCCAGAAAAGAGAAATCAATCTGTTTTACTGATGTCAACAATTTGATCATTTGGCTTCCAACTATGTCATGCAATAACGGTGCGTTAAAATGTAAAGGAATTTTATATACAAATTGGCTCAGATGGAGTCCAAAGAGAAATTGGATTGGATCATCTAGCATTATATCGCGGATGAACGGAGGCAAAATACAAAAGTGATAATTATTCTAAAGCAAACGTAAGCTCATCTTCCAACTTCGTCATGCCTGAGGTATCATTTGCACTCGCCGCTAGGCAACCAGCAGAAAATACTGTAAATTATGAATGTGGTAACAATAAGTTGCTTCTTAAAAGATACCTACAACTTAATTCTTTATCGGAAAGAATCAGCAAACAAGATTTTAAAATCAACTTTGTTTTTCAGCATTTCGATCTTTTAAATGTCTTAAAATAACTTGCCATTCAGCCACATTCCCATAGATGGGCTTCTACTCATCTCGATCAATGTCTACTTCATTGCTACTCTACATCTCCTTGATTTCAATGTTGACATCATGCTTCTCATTGAAACCACCGCAATTCATGACATTTAATGATGTTTAAGGATTTAGAATTTGTAAGAAACGATAGATCAAAAGGTGATGAAGGAGGCAGTATTGACATATTAGTTAGAGGAAACCTATTGTTTTCAACATATTGATAAAGTTAAATTCAAAACATTTGAATTTCTTGAAGTGTCCCTTATCAAAATTTCACTGTCAGGTGGAGATTACCTTTTCGTGATCTTGACCTAATCAACCGGGAGAATCGTTCTCAAATTCAAGTAGAAGCCCGATTTCATGCTGGAAACACTCAAATTGAAGTTTAGTTCGAGTATTTCAAACAAGAAATCGAGCTTCTCCTTGAATTGAACTAGAACTATGCCGATTATCTGTTAGCGGCTAATATTTTAACATTAATCAGCGTTAACGGTAAACAGCATTAACGAAAATTCACATTGATAGCGAACGCTAATATTCTTTCATTTATGGATCATAACGTTAGCAGAACGTTAACATTCACGTTGGTAGCATTGACGGCATTGATGACATTAACGGCGATGAAGTCAATGACAACGTTGAGGGTATTGATGACGTTAAAACAATTGATGGCGTTGAGGCCCGGGAAGGTGATGAAGATGTGCACGGCTTTGAAGCCGTCGCGTCGGTGACATTGAGTTTATTGACGGCGTTGAAACTTTTGACGGTATATACGAGGTGGGTTCAAAAAATATTGCGAATTTTGTTTTTTTTTTCAAAAATTATTTATTTATTCATGAATATCTATTTTGTCCCCTTCAAAGTAATCCCCATGAGATATTATACACTTGTGCCAACGGTTTTTCCAATCTTCGAAGCACTTCAAAAAATCATTTTTTTTAATCTTGTTTAGCTCCTCCTTCGATGCCGTCTTTATCTCGTCAAGCGTAGCGTAACGTCGTCCTTTCATGGGCCTCTTCAGTTTAGGAAACAAGAAAAAGTCACAGGGGGCCAGATCTGGGGAATGCGGTGGCTGCGGCATCATTAGTGTGTTGTTTTTGGCCAAAAAGTCGCGCACAAGCAATTGGTCGCAATTGAGCAATTTTGGTACGAATTTCGCGGCGACCCGTCTCATGCCCAAATCGTTGATAAAAATCGAATGGCTCGAGCCAATCGATATGTTTAGGTCCTCAGCAACTTCTCTAACGGTGATTCGACGATTGGCCAATACCATTTTCTCCAGTTCATTAATTTTTTCGTCTGTTGTTGAAGTGCTCGGGCGTCCGGCACGCTCTTCGTCGTTCACATCTTCTCGGCCTTCTAAAAACATTTTGTACCACCGATAAACGTTGCTTCGGTCCAAGGTAGCTTCTCCGTATGCCACAGTCAACATTCGGAATGCATCCGCGCACTTAATTTCGTTTTTGACACAAAATTTGATACACGTTCTTTGATCCATTTTTTTGAATAAGTAAAAATCGAAGACGATTGAAAACACGTGCAAGTAAAGCAGCTATCACCAATTAAGTGAACATTCAAAATGGCCGAGCTTGTCAGCATAAGTGACAGACATGAGTACCAACGTAACGCCACAAAAAAATCAAAATTCGAATATACGTAACCCGCGAAAATTCAAAATTCGCGATACTTTTTGAACACACCTCGTATAGTACTATATTTGTCCATGGTAGCCTTAACGTTTATTGTTATACATTGTCGGTACATAAAAATGTTGAACGTTTATTATGAACGATGCACAACATGTTACTTTTATTTGCTGAAAACATAAGTATCTGCATATGCCTAGTAAATTTAGTGGTAAAAGTTATAATTTTTAGTAAAGCCTAGCCTATTAGTGAAGCAAATATTTTGAAAAATAAAGTATATTAATTAAACAGGGTATGGCGAGAGTGTTTTCAAGATAAAAAGTCGCAACATAAGCAAAATTTGGAACCACTTTTCTGTGCTGGAAGGAATAAGTGCGGTATACAATATATACAAGCAAAAATGTACGTACAAAACTAGCAGTTCCAATTTCAAATCTCTGTTGAAAAGAGTGCACCCTGCATAATTTGCGGGCTTTTCCAAACAAATAGTGCAGCAGATTGTGAAGAAGGGGCCTAGCAAACCAAAGAAAATCTAAGTTGTTTAGAAATAAATAATATAGACTTACGGTTCCTTCGATCTCGTTCGCAAGTATAGATCCTCAAATCAACTCAACAGGTCTGAGACGAACTGGCTTCAAATCTAAGCAACAATCAATGACTTGGTATTTCAACAAAAATTAGGACCTGCTGCAAAGTTAAGGGTCGATAATTCTTTGATGAAACTTTTCACAAAATATTTACAGCCTTTTTTTTTGCTGCAGAAGATGAAGATTTTAAAGAATCTATGAAAGCTTCAAATCCTTTCTACAAATTACCATCGTGAAAAAATTTTTCCAATTCGATGTTGACGAACGCTTCATCCAAATCAAAAAATATGTGCAAAGAAAAGCTAAGGAAATCAGATTTTTGGTCATCACGGAACTCGGAATCGTTTATTTGTACTCAAGACTTTGACTTAAAAACAGTTTTGCTGTATTGCTCAATTCCTACTGGTAGCCACACAGGTGAACACGTGGGAAACGAAACTCTTCAAATTACAGAGAAATGGAGTCTGCAGAATAAGGTAATTGTGAGCGTATCATATAATGCTTCAAATATAATAATTGCATTTCGAAAGCATTTTTTATATGACCATTTTCCATTCTATACTCATTCTTTAAATCTGATTGTTCAAGAATCTGTATCTTTATGCGATTCATTAATTATGAAAATTAAAAAGGTTGTGCTTCATTAAAAAAAAAACTCAGCATATGCAGAAAAACTCGTAGATTATCAGCTTTAAAGTACCGTTTTATAGTGTTATACGACTAATTCAATCAGTGTTAACAAGATCGAACTCAATTTACTCACTGGTTAAAAGGCTAACTCAGCTAACTGATTGTATTTATATGAGATCCAACGGCCATGATTACTGTGAAATAGTGGGAAATTTGTAGAGAGCTGTGTGTTATTTCAGAAGCGTTTGAAGAAGTCAGGTGTGCCATAAGTTGTGGAAACAAATAGAAATATACTTGAAGACAAAAATACATATATATTTTTTTTAACCAAGACACACCATTCCTAACTGGGCAGCATAAATAATCACCGAAACTAGAGCAAATCTAATTTTGATGTTTGATTGGCTTTTCAAGTGGTTGTTTATTGGGTAAATTTCTCTAGAAAAATTCACCTTTTGCGGAGAGTATCCTATATATATATACGAGGTGTGCTCAAAAAGTATCACGAATTTTGAATTTTCGCGGGTTACGTATATTCGAATTTCGTTTTTTTTGTGGCGTTATGTTGGTACTCATGTCTGTCACTTATGCCGACAAGCTCGGCCATTTTGAATGTTCACTTAATTGGTGATAGCTGCTTTACTTGCACGTGTTTTCAATCGTCTTCGATTTTTACTTATTCAAAAAAATGGATCAAAGAACGTGTATCAAATTTTGTGTGAAAAACGAAATTAAGTGCGCGGATGCATTCCGAATGTTGACTGTGGCATACGGAGAAGCTACCTTGGACCGAAGCAACGTTTATCGGTGGTACAAAATGTTTTTAGAAGGCCGAGAAGATGTGAACGACGAAGAGCGTGCCGGACGCCCGAGCACTTCAACAACAGACGAAAAAATTAATGAAGTGGAGAAAATGGTATTGGCCAATCGTCGAATCACCGTTAGAGAAGTTGCTGAGGACCTAAACATATCGATTGGCTCGTGCCAATCGTGCATTCGATTTTTATCAACGATTTGGGCATGAGACGGGTCGCCGCGAAATTCGTACCAAAATTGCTCAATTGCGACCAAAAACAGCAACGCATGAACATTGCTAATGAGATGTTAAACTCTGTCCGCGACGAACCAAATTTGCTCCAGAGGGTCATAACTGGTGATGACGTGGAAACCAAAGCTCAATCATCTCAATGGAAGCTGCCGCATGAACCAAGACCGAAAAAAGCGCGCCAAGTTCGGTCGAATGTGAAAGTTTTGCTGACAGTTTTCTTCGATTGCAGGGGCGTGGTGCATCATGAGTTCTTGCCACAGGGAAGAACGGTCAATAAGGAATATTACCTGCAAGTTATGCGCAATTTGCGCGAAGCAATCCGCCAGAAACGCCCGGATTTGTGAGAGAACAAAAATTGGCTTTTGCACCACGATAACGCCCCTGCTCACACATCGTTGCTTGTGCGCGACTTTTTGGCCAAAAACAACACACTAATGATGCCGCAGCCACCGTATTCCCCAGATCTGGCCCCCTGTGACTTTTTCTTTTTCCTAAACTGAAGAGGCCCATGAAAGGACGACGTTACGCTACGCTTGACGAGATAAAGACGGCATCGAAGGAGGAGCTGAACAAGATTTAAAAAAATGATTTTTTGAAGTGCTTCGAAGATTGGAAAAACCGTTGGCACAAGTGTATAATATCTCATGGGGATTACTTTGAAGGGGACAAAAAAGATATTCATGAATAAATAAACAATTTTTGAAAAAAAACAAAATTCGCGATATTTTTTGAACACACCTCGTATATATATATATATATATATATATATATATATAGATATATATATATATATATATATATATATATATATATATATAGATATATAAATATATATATATATATATATATATATATATATATATATATAAATATATATATATATATATATATATATATATATATATATATATATATATATATATATATATATATATATATATATATATATATATATATATATATATATATACATATATATATATATATATCCCATATATATATATATATATATATATATATATATATATATATATATATATATATATATATATATGGAATATAACGAAATTTGTGACCACGCTAGAGATTGCAATTTCGCTCCGATTTTCACCAAATTTTCAGGGATCTGGTATTGAGTAAATATCTCGGTTATGTTCGTCAACCAGCTATATCGGCCAGGCAGAAACAAAATGGCGCCCATTTTAGACGAAAAATCGTGATTTCTGTTCTGACCAAAGTAAAGCTCCGATTGGGAAGAAATTCGGTACAAAGGTTCACTGATAAAAGTGATGAATCTCAGAATAAAAAATCCAAAGTTGGTACGGCTGAAACAGAATGGCGGTCGCTCGAAGGTCGAAAAACGTACAAAGTTTTGTTGTTGTAGTTTTGACCAAAGCTTTTAAGCAATGTCGGTACTTTGATAGAAACTATAAGTATCTAACGAGTTGTGTAAAAAAACTGGAGGTCAAGTCGCAAAAACAAAATGGCGGCCAGGTGAAACTCAAAATTTCAAAGTCCTCTAAGAGTCGCAATTTTGATCCTCTGTATATGAAATTTAATTTTAAGATGGAAATTAATTAGGTCTAGAAACTTTACCATTTTGGTGATCATGCATGAGCAATTTCCAAAATGGCGGCGGTTTAGATATGCGACTTTTTCAGGTTTTCGTGGCCCTCTACCGGTCACATTTTCCAACGAATTTTGATGAAACTTGAGATTGTGAATTTTTGTGCTAAGTTCTTGTTTATGCAGAAAATTTTACTGATCGAATGAAAAATAAAAAATTCTAAATTTTAAAACATAATATTTTTAGCTGCCATTTTCATTAAAATTTGAATAATTTTGCCCTATCTAGAATGAAACTCTGATTTGAACGAAGTTTGCCGCATTAATTGATGAAGTCCTAGCATACAAAGATTTAAAGTAATCCAAAATCAAATGCATGCATTCAAAATGGCGGCCCCCAAAGGTCAGAAGGCAAGCACAATTTGCTATTTTAGTAGCAACTGAAATAAAGAATAATTTTCATGGAAACGTTTTAAATGACTTAACTTGGAAGTATTTATAAAGCAGACCATTTTTAAGGATATTTTTAAAATGTTTTTACAATACCTGTCCATCCGTCCGTTTGTTCGTGCATCACAGGAAGTTTCCTTGCAAACCACATGAGCTAGAATGAGGAAATTTTCTATGCAGGTCAAAAGTGGTGCCTCTCGTAATTTGCAGTGCAAGAAAATATTTTAAAGTGTTTAAGGGTCCTTCCCATACAGGGGGCGACTTAAATTTTTTTTATTTCTGTAGCCCTCTAGCAGCCAAGTTTCTCAACAGATTCCAATGAAATTTGAAATTATAAGTTATTAAAGCAAGTTAATTTAACCTGCAAAAAAATTATGCAAATCGGGTTACGAATGAAAAAGTCCAAAATTTACAGCTTAATATTTTTAGCTGCCGTTTTCAATAAAAATTCAAAATGGTGGCTCCTGATAGGTCAGAAAAAAATTGATAATATTTATATTAATAGCAACGGAAGTGCTGTATAAACTTTTATGGTAATCTATTGAAATCGTCTATTTGAGCTATTTAAGCCGACAAGTTATCACCTTCGTGTGGTAACCACTGTGAAATGTGTAAATAGCAAATGTGAGAAGGACAACACCTGTACTTATATGTTTTAACAATTTATTACCTGCCGATTTCAATATGTGATCCATAAATGTGCAACTCAATTGAATGACCAAAATATTTGCGCCTCTATAAATGGTCTTTAAATACAAACGTCGGCAGATTCTTTTCATGTGGTGTTACAAAAATTGCAGTAAGAAGTTTAGTAGTACGCAAGCCAAATTCTTTTCCGAAATCTTACGCTACATACGAGAAACTTACCTTTCCGGCTGGTTCTGCTAACGGGAATTTTTTTTTTTCTTTCGAAGGAGATCACTTTACGTCGAGTGAGGCTTGGATTTCAAAACGTTCGCCTCTTGTTTTCAACATAAAGGTGAAATTTCCCTGAGCTCATTTTGAACTAAATAATTTTGCGAACAAAAGTACCGAGAAAATCAGTTTTTCCTAAAACTTGTTAATGAACATAAAAAATATGCATTTAATTTTGTGGAAAACTTTTTGATCTAATTAATTGCTAAGAAAAAAGCTGAAAAATCGATTCTTTCAAAATCCGGGTTTTTTCACTTTGAAGCACCACCCGGTCAAACTGAAGATGAAAAACCAGAAAAGGGAGGAACCGGTTTTTACCGAACTGCCAACCCTACTGAAAAAGATTTGGAGGAAAATTCAGTACTGGTCTTATGTACATTTTAAGATACCAGGTTTCAATGCCACTATTTTACATTTACAATAGCCACCAACAAGCTGGCAGACAGTATAGTTGCAAGGCTTCTAATAAAGGAGATTGAAAACTTTAAGGAGGAAATTTCATCGAATACAGCACAACCGCCAGATTGTGTAATCGCCTCTAGTAAAAGTATTTCTCTTTGGAGAGTTGTGGATTCACTTGTTGCGCAAAAAAGAACATAAACTCAACAATAGCACATTTGCAAAGGCAAATAAAGAACTGGCGTATTACTTAGATGCAGATACATGCAGATACAGGGTCTGAATGATAAGTAACCGGGCTGACCTCAGGAATTTTTTTATTGGCAAAATATGTACAACTTTTCTTTAGAAATCTTCAAAGCAGTCCCCATTGGAGTCGATGACACTCTGATACCGGATTTAACAATCCCCAGACGCTCCCTGGAAGTATGCAACCT
The DNA here is from genome assembly GCA_963969285.1 of Odontomyia ornata. Lineage (NCBI taxonomy): Eukaryota > Metazoa > Arthropoda > Insecta > Diptera > Stratiomyidae > Odontomyia > Odontomyia ornata. The sequence goes on from OZ017738.1 coordinate 379,386,475, forward strand.
CGATGCTCCCTACAGCCCTCGTCGTAGCACGTTGAACGTTTTCCAGAGTCTCGAACCGCGTCCTCTTAAGGTGTCTCTTGATCTTGGGGAACAGAAAGAAGTCCACTGGTGCCACATCTGGGCTGTAGGGAGGCTGTGACAACGTTACCCTCGACTGTTTGGCCAACTGCTCGGTGACGAGCAGGCAGGTGTGCGATGGAGCATTGTCGTGATGGAGAATCCACGAATCGGCAATCTCCGGACGGACTCGGCAAACCCGGGTGGTTAGTCGACGGAGCACCTCTCTGTAGTACTGGCCATTCACAGTTTGGCCGAGTGGCACAAACTCTTTGTGAACAATGCCTTTTACGTCAAAGAAAGCAATGACCATCGACTTCACCTTTGATTTGCTCATGCGCAGTCGTGGTGACGCTGGTGTGTGCCACTCCAAACTTCGCCGCTTCGTCTCAGGATTGTACTCGAAAACCCACGTCTCGTCTCCTGTAATAATGTGGTTAAAAAACTCTGGTTCGGTTGCTCGATCGTACGCTCCATTTTCACTCCGACGACGTAGCTGAACACGCACTCCGCTCTCGCTCGATGCTACCTCTCCAAGCGCTTGGAGGCAACTGCTGCAGCCCGGTTCTTTTTACCTAGACCCCCACCACCACTACAGTACCAGATACCGGTTAGCAGACGCTTTGACGAAGCGGGCAGGCTCAGTCCGGTTACTTATTATACAAACCCTTTATTTTAGATAGACAAACCTGTCCTATGGCTTAGAGAAAAGAGTATAAACTCCTCTTTTCAAATCTATCGGCAATTTTCATTAAAAAAATGTGATATTGTTGCGTCTTGTGTTCCTGGTGAAAGGCTCTTTTCAAATGCTGGGAACATATTATCGCATCAGAAATGCAGCCTGAAATCGAGAAAAATGAGGATAAATTGTATTTCTGAGTCTAAATTTGGAACTAATTTTACTTAGGTACTGCGATTGTACAATCCCCACTTATCATTTTTTCTAATATTTAGTACCGCTATACATAAACACAAATCCATACATACCCTTAAAACACAACCTCAGCTCCAAAAACCCAATATCCCTATCCAGCCAGCTATCAATTACCGCCCAGCTCCTGCATACTAATCAGCACGGTACTTGGCAACGATATTGGCTAATGTCATGCACCTTGAAGACAAAAACACATTAAAGAACAGCCGTGATCTAACGAGCTCTAGCCCCTCTTTAGTATTGACTGACACTTATCGTATTTAATCACTAGACATCATCAGCCTCTATACGTCTATATTCGCCGGTGTAATAAAAGCTTTCACTCAATAACAGATTACGATTCACAGATCAACTACTCAATTCCATTAAGACCACAATCATGTTAAAACTATTTTACATTCAATAATAACACATAACATACCTTGCGGAAGAGGGTTTGAGTGTGGGATATCCAATGTCGTTTATAATGTCAGAAATATTCTTAGAATCTTTGAACAGAGTCTTTATACCGAAAGTTGTTAAAAGTTGTTCACCATAGAGAAAGGAACAAACAGACAATTTAACTAAGTATACCTAACCGTGACACAAGAAGAAATACAATCAGCATCGCACAGGTCAATGGTACAGTGTCTACACTCCATCCCGATGACTCCTACTAACTACTCCAACGAACTAAACTTCATTTACGGAATAACGAGTAGTAACGGATACGAACAAAGTGACATTGACAAACTTGTTACACAGTACAAACAAAAACTGGAACGCCAGTTAACTGAAACGCATAAGAACGACGTACAGGAGATTTCGTTACCATACGTAAGCAAGGATACCTACAAACTATCAAACTTCCTTAGAAAATACAAACTGCAAACTGCATTCAAAACTAACAACAACATTGGAAGCAAATTGAAACCACGTCAATGTACGAGAACAACGGCATACACAAACTGACATACAAAGACAACAACATGGTATACATAGGAAGGATGACACGGAAACTAACGATAAGACACAACGAGCACTTGCGATCTTCCTTACACAACAAGGCAGACTCCACCCACGCAACACACCTCCAAAACCATGCACATAAGCCTAACGCCATGACAAACTCAATGTTATTGCTACGGAAGCAAAGCAAAAGACAGAGTCTTGACATCCTAGACAGACATGAAATATATAAACATAGAAAGACAGAAGGTAACGAATTAAATGAACAATCTATTAGAAACTCGCACGCAATTTTTTCAGTGCTAGTTCACACTCTCCAGCGGCAATGAAGGTGAGACGAACTTGAACAAATGAACATCGAACAACGCAAAAAAACAAACACCTTATATCCCACTAAGTGCCTAATTTAGTACTTACCTGCTTAACCCATCCTACACCTATATAAAATCCTTACTTTCCATTCATCTTTTAGACACTGAAGATGACCTAAAGGAGTTGAAACGCATCTGCTCACACCACAAAGTAAAGCACCAAGGCTTTTGAAAAAAGTGTTTACTTATAAGTCTGTAAAAAAGTTGAGAATGCTTCAAAACAAATAAAATTGTTGCGTGATTGTTTTGAGTGAAATTGAACAAGAGATGCATCATTTCAGTGGTTATTGAAAATTATTTCCTTCGTAGGATCTCTTGATAAACGTCCAGTGTACTGGTAGCTAGTGACACTCACTGAAGGGCGAGGTGATTATCAGATGCCTCGATCAGAATCATCGTAGATGAGAATATGGGAGGAGGTATGCATTAGGTTGATAGTATTTTGGGCAGCTAAAAAGAGCTCCATAAGCTTATCAATAGTGGTTAGGCCCAACGCTGGCAAAATCTTGTAAATGACGTGACCAGAGATCCATAAACTGGGGCTCGGTGGAATATACAATAGATACACTGGTCACATAAAGCAAAAAGACAGATAAGATTGTACCAATTTTTACTACTACTACTACTAATTTCGCGACCTGTCTGTCCGTCTGTCCGTCCGTCCGTCCGTCTTAAGCTAGAAACATCAAATTTTGTAGGTAGGTGTAAAGTGGTGCTCTCTTCAAAGTTCAACTACAAAAAAATTTTATAATGTATTTAAGGGGGGTCTCCCCATATAGGGGAGTGACCCCCCGAAAAAAAATATCATTGAAGGTAGCCGATATGGGTATCAAATGAAAGGTCTTGATGAAAACTTTTCAAAACAGGTCTTAGTTTGGCAAAGTTTGCTTCGACGGGCGCACAGGGAGGGGAAACGTACGAAAATTTTGTGTCCCCCCCCTCACGATTGGACACTTGTGATCAAAAAATCTGAAAAAAATCAAGAATATAGGCCTAGATGAGTACAACAACAACAAATACGTGAGAAGTCGCAATTCACTCAACTTTGTTAGTAATAGTATGATTTATAGATTTTACGTTTTCTTGAATAAAATCAAAACGGTACCCTTAAATTCAACGAAATTCAGTACACAGATGACCATTTATAAGATTAATCTACTCTGCAAGTTTCATAGAGCTTATCATATTTAGCGAAGTTATAGCGGTTTGAATTTTCCTGTATTACTATGCAACAATATGCGCTGCACTTATTACTATGGCAACATATGGCTATGGAACAACATGCGCTTTTTACCGACTCAGACACTACAGTTTTGCTAGGATTTGCATGAAAATTTCAAGAATGATAGGTGTCATGAAAATCTTTGAGAATCGGTCCAGCTAGTGGTATCAGTAATCGTAAAACAAAATAGTGGCTGTTTTTAATGCGAAGATTGAATAATTTTGAGTTATTTTTTCCCAACTTCAACGTTTAAGGTGCATGCTTTGAACACTTGATTCAATTTAATGAATGACTGAAAATGAGTACCTACAATTAATGCTCATAAGTGAAACAAGTCAAGGAGGCGGGAGAGAGCTTCTAGCAAAAGGGCTTTGTAACAACTCAAGGATTCGAAAAAATTGGCCATTAATCGATGATAACAGTACAGGAGAGTGGCCGCTGAAAAAAAAAATCCATCAAATGTAGCCGATATGAGTATGAAATGAAAGTTTTCATGGGAGCTTTTCAAAACAGTTCTTAAATTGTCAGTTTTTGCTCCAGTGGGGGCACAGGGGGGAAATACATGAAAAATGTGTTTCCTCCCTCGCGAATGGACATCTGAAATAATTATCAAGGGAGATATTTATGAGTGTAACAACAACAAAAACCTCCGAAGTCAAAATTCGTTCAACTTTGTTAATAATAGTATGATCTTCGAATTTCATATTTTCTCCTATAAATCGTCATTGACATGTTTCTTGATTTGATTCGATCTGGTGACTGCATTTTGTAAATTGAATACAAGACCCTTCTGACATGAGCTTAGGTCTGTTTACCCAACTTGTTTTCTCTGCACTTCCCGCCTATATTTATATCATCCACGAGACCCAGTAGAAAACTCGGCATTCACGAGGATTCAACTGGGGGAGAAAATTCTATCTATGAGAATGAGGAAGACACCAGCTTGAAAAAGTACTCCATTTCAGGTATTTCAGCATATTTACAACCCATGTCTTGCGCACAATCCGGCAGAAAGAGGTAAAAAGTTGTACATCGTGCAGGCAATTTTCACGAATATCTTCAATTTCACTAGATGAACGGGTATTCTGGAAATATTAGAAAACCCTTTTTAAGTTCCGGAAATTCTGAAGGAACATCTGCTGAGCCAATTGTGTCTATGATGCAAAGCGATGTAGGCAAAGAACAAAAGTGCTGTTAACTATCTCGAATGACGGGCTTCTAAGATTTGAGCTCTTAAATGAGTCACACTTTATCGGTTATGTAAATTATTTTACCATAGGTTCTGCCCAGCACTGGAGAAAACCAAAGTATTCATTCCGACAAAGACGGTAATCACAGAGTAAGAGCCATTATAGTAACGTAAAATATACTTTTTAAGGCTTTGTAAAAGGCATGTTCTAAAGTATCTTTTAATTTCACGAGATGTTTGTCTTTATGTCCATATTTTCGCCTGTCTACCCGACACAACGATTTTTTCCAGAAACTGTAGAGGCTATAATTATCAAACCTTCTATTAAGGTTAAAAGTAGTGGTCTTTCAAACGTTTTTTTTTAATATGCTGAGGTGACTGCAAGCAAGATTTTTATTAAAGTTATATCTCTTTCAACAGTTGACCCGGAGAGTTCTCGGCAATACTTTGCGTTAGATATCCATGTTGGCTACCTTTGGTAAAAAATCTCTAATAAGTGGTCACTTCCATTAATTCCTTTAAAAATTCAATAAATTTTTTAACTAAAACTTTGGAGAGGTTACCACGTATAAAGTTTTATCACTGTTGCTATTGGTGCTTCGGAGCAAAATTGCTGTTATACATGGACGGACAGACAAGTGAAAAGATGGACGGACACACAGGTCGTAAATTTAATAGGGTGATATCAAGATATTTGAGAAAACCCTAAAAATTGTACTTTGATGAAAAAAGGTATTTCAAACTATTCCAATTCGGACCCTCTTTAGGATGTTATTTATCCTGAATTGTATATGTTATTTATCCTGAATTGTTTCCTTTTCTGAATAATAAAATCTCTCAAGCATAAATAACTTGTTGTGCTACCGGGTTTCTTGATACTGTTTTTGGATAAAGCGCGAAAACAGACTTAAAACGTTGGATGACTGTATGCACTCAAATCAATATCGATGAGTTTTATATCAAACCATAATAAGCCGACTTCATTACTATTAAAGGGTTCTTAGAGTTTTGTACTACAATAAAAAAAACCTATTGAAATCACGACCTGTGTCCGTCTGTCCGCCCGTCTGTCTGTATGTCACAGAAGTTTTTCTTCGAAACTATAGAAGCCACAGCCACGAAATTTTTTGGAAAGGTTAGAAGTAGTGGCTTCTTGTAAGCCTCCGGGTGAACATTTTTGCCAGAGAGTTTTAAGGTATAGGCGGGTGAACCTACAAACAAAATTTTTCACCATCTATAGTCAAGGAGGGTATTAATGAAAACTTTTCCGAACAGGTTTAAAAATTACCTTCTCAGTACTGAAGGAGGCAGAGGAAGGAAAAATGTGTCAAATTTTCATTAACCCTACATGAAGTCAGATCAGTGCATGCATCTATCAAACAACTAAAAAACGGCTTCAATCCGCAAAAAAATCTTTGTAAAAGTGTACAAGGAACAATCATAGGCAAAGCAGTCGAAATTAAAAACAGATGGCCGTAATATTTCCAGAAGCTATTTACAGCGTTCAAGTCAACATAATTGGCAGCATATGCTGATGACGTCAGTATTATGACACGATCAATTTAAAATGCCAAAGGAGTATTTCTTAGCCTAGAATTTGAAACAAACCAAATGGGCCTACGAGTTAATGAGACCAAAACTAAGTTCATGATGTAATGATTTTCGTTTACGTCCGCTCAAATGAAATCGGAACCGACCTTTCATCGGTTCTAGATGTGAAGTCTGGGTCGTGCCAACAAATGGTACCAACCGGTCAAACAGTCAGTGCACCCGTAATCCATTTCGCGGTGGCTGCTTGTCGGCCAGCTAGTTCGGAGAGGATTTCGGTCGCAGGTCTTTAAAATGGATCACGCTTAATTACGTGTTACAGCCACCATTAAGTGCCCGTTTCAATCGTGTTGAAAATTCAAACATACGGAAGTGAAACCTGTCTCTAAGTTATTCCGTATTTCTTTTATTCTGTCAATCAATAACAAGAAAGCTAGCTTACATTCCACGTTCCCGAAGTTTATCGACGCGGTACCGAAAAATACACTACGTTAAGTCAACTCCGATGAACTCTACTCTAATGAAAACGAAAGGCAACCGATGGTACCACGTACCGCATGCGACTCGAAACCGGCCATTCACGGATTTCTAGAACCCTACCCTCTTCACGGCATACTTACCGTTCGTTCTCACTCCCGCTGAAAAAAAAGGGCAGGCTGGATAGGAAAGTCTTGTTATAAATTTAGCAATTCATGTTATATATTTTTTTCAGTTAAAATGATTCTTGATTTTAATTGTAATTTTTTTCATACACTAAAAAAAATTTAAGCATAAACTGAAAGATTGCCCAAATAAAAAACATGAATATCTTTATAATAATAATTATGGATAACCCTAAGACTTTTCTTAAATCAAAATAAGGGTACATATTTTCTACTTACCCCTTTTTTTTATTTTATTTTAATTCAATCACAACATTATGATATTGAAACCAACATGTTAAACAAAATGCTATCAGCATAAAATATTAATGGTCAGTATTATTTTCCGGTCTATTCTCTTTAACTATTCCTTCATTTTATCAGTTTGCAACATCTAATGACACTATATCTAATCTAGTTTTCTCGGTTTTTACTTCAATTAAATTAAAGGACAAATTCTGCATTGCTGTTTTTGCTGTTTATCTAAGTAATTTGCTTTTTATTAATGCTTAGCTATTATCATGGGCGGCATTAGTGTGTAATATTGGGTTTTAATCGTAATACAAGTGTTTTAAAGGAATTTACGACGTCATAAATTTAACATGATTATTTTTTTTTTCTTTTTTTCCTTTTCGAAATCGATTTTCGAGGGTTATTTCAACATCCAGAAAATATATATAAAAAGCGTACGCAAAGTTACAAGAAAGGTTTTCGTTAAAGATTTCAATAGCCTTAGCGAAGATCGGTCCCGAACAGTTACAAAATTATTCCGCCTTTTCCCTAGATTTGGTTTAAGGTTGTTTTGTACAATTGGTGGTTTTGGAAATTTCCTTGCTGACGTGCTCCAGATTTTTAATGAAAAAGTAAATGCTTATTACAATAAGCCTATTTTAAAGATTCCAATTTTCAAATACAAATACCCTTCTAATGACTTTGAAATTACTGTACTTCCAAGCCGTTCATTTTAAGCAATTCTTGCGATCTTTTATCTCAAACGGAGGGCATTTCAGATGTGAGTGAATGCCGATCATCCCCGACAGTAGGTTTATGTTGATCTGAGCCAGGCAGAATTAACGGGGCTGAGTTCTCGGAGATTGCTAATTCACCAATAGAACCTGACTCCGTAAAGGTGGGTGCGCCTTTAGTCCACGTTGAGGTGGAACCTTCCTGGGCAAGGCATTCCCTGGGTGTCCAATGCGGCATGGTGATCTGAACTGACACAAAAAAATTGTGGTTAGGCACTCCCTTTGGGTTCACATTCTACCCACTTTGAGGTTAGGTACTCCGCCCTTTTTCTGCTCTGTCGCCATCATCTCTAACAAAACCTACATTGTGGTAGGAATTGCTCATGATGCTATTTCCAATCTACCAAAAACAATTAAATCCTATAAGGATTGGGGTCAACAAAATTTATCTTCCCCTCCCAACTTGGCACACCTTTAATCACAGCTCAAATTGCCGTGTGAACAACTCTCAATTCACACTAATTGTCACAAGTTTACAGAGAATAACGTTCGGAACAAATAATTTTCACGTTCCTCAGTATAATACATATATACCACGATCTCAACGACAGATACAAAGTCCGCGTGGCCGTCCTGCTATCTGGCCCGTTTGACATTCCCAGACTAAATTGACGTAGGATGGGAATGTCATCCAAAACTGACGTCAGCTAGAAAGTGAAAACTCCCTTTCAACAAAACCTGACCTTAGGCAACTACAACCTTGAGAATGAAGAGTACACCAAAAAAGATGAGATTGGATGCCACATAAACGCTGCAAATAAAGCCTATTATTCCATACTTCCCATACTAAGGTCCAGAGTAGGGTACATGTCAAATAAGCTCCGATTTGCAAAACACTAGCCAAATCTGTGCTGTTGTAGGGAAGTTAAATATGGACCCGGACGAGCAAATTCGATAAGGCAGTAGATGTATTTGAATGCAAAGTACTCTGTAAAATCGACAGCCCAGTGAAATGAAGAAAAGAGTGGAGACAACGTTACAACGATGAGTTGTATGAATTATTTGACGATCCACCTGTTTCCTCTTGCGTAAAGTTACTTAAATTGCAATCGGCGGGACATATAGAAAGAATGGAAGAAACCCGGCTACCCAAAAGAACATTGATGGGTAGAGCACAAGGTAAACATCCAGCGGGAAGATCGAGGACTCGATGGGAAGACACGTTAAAAGCTGACTGCAGATCCATATTAGGAGTATTAGCATGTGAAGAAGGTCGCGGAACCGTGGTGATTGGAGGAGATTAATCCAGGAGGTCAAGGCCCGACTTGAGCCATAGACGAGGATGAGGTATGGCTAGCGAAAAATATGCGTTTTTTACCGACTCAGACACATCAGTTTTGTTAGGATTTGCATGAAAGTTTTAGAAAAGATAGGTATGATAAATATCATTGAGAATTTGTTCAATGAATGACATCAGTATCCGTAAGACAAAATGGCGGCTATTTTAAACGAGAAAATTGAATAGACTTGTGTTATTTCGTTCCAACTTCAACATTTACGGTAAATGCTATTAACGTTTGATTGAATTAATTAATGAAAAGGTGAGTAGCTACAATTTAGAGGAGAATGAACTCGAGCAAGTAGGAGAGTGCTCCTACCAGAGGGGCTTTGCTACCGTCCTAGGGTTTGAAACAAGTTTTCTGATAGCATGAGTCAATAAATTGAATTTTTCATCCAATATAGTGCTTGTATAAGAAATCGTTCAAATTTAACTAAAAGATACAGAGTTTTGCTGATGATTACATAACAGCCGCCATTTCGTTAAAAATTGAATAATTTATTATTATATTATTTAATTAAACATGCTCAAATCAACATTATATCAGCCCTCGCAACTGTAAAATTTTAAGAAGTTTAAGGAGACCGTATTAATTTTTGAGGAAAAATGTAAAATTGATAAGTCATACTTCTATTAACAAGGTTGACCGAATACTGATTTTTGAGGTATTTGTTGTCACTGCGCTTATAAAGACCTACCTTTCTGATTTTTTTCAGAATTTTTCGGGTCAAAGGTCCCAAATCTTAGGGGGGAACACACATTTTTCGTGCATTGTTCCTCTCCATGAATCCCAGATGGTAAAATAATTTTTTTGTTCAGATTCTGTAAGTGCTAATCACAACCTTTCATTTGGTTACATACTTGACTACATTTGCCGCAAAAAAAAAATTTTTTATTGGGTCCCTTTGTTAAAATTTTGAAATGTTTGGTAAACCTAAGCGTTTGAGACATCACCACTTCTGTTCTTTTCATAAATTTTGAGCTTTGTAGCTTCTACAGTTTCTGAAAAATTTGTTGTGATGGACAGACGGATGGACGGACAGATGGACCGAAATATGGACGGACTGGCATGCAGGACACGAAACTGGTAGGTTTTAGTAAAATTTCTTTTACAAAACCCTTAAAAATCATGGATATTCAATAATGAATAACTTCGAGGTTAAAATTCGTTGAACTTTGCTAATAATAGTAGGATCTGTAAATTTAATATTTGTTAAAAAATTTTTGCTTAGCATGTGTTGACTGGGACTCCGGGGTCCTAACAAGCTCGTTCGGGGATGGGCATAGGTGCCATTCGAAAACTTCAATGAGCACCAAATGAGTCGCCATACGAGAACGCGGCTCACCATCGATCAACCTCCCCCCTGCACTTGCACGACACTAACATAATGTTCAAATAACTAAATAACCTTTTTGGAAAACCTACACCACACACGTATTCCCGAAAGTGTTCTTGTCGGAAAACCAATTTCTTAAAATTCTTCCAAGATATAATACACACCGCCTTGAAAAGTTTACTTTTGAGATACAATATGCTCAATTTTAACGCAAGAAAAGAAGAAGAAGATCACCTTTAATTAAATTCAAAATCTAAAAATATTTTGACAAAAAAAGAAATCCTTATTTTACTTACTAAACTACACAGCACAGTTATCGATTTATCGATAGTGCCCTCAGACCGGGTAACCAAACGCGTCCCCAGGGTTGCGGATAGGGGAAGACCTTTCTCGAAAGGTTCGCTGCGAATAACCAATAAGCAGCCACGGGCAATGGTCGGCAGTGAAGGGAGAGTCTCAGGACAAATACCTGAGTGTCAATGATCTTCATTGTGACATGACGAAATATATGGCGTCATCAATTATCCATATATCCTGGCAGTAGGTAAAATGCTATGGGAACGGAAACCCAGACAGAAAACCAAATCATGCAGGTCCACAAGGGGAACCAAATTACGGTGCAGGGGTTCGGATCCCCAGTACCGGCGGCAGAGGGTAGTGAGCGAGCAGGCTCCCGGCCGTCGTCATCCAGCGACTGCAATGTTATAGAAGTGGTGAACTTGGCTTCTCTAACAGATATAACTACAAGCAAACAGGACGCTAGCACGGAGAACCCTTTGAGGCAAAAACCGCTGTTGGCAAGAACACCGATAAAACAAGTCACCGATTGCGGGGGGAGGCAGCAAACCCCAGAAACACTGTCAAAGTCAACATCACAGGTTAAATCATCGGAGACAGACCACAGACGGACTAACGAACGAAAGAAGGCAGAGTGCGTTGTGCAACCTGGCATCATTGCGGCCTTTGGGCGCAGTAGAAGGACTATGCGCACCCCGGAGCGTCCAGTGCAAGACGTACACAATCCGGATCAAGCTGCGACGCCAACAGAGGCCAGTGTAAGACTGGGGGAGGGAGAAGTTTTGCCGTTGGCCGACGCCACTTCAAACGCAACCCAAGCGATAGAGGCAAAAGGGCTAGGAAACGGGGGCTCTCCCAAGAGGTGGCGCCAAATAACACAATCGCCCTTGACCGCGCCGAAGAGGAGCGGCTAACTCGGAAAGCGGGGACTATCGTCAAACAACTGAGGGCTGCCTGCAAAGTGCAGAAAAACATAGGCAAGAGTGTCAAGAATGGCATTCTTGAACTGGAGGAGCTTTTTGGCCGCATAACGCACTACATCCGGAGGTGGCTTGCAACCGAAAAGCACCAAAAAGACACGCTCTCCCTCGAGGCATCAGTGGGTCCTAGCAGCAGCAAAAGAATGGCCGGTAGCCCAATTGAAGGCGACCGTGAGAAAAGGAGGAAGGACGAGACCATAAACAAAGTTGACACTCCAGGCGAGGAGTTTCATGTGGTGCGAAACAAGGCAGTGAAAAAAGCGGCCAAAAAGCTACTCCTAGAAAAAACAGACAAAGAGCTCAACCACGAAAAGAACAAAGAACCCCCCGATATACCGCAGAAAACAAAAAGCAAACCGCGGCGCAAACCCTTGCGAGAGGCACTGCTTTTTAAACCCACTAAGGGCCGAACCTACGCAGATGTCCTCCGTGAAATTAAAGGAGCGGTCAAGCCAGACAACACCAAAACTGCCATCAAAGCAGTTCGACCAACCCGGACCGGTGGCCTGCTGGTGGGATTCGGGCCAGAGGCCACAAACAAAGATGCATTCCGTGACGCGGTTCAAAAGGTTCTTGGAGATGCGGCAACGGTTGCCTCGCTCGAACCAATGGCCACCCTGGAAATCAGGGACCTCGACTGCGTTACGGACAAAGCTGAAGTAGAGGATGCCATTAGAAGGGAGTTCCCCAGCTTAAGTGAAGTCAAGGCAAGATTGACACGTGAAAACACAAGGGGGCAACGCATGGCTATTGTCGAACTAGCTGATAAAGACACCCAGCAAATCCTGGCGAAGGGCAAAATTAAGATAGGTTGGGTCATCTGCAGGATACGAAGAAGAGCCATCCCTATCCGCTGCTTCAGATGCTTCGAATATGGACACACCGCGTATGGCTGTAGGGCATCCGACAGGAGATCTCTGTGCTACAAATGTGGTGAAACGGGGCACAAAAGGAAGGAGTGCACGAACGAGGCAAAATGCATTCTTTGCAAGGATGCTAAGCTAGCACCCGGCGACCTCAAACATGAGCCGGGGACAGGGAGATGCCGGGTTTTCAAGAAGGCCCTAACTAAAGCCAAATCGATACTCAAATGACCCGTATCCTGCAGGTCAATTTGCACCGAAGCACAAACGCCCAGGACCTACTTGAGCAGTTTGCGAGGGATCAGAAAGCTGACCTCCTGTTGCTGAGCAAGCAACATCATAACAAGGACTCGCAAGCGTGGTACCCTGACGAATATGGTACCTCGGCCATCTGGGTTCGAGACAGCGCCCGCCTTCAGGTGCAGGGCCATGGACGTGGGGATGGTTTTGTGTGGGTGCGGTGTTCAGGGATAACATATTTCAGTGTTTATCTGACGCCTAACGAGGCAATGCGATCTTTTCGAACCAAACTCGATGCCCTGGAGGACGTTGTCTCGAACACAGAGGGCCACATGCTGGTCAGGGGAGACTTCAACGCTAGAGCCATTGAATGGGGTATGCCACAGTCCGACCCAAGGGGAAAGCAAATCTTGGACATGGCGGCCAGAACAGCGCTTTTTGTCCTAAATACTGGTAACACCCCTACATTCCGCCGCTGGGGTTGCGTAGGAGCCATACCCGATGTGACACTCGCTTCGGAGCCCCTGGTACCTAGAGTACACAACTGGCGAGTACTAGAGGACTACTTGGCTAGTGATCACTAGTATATAGCGGTTGAGATTCACGACAGTGCCACTCTGCGTGCATATGCCCAAACTTCAATCCTCGGATGGAGGACTGGGAGGATGGACGTTGAGAGGTTTGCTGACGCGCTTACGGCAGGCGCACCGTTGCTGGGAGCTCCGCCAGGGAGTGGAAAGCCTACAGCCAAGGATTTGGTGAACTCAACTATGAGTACCATCATAGCTGCTTGCGAGTCTTCCATGCCCCGTCGGAGACCCCGACACGGTAAGCCTCCAGTATACTGGTGGTCAAATGAGATCGCCGAACAAAGAAGCGAGTGTCACAAACTTCGGCGAGAGGCCCAGCAGGCGCGAACGCGGGAGGAGGCAGACACTAGGCTAGCAGCATACAGGTCCGGCAGGAAATATCTTCGCAGGCTTATTAACAAGAGCAAGGCCCGATGCTGGCAAGACCTCGTGGACGATGTAAATAGGGATCCGTGGGGCCTTGGCTACAAGCTGGTCGTGGGGAAACTTGGTGCCCTACGGAAGCCTTGTATACATAACGCGGAAAAGATGGACGCGATAGTGCGGGGACTCTTCCCCGCCCATCCCGTCCGTGTTGACGCTGTCCATGGTGAAACAGCAGTCGAGTGTCCACTCTTCATACACCTGGAACTGGAGGAGGCAGTCCTCTCCCTGAAAGCGAGGAAGGCTCCACGTCCAGATGGTGTTCCAGCTGAGGTTTTGCAGCTCGTCTATCACCATTATCCTGACTTGCTGCTCAGCACATTCAACGCTTGCCTACGGGACGGGGTTTTCCCGGTACGATGGAAGGTGGCGAGGCTCGTGCTGGTCAGCAAGGGGAAGGGAAATCCCGAATCGCCGTCTGCATACCGCCCGTTATGCATGCTAGACACGGCTGGGAAAGTGCTAGAGAAACTCATCAAGGGAAGACTAACTCACGCGATTCGTGCTGCTGGGGACCTATCTCCTCGGCAGTACGGCTTTAGAGCAGGACGTTCAACCATTGATGCGATTGCAGAGGTGGTGAACGCGGTCCAAAAGGCAGAGGCATATAGTCGCACCAAGCGACGGATTGTCCTGTTGGTGAAACTCGACGTCAGGAATGCCTTCAACTCCGCTAGATGGGTGGATATTCTGGACACGCTGGAAAACTTTTTTCAAGTTCCAGAATATCTAATGCGGCTTTTGAGGAACTACCCAAAGGACCGAAGCCTGCTCTACGACGGCCAACGAAGGATGGAAATTACATCGGGTGTTGCCCAGGGATCTATCCTTGGTCCGGACCTGTGTAACGTGTCTTACGACGGTCTGCTGAGACTTGAGATGCCAGATGAGTCGCGCTTGGTCGGCTATGCGGATGATGTTGCGGCTCTGGTTGCCGGACGCACCGTTAAACAAGCGCAACTTAGGCTAGGTATGCTAATGCGCCGAGTGAGGGACTGGATGACTGCTCGCGGGCTCAGTTTAGCACTGGAGAAAACCGAAGTGGTTATCTTGACAAAAAAGAGAATCCCTAGAGTAAGGATGATCAGTATTGGAGATATACAGATCGAATCGAAGCCAGCGGTGAAGTACCTGGGGCTACTGATCGACTCGAAGATGAGTTTCTCTGAGCAAATCAGGGCAACTGCTGAGAAGGCTGCTTCGGGAATATCGGCCCTGAGTCGACTTATGGCCAGCGTAGGGGGACCCAGCCCATCAAGAAGACGCCTCTTGATGAGTGCTGTAGGGTCAGTGCTACTGTACGGAGCAGAGGTATGGGGCGACGCTCTCAGCAAGGAGGTATACCGAAAACGATTGGCACAGGTACAGAGAAGAGGAGCACTGAGAATTGCATCTTCGTATCCAACAGTCTCCGACTCGGCGGTGAGAGTGATTGCAGGCGTGATACCTGTCGCCCTCCTTGCTAGAGAGCGCCGCGCTATTTACCTGTGCCGAAACGAGGATGCGAGGGAGATGGCTTTCCGCGAGGAGAGACAACGCTCACTCAACGATTGACAGCAGTCTTGGAGGAATTGCACGAAGGGAAGGTGGACTGCGTGCCTCATCCTGGATGTGAGACCGTGGCTAAATCAAAGGCATGGTGAGACTGGCTTCTACCTGACCCAGCTTTTGAGCGGGCACGGGTGTTTTCAGTCTTACCTGCACAAGATCGGTAAGTCACGGTCTCCCGATTGTCGGTTTTGCCCAGGAGAGGAGGACAATGCCTGTCACACATTTTTTGCTTGTACCAAATGGGCCAGGCTGTGAAGGGAATTCTACAGGGAGACGGGAGAGCTCACCCCGGATAATATAGTTGGAACCAGGTGGCACGTTATGCTCGGGCAGTCCTAAAAGATAAAAGGGACTCGCAGCAGCCGGAGGTGCTGGGGCTGGGGGATCGCTCTTCTGGCATTTCCTCTTCCCCTCTCCCCTCCCGCTAGGAAAGGGACTCCCCAGCTTGACGGCGCCCCACGGCGTAACAAAACGAGACCTGGCCCGAAGTAATGTGTCAAACGGTTCCAGGCTGGGTTCTCAGATTGACAGGGGAGGTGTTTAGTGGGTAGTCCAAGGGTATCCGCCATGGGAGTCCCACACTGCCAGACTCGGCGGGCGTAAATGCCTTCACCTCCCTACCACAAAAAAAAAAGAAACTACACAGCACGAAAAACTTGAGGGCCACCAGAAAACTGCTACCTCGGCAACATTGATTTATTATTGTGCTCGATACCCTTATCCTCGCACAGCTCTACTGATTAATTAAATTATAGAGCACAATTCCTTTCCATATTCCAAGTCGCGAACAAAATTCTCCTTTCACTTCTTGATATGGAAAATACCTCCATCTCGGCCACACAACTTTCATACTGCACTGCTCTCGCTGAATAGTAACCCCGTACATCAGGGTTGGGTCCGTTTTCACTTTTTCGGCTTTCCGTTCAAACCTCTATTTAAGGGAAATAAACTTTTGTTGAAACTTGGCATGAGCACGCTAACACCGGTTCTCTACTAAGAAACCTGTTCCCAAGCTTGTATCATTGGCACCCGCCTTCCCCATGCTATGTACTGATGCCATACTTGATCATTTCCAGATGCCATTGGAATGTGCAACTTCCAGTTGGAATTGTGCTACAAGCAGAAAGGTAAATATGTGTGGGTGCCGGGAATTTGCGGACCGAATGTTTTTCTGGGTTGTTTCTTTTCGGTGTATTTTGCTGACGTCTTCAGGTTGCGGGAGTGTGCTTCGTAGGACTCTGCAAGGGTAAGTAGTCATATGATTTTCATCGTTTGTGGTTGTGTCGGTATTGATCATGATGTATCATTCGAATATTTGATCCCACTCGCGGTTATCCTGTTTATCGTCATCGTAATAAATTCCATTATAGCCCCCTTCGTTCTCGTTGTTCTTCATATGTTTTTCATCGTTTGTGATTGTGTCGGTATTAATCATGACATATCACTGAAATTTGATCCCACTCGCGGTTATCCTCTTCATCATCATCGTGATAAATTCCATTATCGCCTCCTCCGTTCGTGTTGTTCTTCATTATGCTCATTCTATTTCACCAAAAATATAATATAATTAGCCTTAAATTAAGTGCATGTTTGAATTTACGTATGTAGAACGCGAGAGAAGTTATTCCTAGTGAAGGCTTACATCCAAAATTGAGTGGAAAGTCCCGGCCTTGATACAAGGTAACATTCCAAGACGTACATACTCATGCAATTATGTAGGCGTGAATAATTGTTGATGTCGTAACAATTCTGCCTTTGGTACCGAGCTTAAAACTTGATGGAAGTGTTCTCAACTTCGGTTCCTTTTCCACTTTTTGAAGCTCCATTCGTTTTACTTGGTGGTGGTAGTCATTGACTTGGTTAGTCGCAATTCTTATTACTGGAAGACAATTGATGATATGATCGACTATGATGGCTTGATTGGTAGCAGGGTAAATAATTGTTTACTACTGAGAACGGTACTGTGGCAAGTAAACATTTGATGTGCATGGTGATTGTTGATAGCTTGCCTAAGGCTAGAACTGATGGGAAGTTGTGGGTGAAGTTCTGCTGGAACCATATGCGATGGTGTTCTGTGTTTTGACGTGCCACTTTATACTACTTTCAACCTTACCAACTAGTTCTGGCAATATTGCGTTAAGAATATTTAATGTCATTTTCTTATTTCTGCTTCTACTTTACTTAAGTGTGATCATCATTGGTTCAGAGTATGCGTGCTCAAACCTTGGCTCGGGATGACATCCATAAATATGTAGTACAATTCATTAGTCGCAGTTACGAAAGCAAGCAAGTACTAGGCCCCACACATTTTCGTCAGTAAAACTATATTACGATCATTAAATCAAATCAAATTAGACATTTAAGTAGTTCTTTAAGAGATCCTTATATTTTACAAGCTTCAATAAAATTCACAAATTGTGTAGCCATTTGAATTTCCACCAATTACAATAATCATATATAGTTTTTCTACTACATGGGCTTTCCATCGAACCAGACACTTGTATTACTCGAGCAGTTTCTTAAGCCAACTGCTCGAAAACCTTACTATCCTCTACTCGTGATTTTATGTGTTAGATTTAGAAAAGTAATTAATTAATCCCGCTCATAATCGTCATTTGTGAAATAAGTTTCTTTCTCATTATAATTGTTAAATGCAATTTTTTATCAATTTCCCTTTATATTAAATGTAATTTTATATCAATTTTGCTTTCTATTAAATTTGAACATTTTCCTTTAATTTTATTTTTCATGAAATTTAATTTTTTTAACATTTAAAAAAATCTTATTCATCTTTCTTAACTTCGTTCAAATTTAGTTTATTTAGATCAATTTAACTCTGCCACGTTAAATTTACGGTGTAGGAACGTTGATCTGGTGCACTTTACCAATGTACTAGATTGGCGAGTGGAATGTAAAAGGGATGAATTTGAGTTTGTGGTTAGGGAGTGAAGTTTTGCCGGCTGTGAAGTGTGATATGGTAGTTTCCCGCCCAATTGTAGAATCTCCCATTGAAGCCATGCTATGCCACCGTAATCATTTCTGTAAGCACTGTGATTAGCTACATTGCGAGATAGTGGATACGCTTAATTCCCGATTTCGGTGTCTATAAAATCTGCGCCCTGTGCAAATTGGATGCATTATCGCGGCAAATGAAGACGTGAAGGAAATCACAACATTTGCATCGAAAGCGTCTTGAAGGGCTACACAATGTTGACCACTGATTAAGGCACTTCTCATCTTCGTGATCTCCACGCATCTGCATCAAGCCCAACTAGTATGAAAAGATTCGAATTCCAATTCGGAAGTTCGTCGAATTCCTATTCGTCATCCTACGCCAAGCTGCCAGAGTTGACCGGGTGTGTCCGTGTAAGTTACAGGCAACTGCAAGGTGCAGCCTGGATGAAATCAGTCAGAGCTTGCGTTGATGGGAGGTGTGTCGCTCGCTCTCTATCGCGATTGCCTCAGTTGTTTGCCCCCAAACTCGCTTCAGTTTCTTGCATTGCGATGAATGGCTCTTCAAATCGGAACTGGTGAGTGATCGTTTTAGTTCAATTTTGCTGTGGAATATCCTTGGGAGAATTTCCTGGTCGCGGGCGCTCATATCCGGATTCGTCAATCCGGAAGCGAACTGCATTTTATTTATATCAACGTGATCGGATTGGCGGGCTTGACAAAAAAAAAATATATTGAAACCTGTTTCTCGAATTTCGGGGAACGGTTCGTTTTGTGGTCTTGGCTAAGGATAGGGACTTCTCAAGGTCAACCACGGCACAGCAACGCATCAATGTGAACATCCACACATATGTGGAACTTTGACACCAAACAATACAGTCACTACGATAAATACTTATGCTACATCAACTAGTTCTGGAAATACCGGTGGTGCGGGAAGTGGGAAAATCCAATAGCGAAAATGGTAGTGAATGCAGTAGTGTGACAGGCGGTAGTGCTCCACCAAGTTCTGGAAAAAGTCAGTCTGCAACAAGTCATTTGATGTGGAAAACACTAATAACGGAGTTGCAAGAGCGCAAAGATGACAGCAATATGCTACGCGGAAGATTTGAACGCTTAGAGACTTCCAAAAAGAATACCAAGACCTCACTCTAACTCTAGAAAGCGAAAGATATAGGGCTGAAAGATTAGAAAGACAAATGAATGACTTAACGGAACTCCACGAAAATGAAACTATTAATTTAAAACAAACTATTGCCGACCTGGAAGAAAAAATTCAATACCAAAGTGATGAGAGGCTGAGAGATATTAATGAAATTTTGGAGAATTGTCAAACACGATGTATGAAAATAGAACCTTTATCCCAAGAGCAGTATGTGACTGTAGAGGGAATAGATAACTCAAATGCACGAGCACTTGTTTTAAGTTAATTAATATAGTGTTAACAATATTACGAGTAATACTTTTACTCGTGGCTATGGCTGCCGGTATTATCAGGCCTTTCTTAAAGACCGTGGTTTGTGTTTCAACGACGGGTTTCTCTATATTTGTGGTAATATTTATTTGTGATATGTCAATCGCCTGATCTAAGAAATATCGGAGCTCATTTGATATAACATTTGAAAGAATCGCATCGCTAGTAGTCAAGTAAAAGATTTAAATGTGGAGACTAAATAGAACACGAACAAAATTGCTGTGAGTTTTATGTATGTGACAATAACGCGAATTTGACAAAAATATGCGTAATTCAATGTTTTAGGAAGGTATGCCATCTAATGTGGTCACACTTATTGAAAACTGCTTATTTAGGGTTTTTCAACTCGTACGCCATAACAGTTTTACACTAAAGTAGCCGTTTTTTATGTCTAACATATTTCTTTGAAATACAAGCCTTATCCCAATCAAGTCGCATTTTCAATGCAGTTTTTCTAAATGCAGAGGAATTTGGAATCGCCTTTTCATTTGGCTATACCCTCAATTTCATGACTTTGTCACCAAATATTTCCTTATTCATGTATATGTGCTCATCCTAAACAACGCAAATACTTATTCCAAAAACCATCATTCAACTGCGTTGATTTTGATCTTGTTTAAATTACATGAGCAGCCGCGTTGATTGTCACTCATTAATTCACCTTGTAGGGCATAATTGAACAACCGCATCAAAAAATTACTTATGAAATGTTAATATTAAGTTACTGTAGAGGAATAATCACTTAAAAATAGTAGAAATTTCCACCAACCGCTTATATTTAAATGTTGAAGCAATCAAGGAACTACCTAAATCAACCAGTAGTTTAGATTTCTACAATAATTTTTTGCTTTTAAGCAAGGCATATGCAAGAAACCAATATCTGAACCCACACACCCACTCATTTTGTCGTTTGAGCGATAGTGTCACATCATATTATTACCAGAATTTAAAAATGTAAAACAAAAATATTATTTAACAAGCTATCATATTTGCGGCCTAATGAAGTTTGTTAGTAGGAGTTGTTTTTATTGATTTTTAGGTGAAACTAGATTAAAAATCATTTTTGTGGGATATTTAATGCACTATGTATCCTCTTGGAAATTTTTAACTAACCGTGAAATATATGTAGGATATAAAAATAATTATGTTCCTGATTATGTTGAAAATTTACCGCCGAACGCGGCGAATAATTGAACTGTAGAGAATATAAAAATTGACAAATACTGCAAAAAAAAATTTTTTTAATATTTTTTTTTCCAAAGAATTCAGTTATTACTGTTTGGTTATAAGATTGTATTTTTTTTTTCAATTTTCAAGATACCAAAAGACGCTAAATTTCTAAGAGTCATGAAATATTGAAATAATTTCTTTTGATGTTAAAATCGTTAAGAAAATGTTGGCTAAATTTCTTTCCTAATTTGACTTCTGCTTTTCTTTTGAATATAATTCGACCCTTTCCGTTATAGAGGAATTTATTTTTTTCCAAACATATAATCATACTTATTAGCAAACAAAAGCTTCGAAGCCGATTGACTTAAAAAAATTAGTAAATATTTGTTTTTATTGCAAATAATTATTGAGAATAAAGCTTGCATCATGTTAGTTTGCCATGCATATATTTTTTCAAACTGAATCAAAAACAAAACAAGTTGAAGTAGCAGGAGGATGCTCCTGCCAGAAGGGTATTGTAAAACAATTAGTAAATCAAACAATATATTCTGCATATCAAAACTTGACTAATATATAGATTCCATAAATTGAGTTCGAAATATTATTATGGTTGTTATAATTTTAAACTCGCCACCATTTTGTTTCAAGTGGTTTGACCTCGTCGCTTGATTAGTCATGATAACACATGGATATTACTAAAAATTTCTAAAATTTTTATCAAAATTCCTACATATTTGTAGTGTCCCGGTCCGTTGCACGCGTGTATCTTCCTAGTATCACGTGTTAATGTTGTTGTAATTGTTAAATATTCAATCGGCTGTAACTTAGCTGTTTATTGTTCAATTATTGTGAAATTTTCGAACCATATACAATCACTTTCAGAAAATTTAAATTATAGATTTTAGGAAATCTAAGGGTCACATCTTGATTTTATAGATAAAAAAGCAAAATTTATAAAATGTACTATTATTAACAAAGTTGATCGAATTTTGACTTCTAAGGTATTTGTTGCCCTTGTGAAGGAAAAATTGACAGTTCAGGTACTGTTCTGAAAAGCTCTTATAAAGAACTTTCATTTGATATTCATATTGATGAAATTTTTTTTTCAGCGGCCACTCCCCTGTACTGTAATCATCGATTCATGGCCTATTTTTTCGAATCCTAGAATGGTTACAAAGCCCTTTTGCTAGGAGCTCTCTCCTGCCACCTCGACTTGTTTCACATATGAGTTTTAATTGTAGGTACTCATCTTCAGTCATTCATTAAATTGAATCAAGTGTTAAAAGCATGCGCCTTAAACGTTGAAGTTGGGAAAAAATAACTCGAAATTATTCAATCTTTGCATTTAAAACAGCTACTATTTTGCTTTACGATTACTAATACCGCTAGCTGAGCCAATTCTCAAAGGAATTCATGATACCTATCATTCCTGAAATTTTCATGCAAATCCTAGCAAAGCTGTAGTATCTGAGTCAGTAAAAAGCGCATATTGTTCCATAGCCATATGTTTTCATAGTAATACAGCGCATATTGTTCCATAGTAATACAGGAAAATTCAAATTGCTATAACTTCATTAAATACCATTCGATCTTTATCAAACTTTCAGGACAGATTAATCTTATTAATAGTCATCTGCGTACTGAATTTTATTAAATTTAAGGGACCCCTTAAGATTTTATTCAAGAAAACATAAAATCAATAAATCATACTATTACTAACAAAGTTGAGTGAATTTCGACTTCTCACGTATTTGTTGTTGTTGTACTCATAAAGGCCTATATTCATGATTTTTTTCAGATTTTTCGGGTCAAAGGTGTCACAAAATTTTTCGTACATTTCCCCTTCCCCTGCACCCCTCGAAGCAAAATTTGTCATTTTAAGACCTGTTTTGAAAAGTTCTCATTAAGGCCTTTCATTTCATACCCATATTGCCTACATGCGATGAAAACATTTTTTTCAAGGATAACTCCCCTAAATGGGGAGACCCCCCTTAAAGACCTTATAAATTTTTTTTCGTATTGAAACTTTGAAGAGGGCGTCACTTTGCACCTACCTGCAAAATTTTATGTTTGTAGCTTATGTCGTTTGCGAGAAAAAGTGGTGTGACACACGGACGGACGGACGGACGGACAGACGGACAGACAGGACGCGAAACTAATAGGGTATTGTAAAATAATTTTACAATACCCTAAAAACAACGTAGACGGATGGAGTCATTAATATGAGACGTCATTTGTTTTAGATTACACTCGAAACATGTAATAATAGAACGTCAATATCGTCCTTCATATTTTCACTTTAACATGATTTAATGTCAGGTTAGATCACGTGTCGAAAACCTCGAAACTATCTTATTTATATTAGTTATTATTGATCGCGAAAAGAAAAGAATAAGAATGAATTGCTAGACTTAAAAAATCGGTCTTTTTGTAGTTGGTCCTTGTGATAGGGGGAAAAGAACCCGCCCCACGACACCGCAACGCTAGCCTGCCAGAGCATTCACGCGTCCCCAGACAAGGTCAATCTCGGCGGATCTTACCATCCCCTTTCGCCAGAGGCAGCAGACCATCATACCTACTTGCACTACACATTATACTTTTGATTGGATCTCCTCTAAATGTTTAGATGAGATGAATAACAAAAATAAATTTAAGGTTCGGCTCAGTCAATGATTTTAGCAATATTTGGCAAAAATGTTGGCCGTTTAAAATGGAGATCTTTTAGAGCAAGAATATATTTGCTGTTTATGTAATGAAAGTTTTTCTTGAATGAAATCAGTCTACATATATGCAAATTTTATATTGACCATAATACCCTTCTGACATGAGCGTAGTTCTATCCATCTAACTTGTTAACTTTGCCCTCATTTTATTGAGAATTTAATTTTGCTTTTATATGATTATATTGTAGTGATTTCTATTTTCACGTGTATTGGATGCTCAATAATTTGCAGTGATGAGCAAGTGTGATAATAAGAGTGCGGCTAGTGTTCGAATGTAAATACATTTGAAAAAAAAAAAATGCATTCTTTTTAAGGAAAATCTGTTTATCTAGAAATTTATATAACTTGCGTTTGAACTTTTCATGGACATACGAGTATACGAGTATTATCCAGATTCCTCTTGCGTCCGAAGAGTTTTGATATCACATATTCCTGCTTATTCAAGCTTCTGAGAGTATACTATAAAGTGATTACCATTTACACCAACAATTAAATAAGCAGCGGTAGCTCATATAAACGTGCGACTAATTTTCACACATGTGGAATAATTGCTAAGATCCACTCTAAAATTGGCAAATTTCCTAATACGAAGCAGCTGTCGACCGCTAAATACTGAATCAGCGCGTGGCCTTTCCCAAAGCCAATGAACAGAACAATTAAATAACAGTCAGGCTAAGAGAGGAAATCTGAAGATTGAAAATTTCATTCAAGCCTTTGAATTTTTTAATAAAAGTGTCGAAAGAATTTCGAGAAATTTATCATTAATACTAGTAGGAATGGGGATAGCCCTGATTCATTGTATTGTACGGAAATCCACCCTGCTGTGATGAAAATGGAATGTTTAATCATGATATTACAAAATATCCCATGAATTTATTCCGCCTTGTGTCCATAGTCACCTGCGTTTTATTTTACGGAAAGCTTCAATACCGAATTCCAGACATTGTACAACGTCCATGAAGGACATTCATTTTCAAGTTGAATACAGAATGAAATTGGGGCGAAATGGTATGATCTGGGGGTCGCAGCAATGCTACACTATTTATATAAGTGCATACAATGAACACAAATAGTGAGTGGGTGGTTTGCAACAACTTGTCGCGTTAGCAATGACAGTAATAAACACCCTAATTAATCACGCATGTCTCACAATTGTCGCGAAATGCAATAATTATTGCACTGGCGACATTGCCTCGCGATGTCGTTACTCATTACTATAGAAATAAAAGTTTTATTTTCACATTTTATCCAGACGATATAGATTTACTAATTGGAAGGAAAATTAGTGACATCAATTAATGGGTAGATGAAAATCGAGGAAATTCTGCGAAAGAGTATGGAGGTCATTAGTTAGAGGTTACTAACATGGGAAATACAACGATGCGATGCAACGAGTCCATGTATACTTAGATGCGATAGCATATACATATGAGGACTCGACTGCAATACATTTCCATCAAGTTTGACTGATTTATTTATGTGTCCTGGGCTAATTTATGTTTCAGTATGAGAAGCGAATTTCGGATCTGAGCAGAGCATTATGCAAATTCTTTTTAACCATCCAAATAAAATATGCAGCGCTTATTGTGAAATTCTTTAAAAAAAAGCCTGGGAAATGCTTGCTCACAGTGATGGATAAGAAAAATGCTTTTAGGAAATGAAGAATGGACATTGATGAATGATCCTGGAAAAGTAATGAACGAATTTGATCGCATGATGCATATACTCGTATGAATGTAATAGTTCAAGTCGATGTAACAAAGAACAGATGACGCTACTATGTGAAGTTTTATTTTCAAGTCGTGTTTCAAAATCTTACATATATTATGCAATAGATCAATAGTTACGAAATACTGGAAAGTAAACTTTATTACAAAGCGAAATGATTCTAAAGGATTTCAAATCGTTAACAACTAGCACTGCCATCAGATATCCTGATCCTTACTATAAAAGGCAAGGGGCGAGAGGTTATGGCTTTATTTTGCGACACAAACTCACTGAGCATACGCACTGGTTAAAGGAAAACGGGGTATGACGAAGTTTTCGAACACCATCTTGCCTCTCATAAAGTTTGAACTCAAAATAAAAGATTTTTATCATTTCAAAATCGTCAAAAACTACAAATGAAAGCCAATTTGAGGTTAAATGGTCTGAAGAAGCATTCCGAGATGTCATGACTTCTGACTTGGAACATAAAATTGGTTACTATCCAGAAGCAAAAAAAAACATACGATAAACTAGCCAGTTATTGACACTTTAACAACATGCGACAAGTCATCGACCGATGAGAAGAAAATATTGACGCTCAAATCTAAATATTTTGTCGAATTTGAAATGGCATTATATTATATTTCAAATTTATTGAGAAAGTAAAAACCGGCATTTCATTTGTGGATATCTATTTGGAGTCTGTGTGGTCTAGTGGTTGGAACATGAATGCATAAGCCGAAGTTCCCAAGTTCAAATCTCGTTGGAAGCAACGTGATTTAGTTCAGGAGATTTTTCGGACAGACTATGAGTATTCACTCAGTGGTGATATGCACTGATTTAATCAGATCATACCATAGCTGAGCAGGCACACGGGAGCATGGTACTGACCAAACCAGACTCCGAAAAAATCAATACGGTCATGAAAATGAGATACTCTAACTATCTCTAAGCGAAGGCCCGAGAGAGGCTGTAGTGCTACAAAGAAGAGAAGGAGATATCTATTTGGATTGCTAAACAACTGATTTTAATTATTGACATATCACATCACATTTTGGGATTATTGGCACCTTATTTTACATGATTGACATATTTATATCCATGACATATTTATATCGTATTACAGAACGATAAAAACAAAAAAAAGATCAATTTTTTCTTATTCTATTTTCAAAACTTACATTAAACAGTATAAATTGCAACAAAAACAAAAATAAGGAAGAAAAGACATATATTTTTTTAAATTGCTGCAGAGACGCGCACGCCTTTCATTCAGAACGTGTCGAAATTTTAGAAGTAACAGGGAGCTATATCAGGCAAATGCGGTGAGTGATTGATGGTTAAAATGCGATTTCCACTCAAAAAATCTGTCATATGAGTGGATCGATGAGATGGTGCGTTATCATGCAATAATCGCAGGCTTCCTCCTTCCCGGTATGCAGGCCGGATTTGACGACTGCAATGCAACAAACGCTTCAAAATGCCAAGATAGAAAAAAATTGCATTGACGATTTAGCCCGTTGGCACGAACTCTTTGTGGACAATTCCCTTGGAATCGTCAAAATAAATGAGCATTGACTTGATTTTTGACTTCTCCAAACGCGATTTTTTCGCTGGTGGCTCATCTAGGGCCTTCCGTTCAGCACTTTGACACTTGGTTTCGGGTTCATATTGGAAACATAATGTTTAATTACCAGTAACAATGTTATAAAGCCTCTTTAATGATGTCTTTCGAATGTTGAATTCTGAGCAGTTTTTGGTAATCAGTTAGCTTGCGTGGAACAAAACGTGCACAGACCTTTTGAAAGCCCAAATGGTCGGTTAAAATGCGATAAGTTGATATCTTGGAGATATTCAACTCCGATTCTATGAATTTCAACGATGATTTCGGCTCATTTTTGATAAATTCACTTGAAATTTCAATGGAGTTTTCGGTGATCACTGATTTCGGGCGGCCCGTATGTTCCTCAACCCATAGCTTCCATGATTCCTTATCTCAAACCCCCTAATTCAATGCTAGTAAATGGCACCTTGGGTTTACTGGTTCTCCTCGGAATGGGTTGGACTCACGGCAACGACCTCGCAAACGGAAAAAGGACTATTGCATTGGATCCTGGAATGTCAGACCACTCAATTACCCTGGTGTTGTTAAGAACCTTTTACAACAGGCTAGGCAATATCAATTAAAAATACTGGCAGTCCATGAACCGAATTGACATTCAAAACATGAGATCGCACACAACATTCAAATGTGGGAAGCCTACTGCAAAACGAGAATTCGGAGTTGCCTTCATCGTGGATGAGGGATTCAAATCGCACGTTATTGATTTTAAGGCAATCATCGAACGGGTGTGTGCGATCCGCATAAAAGCGATATTCCTCAAAATTTGGCTGATCAATGATCACGCCCCGACCAAAGAAAACGACGAAGGAACGAAGAAAACGTTCTATAATCACCTGAAAAGACTGGTCGACTCATTGCTTACAAACGACACAAAAATAATTCTGGGTGATCTCAACGCTTAGGTTGGCAATGAGCTATCTCATCAGGGAACAACTGGAGGATATAACCTTAACGATGAAACAAATGACAATGGCCAGCGCCTGATTGACTTTGCATGTAGCAGAAATCTAGTCATACGGTCGACTTGCTTCCCACATCGACGCACTCATAAAATGACCTGGGTATCACCGGATGGCAACACAAAAAACCAGATCGATCATGTTCTGATCCAACAACGTTGGACCTCGAGCATACTTGACGTCCGCACATACCAAGGAGCCAATTATAACTCAGATCATTACTTGATCAAATTAACCTATCGATGTCGTATGTCAAAGGCATATTCGGCAAAGACCAGTCCGCTGCAAAAATTTGACATCGAAAGGCTCCAAACGGCGTCTGAGTCCAAAAAATTCACGGAGACTCTCGACACTCAGCTTTTTCCCATCTTATCAGACGCATCGTTAAAGACGAGCAATGAGCTCTGGAGGGAAGTGAAAGCGGCTATTGGGAGCGTGGCAGAACAGACGATCGGGCATTAAGTACGGCGCAAGAGGAATAATTGGTTCGATGATGAGTACCAGAATGCGTCAGACAAAAATAATCAGGCGTACAAAGAATACGTAGGTACGAAAACCAGGACGAAGAGAGAACACTATGAAAATCTCAGAAGAGTAGCGAATAAGATAATTAGGATTAAGTAAAGAAAATACTATGACAACCAATTGAGAAGTATAGATGTAATTTTAGCGAGCAACATCACAAGACAAGCATATAAAGTAAAGCCTGAAACGTGGTTACCAGCCCAAAACCACGCTCTGTAGTGACAACATCGGCAATATAATCGCTGATGAAACCAAGATTAAGAAAAGATGGGCATTGTATTACAAGAGTTTCCTTAATTCTCCACACAGCTCCAGGACATCTGAGCCTATAGATGTCTGCAGAGAGCTTCCATTAGCCCCACTAACTCTGGATGAAGTTTGTTCCGCCACCAAAGCCCAAAAGAATAAGAGGGCACAAGGTATCCATGAGATTCCAGTGGAGCTCATCAAATATGGTGGCAGCAGTGTTCATCAAGCTATTCACAAAGTCATCCAGTACATTTGGCAACAAGAACATATGTCGAAAGAGTGGAGCCAATCAATTATATTCTCTATACACAAAAAAGTTGACAAGTTACAGTGCGAAAATTATAGGGGTATTTCACTACTTTGTATGGTGTACAAAATAATGTCAAAGATCTTAGAGAATAAAATCGGATCATATACCGACAGTATTATTGGGGAGTATCAAGGTGGTTTTAGAGCAGGCAGATCGACGATAGACCAATTATTCACCAGTCAAGCAGGTACTTGAAAAGTGCTGGAAGTTCAACATAGACGTACACCAAATTTTCGTTGACTTCAAGCAAGCATACGACGTAACGTACTGTTCTAAATAATACTTTGCTTTGGCATCCCAGCCAAATTAGTCCGTCTTACCAAAATGGCAATGACGTCGACGACCTCCCAAGTCCGCATCAATAACCAACTCATCGATGCCTTTAAAGACCAGCTGCATACACAGGAAAACAAAGCTCCAAGTATACAAATCTGTGATAAGACCTGTGTTATGCTATGAGTGCGAAACATGGACCCTAACCCAAGCATCCGTAAATATATTGAACGCCTTTGTGCAACGGGTCCTGAGGTGAATAATTGGAGCGAAGCAAGACGGGGACCAATGGCGAATTCAATACAACCATGAGCTGTAGGAAATTTTTGACGAGCCGGAGGTCTCAACGATTATAAGTCTGCGGCAGCTGCAATGGGCTGGCCGCATGAATCATATGGACGAACAATGGACACCCAAAACGGTAGTCGTTGGGAAAACTGAAGGCCAGAGACTAGTGAAACTGAGGAAATGCTTGTCTGACTCGGTTGACGAAGACAGTTCATCGCTGCTCGGGTTTCGAATTTGGAGGAGGCGGTCAATGGACTGAGACAGTTGCAGGCGCTGTTTGCAGGAAGTGAAGGCCCGAGAGGGGCTGTATTACTAAGAAGAGAAAAAGTATGTTCATCGTCATGTATGTCCTCACGACCGTCTCTGAAACATGTAAACCACTCATGAACTCTGGCACAAAATAGACAATCATCGCCATAAACTTTTTTAATCAATTAAGATGTTTCGGTAAAAGTTTTGCCGATTTTAAAACAAAATTTGATATTAGCTCTCTGTTCAAAACTTATTTTTGTACCGATGACACAAACATAGATGCAATAACTTCGCCTCCACTAAACCGAATGTCACCAAACTTTCACTGAAAGTCAGGAAGGGATGAAATTTTGCAACGCATTATCTCATTCACAGATGGTGCCACCAGCGCCCATTTTCATAAAAGGCTTCAACAACGTCAACGCGCTACTCAGTTATGTACCTCTCCATGGTTGAATTTGTCCAACTTTGAAACAAAGAAATGTCAAATTAAGTTGGGCGAAAAACTTGACGTTATGGTGTGACTCATAATTAACATCGTGCATTATGGTTGGACGACCCTTCATATTACATGTTTGCAATAGACGCTGATGAATCGATGTGGACTATTTTGCGCTTCAATCGATGAGATTTTTATAACATTCTCTTGTAGAATGCTACCTCTGCCTAATTTTGTTATTTCAATTGACGCCATGAATTTGCTCACCCTTATTCTGAACTGAAAATTCTTTAGTTGTCAATTTAGTGTGTAATTCAAACAAAGTCGTTTCTTAGTAAGAACAAGTATCTTCTGGGTACCAACGTTTATACTGAATATTCGGGAGGCTCCTATTCTACTGTAATATTACCTCCAATTTTTAACAATACATATACTCGTAAATACATAAAAAAAAATCACGTTGGCACCACCATCTGGAAAGGCACATTTCTCATATGTACCCTTAGTTTTAAAAGCAAATAATTATTTTATTGGCCCTGCTTTGAAAGTCAATCACTGTTTAAGGACAAGTAAATTTAGCAGGAGAGTCCTACTACCAGAAGAGTATTGTAAAATAATAAGTAAATCAAACAACGTTTTCTGAATATCAAAACTTGGCTCACATAAATTGAGCTCGGGAGTAATAATAATATATGGCTATTATGTATTTTAATTTTCTGCCATTTTATTTTCAGTCTGTTAACCTAAATGTTTGAGTAGTCATGATAACCAATGAATGTTTTAAAACATTCCTAAAATTTTCATCAAAAACTTTACACGTCTGTAGTATAATGGTCCTTTGCGGATGTGTATTTACACAGTTCCACATGTAATTGTTGTTGCGATTGATAAATTTTAAACATCTATAACTTATTTTTATAAAACATTCGGAGAAAATATGCAACTCATTTATATGTAGCTGCAAACAATTCCATAAAAAGTAATTTAAAAAAAGCTATCGGAGCCATCCGAAAGAGTGATCGATATCCGCGCGACGTTAGATAAGCTTCAAATGTAGAGCAAATTCGTCGTATAGATTTACATTAAGTTGATGTGAAAAGGGTGAAATGATCCAATTAAAAAGTTTAGCTAATTCGGAGAGCGTTTTACATAAGAAAAATGGAGTACAAATTCTTAACAAATTTAAGGGTCATCTTTTGATTTTATAGATGAAAACGGAAAATTCATAAAATGTACTATTATTAACAAAGTTGATCGAATTTTAACTTCTGAAGTATTTGTTAGCCTTGTATTCATAAAGACTTACTTTCATGATTTCTTTCAGATTTTTCTGTTCAAAGATGTCCAGCCACTCGGGGCACGACCCAAATTTTTCGTACATTTTACACCATTCCACCTTGAAAACGCTCCTTGTTCAGGACTGGGTTTGAAAAGTTCTCACCAAAAAACTTATGTTTGAAATTCATACTGGCTACCTTTCGTTACAAAATGTTTGAACGTAACCCCTTTTATACAGGGAGACCCCTCTAAACACCTTAAGATATTTTATTGCGCTACAAATTTTGGAAAGGCGCCCCTTTTGACTTACGTAGAAAGTTGCCTTGACTATGGTCACACCGCATAAGCATGTAAAGGACCCGATAGAAGTTCTCTATGTTATAAATGCGATTAAATGGGAACACAAGGAAAGAATGTACAAAAGAGGCACACCGTAGTCTTTGCAAGGATGCTAGCCCAAGACCAAATCTTGGGCACATGTTGCAATCAGGAAAGTGTTCGGTTTTCCAGAAAGCCCTAGCCAAGCAAAATCTGAACTTCGATGACCCGCATCATGCAGCTAAACCTACTCTGCAGTTTAACCGCCCAAAACCTGCTTCAGCAGTTTGCGAGGGACATAAAAGCCGACTTTTTGCTGCTGAGTGTGCAACATCATGATAAAAGTTTTGCATCATGGTATCCAGATGAAACTGGTACTGCCACCATCTTGGTTCAGAACAGTGATTTCTAGGTGGAGAGTTGCCAACGGGGGTTGGTTTCGTGTGGGCTTGGTGTTCAGGGACCACCTTCTATAGTGTGTACTTAATGCCGAACAAATTGATATCATCTTGCCAAGGTAAGGTTTATACTTTGGCGGAAGCCGTCACCTGATTAAACCATACACGTAACATCTAACGCACAACATAAACTAGCAGCGTATAGATCACTGGTGCAGAGACTCCACTAGATCTCCATGACTTCTACTAACTAACATTGATCAACATATAACATGGTACGAGCAATAACAGGAACGCCAAACAACTGAAATGCTCAAAATTTCATTCACATACGTAGGTAAAGAGACATACAAACTACCAAGCTACCCTAGGAAATACAAACGGAAAACTGCATTCAAAACTAACAACAACATTGTAAACAAACTAAAACCAAAACTGAATGACATATCAATATACAAGAACAGTGGCATATACAAACTGACAAACATAGGAAGGACAACATGAAAACTAACGACCAAATACAAAGAGCACTGAGGATCTTTCTTACACAACAAGGCAGACTCCAATTACGCGACGCACCTACAAAGCCAAGCACACGAGCCTGACGCTATGAAAAACTCTTCGCCATTGCTATACAAACAAAGCAAAGGACCGAGACTTGATCTCCAAGATAAACTTGAATTATGAAAACGTAGATGGTAACGCTTTCAACGAGAACGAGAACTGATTACAAGTTTTTTAAAACGGAGGCGAGAAAAACCAGAATGAAATAAAAAACAAAAACCTAATACCCCTTCCTTGACGTAATCTAGAACCTACCTGCTTAACCCATCCTACACCTATCTAAAATTATTTCCTGCCACACATCCTTTAAACACCAAATATGACTCAAAGAAGTCGAATCATGTCTGCTCACTGAATAAAGCAATGTCCGATGGCTTTTCAGGAAAGTATTTACTGATAAGTCTGTGCAAAAATTAGAAAGGCTTCAAAGTCTGGTCAGTAGGCGATAAAAACTACCTCTGCCTTGCACTTCATGACTCTACGATGCTCTAAAGTATGAATCTCTGCTCTAACCGATGCTGTAATCAATATGCTCTACGATTTGGGCATCCAAAAGCCTTTTTCCACCTCATTCTGTTAGAGAAGGCTGGTCCTATATTGCCTTGGTTGACTGTTGCTAAATCTGGATGCTCTCCAAATTTGGTGAACTAGCGCGTCTTAAGTCGGCCACACCATGATTTTAATCCATTACGATGAATCATTACTTGGACTTAGAATTCGTGAAACAAGGGATATGGACGTGATTCTTCTCCATCTGAATTGAAAATGCCCTTTTGAGACAATATCTGCAGCCAATAAAAAATACGAGCATCTTTGTTGAGAGTTTGGCCAGTTTTTCCTTATTCTGTAGTCTATGTGTTTCTTAAAAGCTACTGGTATATCTTGCATGGCCCTGCCAGTACGTCCAAACTTAGGGTATTTTATCAGGTAGCTCTCTGTCTCTCTCAAGTGCAAAGAATAAATATTACCACACCATACCAAAATATTCCATAGCGCATAAGAGCAAACTATGCTATCCTCTAACAGGAGAGACTTAGCTGTAGGCTCTTTGATCTTGCATGGCTTAAAAATAATAACAAGACAATACTATGAGCTTGAGAGCTAATGTTTTACTTGTCATGCTTTGACCAAACCCCATATTATATAATCGTAAATACAACTGTACGATATATCTCCTAGTATTGCCATGCCCATGCACGTCTCCGTCGAAAGCAAGGAGCAATATTCTGTTGTCCTCTAGAATGGCGGTACAATCCAATGCCTGTGTTCAACCTCTACTGTACTGAGTGGCTGCATCTAATTGCCATCCAGTTCACAAAACTTACATATTTCTTCAAGGTTTTGATTTACTATAAAGCTCACTCGCGACAACGTGGCTGCTGGTGTAACCGGTTTAACAGCCTGCCTATCACATGATCATCTTTTCTTTTCTTTAAGTTTCTACATCGCAAAATTGAAGGTAACGGCTGTTATTTGTTTGATTAAGATACTGAAAATAACTCAGAGTCAAAACACGTCTGCTCACACAATAAAGCAAGGCCCGATAACTTTTCAGAGAAAACAAATATATTAAAATTTGTAACTTGATATCGGAGCATCCTTGATCTGATGCAAGATGATACGATATGAAATACGCCGTAGTCTACGAAGTACAATTTTTCTTTAGGCTCCGTCTGACCAAACTTACACTATCCAGGGAATGAGTTTCTTTGCGTGCATGGCGAAGTCGGCAGCCAACTAGCCAAATCATCGAAACTGGTAATACTGGTTAACTTCTTTTTTTCTGGGGTATTCCTAGCTCACCACTCTGAAACTTATCTTTTGAAGGGTACTTATCTATTGAGGGGCACTTGGCAACTTATCTGTTGAAGGGCACTTAGACTGGTTTTGTTAGAAATTTCCCTCACATCCTGTAAACACTGAATGTGACTCAAGCGAGTTAAAACGGGCAAGTTTGCTGAAATGAGCAAGGTCCGATGGCTTTTATTAAAATTTGCTGTATTGAAAATCTACATTTATTTAATCGCAATATCCAGAACTTCCAAGAAGTGGATATCGAGTAAATCCGCTTCAGTAAGGATTTATCAAGTAAATATAAAAATATCATGTATAATAACAGCTCCCATACCTAACAAAAATCTCAATACTACCAATAATAATAAAACTCACAAAATTGATTCTTTAAATATGAATATTGTAAGCCTAGTAAATTCTTCAGATGATAATCTATCAACAAATATTGATAGTTTCAAACAGTAAGACCAGACCTCCACACTTGAATCTGAAAACATGAAACGCCCCTACAAATAGCAAAATTTTATAAGTAATTTAGTTCAGGTCTCATCAACGGAATGCACAATTCAGTTATCGTGCTCATCCAAAAACTGTTTGACAAAAAAAGGATCCTTTTAGATGGTGATTCAAGAGCAAATCATGATAGTTTTATACAGTTAGACCATACTTCCACTCTTAAACCTGAGAGCTTGAAACGTCCCTCCAAATACCCAAATTTCGTTAGTAATTGAGTTTAGGTTCCATCTCTACAATGCACAATTAAGTTACCGTCCTCAGCCAAAAACTCCTTGATGGAAAAGGAATCTTTTAGGCCCTCCTTTACCTCCGGTCGTAAAAGCTACAATTAACTCTATTGATGATATTGAGAGAAGGTATCTCTTATTAAGACCACGGAAGCATAAGATATATGAGGTTGTTCGACTCTATCTATCCTACATGCATCAAGCACGTGACACAACATGCATCGAGAGCAAAACGAATTAATAGGCCCAATTTTACATTTATATTGGATGAACTTGACAATCGTCTTTTTCCAGTAAATCTTTTAGACGATAATGATTTCAACCTGGATTCCACCTTATATTGCAATGATTTGCAGCAAGTAGTTCCAAACCGTTAAATTTCAGTGATATATATCCAATGAAATTCATGTCTCTTCCGGTGTACCTCAAGGCAGCCATCTTGGACTGTTTCTTTTTAACATATTTATATCGGACCTGCCTGAAGTGTTGTCTGACTTACCACATTTACTGAATGCGGATGATCTAATATCATACCACGTTATAGCATCCCAAAGTGATTCCCTACTGGAGTGGTCTAATAATAACTGTCTATATCTGAACCTTGAGAAATGCCAGATGATTAGTTTTTCTTGGAAAAATATAATTCTGCTCAGTGATTATCAACTCAATAATATAAAGCTTTCCAGAGTTGATAGCGTAGTAGATCTTGGTGTCCTCTAAGATAAGAAACTCCGCTTCAATTTACACTACGATGAAGTTCTTAGCCGGGCTTATAAAGTTCTAGACTTCATCAAACGGCATGCTGAAGAATTTAAAAATGTGTGGGTGGCAAAAGCTTTATACACATCACTAGTTCGCCCGATTCTAGAATATGCTAGTGCTGTTTGGAATCCGATTTTTGGTGTTCATGCAGTAAGGTGCTATTTGCTTTGAGATCCTTGTACGACCCACAAAATTTCCATAATTTGCCGTCACATGAAAATCTGCTATTTATTCTCAATATGAAATCACTTGCTTCCCGTATAACTATGACAAGCTCTTGCTTTGCTTTTGACGTCCTCACAGGTACGACTAAAGCTTCGTACTTGGGAGACAGGATAATTTTGAACGAACAAGCAAGATTTAGGAGACATTCTCGTTTACTGATAGAAAGTAAATATTCCACGATCTATGGTGAAAACAATAAATAAATGTTACAATCTTTTCAACAGGGTAGGTCATCTTTATTCTCAAACCATCTCGAGATTCCCATTCAAAACAGTCGTTTCCAAGTTCATTTCGTCCTAATTCCTACTCTTTCCAATCCTTTTTCCTAACTGATATTATCATGCATGTTAAAATTTTAAATTATCAATGTAGTTATATGTATTTAAAAAAAAATTCTTAAGACATCTGTTATATTTTATTTATAAGGAAATCTTTAGTTTTTGTGAACACCTTTTTTGGTTAATAAATAAATAATATTGATATCATGTTCCTAATTTGTGCATAGTTGAAAATATTATTGATAATTCCATGGGTACAAAATAAAAACGAACATTTAGTTGCCCAAAGTTCCTAATTGTTGAGATTTTACTACACGCACTTAATAGCATCTATTAGCAACATTTTAACTGACCTTGATGCAATTAAATATAATATTGTGTAATCTACCAGGTGTGTTGCAATTTTCGTTCAAATTTATTTCACATTTCCCACACGATTTCCAATCTTTGACCAGGGAAATTTTCTGAAATCATCTCAGCACTTCAAGCAATCCACTTGACCTTCACATTGCACTATGAATGCACATGAGTTTCATCATCACAGCAAAACACTCAAGTGATCTCCAAATTAATTGCTTTCCTCGAATTTTCTAATTTTTCTCTCATTTCCAGATGCGATGTGTTCACGTACTTGCACTCGTACGCTAAACAAAAACGGCAATTAATTGTATCTGCGATATATCACTAATGCACTTCCTGGTTCAGTCCATTCTACACTCGAAAAGTATTTGTTGGATTGAAATGAAATGCAGTTTGTTCGCGAGTTGATGCATTCACGATATCTAGTGACATTGCCCGAATAGGCGCAATGATAGACAAAGGCCAGTCACGGTCAATTGAAACGCGTGTATATGGTCAAACGGCCATTTCTCACATAAATTTGAAACCGTTTAGTAGAGAATACGTTAGGAATGAGGCATTCAAACGAAATATCGATGACTAATTTGTTTGAGGGAATCCTTTTAAAAATGCTGCAATTATTCGATAGATCCGCTGTTGATTTTATATCTTATATTGCTACTCTTTAAGCGTTCATCAATGTTTCTCCACTGTTCGTCATAAAATGTTTAGGTCTTTGTAAAAATAATTTTTTACAAAGGCCTACTAGTTTCGCAACCTTTCTGTCCGTGCGTCACAGCTCATTTCCTCAGGAACTATAGAAGCAAGAATGCTCCAACTTTCAGAAAAGGTCAGAAATGATGGTCTCTCAAAAGGTTAGCTCTATTCAAAAATTTAAAAAAAAAATGTAAGGGGGTTCCCCCCTTGATAACGAAAATTTTTTTTTAACCAAAGGTAGTTGAGTGAGGTATCAAATGAAAGGTCTTGATTAGAACTTTTAGAATCTGAAATACAAAAATCATTTTATGAATTAGGGGGCCCAGGGGAAGGTAAAATGTACCACAAATGGAGTGATTCGGTAGAGTTATTTGCAATTTTATTTCATTCGACCTGAAAAAAGCCATGCTTCAGAATCATTCTTGGGTTTCTCCTTAGTTTATCAAAAAAGTTACCCTTGGGCTTAAAAACGAATCTTTTTCTTTGACTTACTAAAAACCATAAAATTAAGAATAAAGTGGCGTCACTTTATTGATTCTAGTTTTGCAAGTATAATAGATGTTGTGCAACTGCAAGTTTGCTATTTAACTGAACGTTTCAAATACGCCAATTTGCCTGTAGAGCTAGGTCTTCTCTTAATTTACACGGCTGAAATAGACTCGTAATTTTCAATAGAATTGTGGTTTGAAAACACGCCACTAATAACAAAGTAATGCACAAATTTTAACAGAATAAGCCAAAATGAAATTTATCTGGAGAATTTGGATGTACCTGAAGAATTTGGATGCTTTTCCTAATTGCACTCAAGTGTCCTGCATGCTGTTCCCCAAAAACTGTAAATAGGGACATTAAATTTGCTGTTAATAGGGACATTAAATTTTCAATGGATTCTGGAATGCTTCAACCATATCTAGAGTTACTTCGAAATGCTGATGTTTTTTGTACTTACTAATTTTAGACTGAAATTTAGCAGCATATGAAATAACATATGGGGAGAAGGTGATTTCGGGATACACCCACACTCTCTCCAAGCATTAATTAACTTGTGTAGGAAAAAAGAAAAGTTGGTCATAGCAAACTTTCGTTAATTTCAATAATAATAAGAAACTAGCCACAAATACACACATTGTGGATCGGACTATTGCCCATAGAAAGTTAAATTTTGGTGTTAAATCTCCGAATATTAGGAACAATCATAACCGCTAATAACAAAATACAATCAGCTTAGGTTACATAAATAATCATTTGTCGAAGTTCACATATATGTCGTCGCTAGAAGTTTCACACTAGAAACGGTTCCACTTGCGGCAGAAATTAACAACAATATTCAAAAGATGTGGAAAGTGGTCAACGATGCGATCGCAGACACAGACAAAAAAGTAAGACATCGGCCCAAAAATAATCTGAAGGACTGATTCCGCGAAAAATTTCAAGATGCAGTCAATTAAAGAAATCAAGAACATAAACTGTTCGTCCAAAGAGCAATATGGGTAAAGAAAGAGCAATACATCACCCTCTGTCAACAAGCCAAAATGCTAAGTTGAGAGAAGGGCCACCAATCAGAAGACAGGATAAACAAATGAAGACAGATCGTCATACCCCTCTATTAAATAACTTTGAGGGGATGCATGCCGCGCACGAGTCTCGGTAAGCACCCATTAGGTGCGATATTAGGCAAACCTATCGATATGAAAAACAGATGAAAGCTATATTTTCAAAAACCTCTCATAGCACCCACAAAATCTGACGAAACTGTGAGAATCTCAAAGGCTGAAGAAGATACCCTTGTAATGCTACCAAAAGTAGAGGAGAGGGGATGGTTTCGTGTGGGTTTGGTGCAAAGGGACCACTTTCTTTAGTGTGTACCTAACAGCAAACGAATCGATATCATCTTTCCAAGCCAAGCTTAATGTTCTGCAGGGCGCTGTCTCGAACACAGAGGGCGAATCCTGGAAACCACGGCCAGGATGGCACTCATCGTACCAAATACCGGAAATGAGCCTACTTTCTACAGAATTGGCTGTGAGGGTACCATACCGGACGTGACATTCACCTCGGAGTCCTTAGTACGGAGGATACACAATTGGATATTATTAGAGGACTACTCAGCCAGTGACCATCAGTGCATTCTGCTTGAGGTCAATGATGTTGTCTCCTGGCATCTGTGCTCTCGGCTTTCTCCAACTGGATGGAACATTGGAAGGATGGACATCGAGAGGTTCGTCGAAGAGCTCACAGCAGGTGAGCCACTGCAGGGAGCTTCAGAGGGGAAGGAAGAGCTGGCAGCTCAAGACTTGGTGAACTCAACTATGAGCATCATTACGACTGCTTGCTGCACTTCTGTGTCACGTCGAAAATCCCGGCACGGCAAACCCCCAGTGTACTGGTGGTCAACTGAAATCGCTGAAAAGCAAAGGGAGTGTCACAAGCTTCGACGTGGAGCTCAACGGATGCGGAATCGTGATGAGGAATGCAACTGGGTGGCAGCATATAAGGCGGCCAGGAAATGCCTTAAAAAATGATCAACAATAGCAAGGCTCGCTGCTGGCAAGATCTAGTGGACAATGTGAACAAGGCTCCGTAAGGCCTTGGCTACAAGCTAGTTATGCGGAAGCTTGGAGCCCTACGGAAGCCTTGCATATATGATGAGGAAAAGATGGATGAGATAGCGCGGGGACTCTTCCCCACCCAT
Source organism: Odontomyia ornata (assembly GCA_963969285.1). Classification (NCBI taxonomy): domain Eukaryota; kingdom Metazoa; phylum Arthropoda; class Insecta; order Diptera; family Stratiomyidae; genus Odontomyia; species Odontomyia ornata. The sequence goes on from OZ017738.1 coordinate 379,427,023, forward strand.
CCCGTCCGTGTTGACGCTGTCCCTCGTGAAACAGCAGTCGAATATCCACTCTTTACACAGCCGGAACTGGAGAAGGCAGTCCTCTCATTGAAAGCGAGGAAGGCTACAGGTCCAGATGGTGTTCCGGCTGATGTTGCGGCTTGTCTATCACCATTGTCCTGACTTGCTGCACAGCATATTCAACGCTTGCCTACGGGACGGGGTTTTCCAGGTACGATGGAAGGTGGCAAGGCTCGTGCTGGTCAGCAAGGGGAAGGGAAATCCCGAATCGCCGTCTGAATACCGCCCGTTATGCATGCTAGATACGGCTGGGAAACTGCTAGAGAAATTCATCAAGGGAAGACTCACTGACGCGATTCGTGCTGCTGGGGACCTATCTCCTTGAAAGTATGGCGTTAGAGCAGGACGTTCTATTATCGATGCGATTGCAGAGGTGGTGAGCGTGGTCCAAAAAGCAGAAACACAAAGTCGCACCAAGTGACGGATCGTCCTGTTGGTGACCCTCGACGCCTACAACTCCGCTAGATGGGTGGATATTCTGGATACGCTGGAAAACCCTTTTCAAGTTCCAGAATATCTAATGCGCCTTTTGAAGGACTCCCTAAAAGACCGTAGCCTGTGCTATGACACGACACAGTGCCAATGAAAGATGGCGGTTACATCGAATGTTGCCCAGGGATCTGTCCTTGGTCCAGACCTATGGAACGTGTCTAACGACGGGCTACTAAGACTCGAGATGCCAGACGTGTCATGCTTGATGTGCTATGCGGATGATGTCGCGGCTCTCGTCACTGGACGCACCATTGAACACGCGCAACTCAGACTAAGTATGCTAATGCACCGAGTGGGAGACTGTATGACTGCTCGTGGGGTCAGTTTAGCACTGGAGAAAACTGAAGTGGTTATCTTGATAAATAAGAGAATCCCTAGAATAAGGATGATCAGTATCGGAGACATGCTAATCGAATCGAAGCCAGCGGTGAAGTACCTGGGCTACTGATCGACTCGAAGATGAGTTTCTCTGAACTAATCAGGGCAACGGCTGAGAAGGCTGCTTCGGGAGTATCGGCTCTGAGTCAACTTAAGGCCAACGTAGGAGGACCCAGCCCATCAAGAAGATGCCTCTTGATAAGTGCTGTGGGGTCAGTGCTACTGTACGGAGCAGAGATATGGGGTGACGCTCTCAGTAAGAAGGCTTACCGAAAACGATTGGCACAGGTACAGAGAAGAGGAGCGCTGAGGATTGCATCTTCGTACCCGACAGTGGCAGTGAGAGTCATTGCAGGCGTGATACCTGTCGGCCTCCTTGCTAGAGAGCGGTGCTCTATTTATCTGCGTCGAAACGAGGATGCGAGGGAGATGATTGTCCGCGAAGAGAGACAGTACTCACTCAACGATTGGCAGCAGTCTTGGGTGAATTGCCCGAAGAGAAGGTGGACTGCGCGCCTCATCCCGGATGTGAGACTGTGGCCAAATTGAAGGCATGGTGAGACTGACTTCTATCTGGCCCATGTTTTGATAAGTTACGGTCCCCCAATTGTCGGTATTGCCCAGGAGAGGAAGACAATGCCTGTCACACATATTTTGCGTGCATGAAATGGGCAGGCCACGAAGGGCCCACTACAGGGAGACGGGAGAGCTCACCCCGGACAATATAGTTGCGGTGATGCTCGAATTGGTTGACAAAGGGGACCAGGCGGCACATTATGTTCGAGCAGTCCTCAAAGATAAAAGGGACTCACATCAGCAGGGGGCATTGGGACTGGGAGATCACTTGTCTGGCACTTCCTCTTCCACTCTCCCCTCCCACTAGAAAAGGGATCCCCCAGCTTCAAGACGCCTCACGGCGTAACAAAACGAGACCAGGCCCGAAGTAATGTGTCAAACGGTTCCAGGGTAGGCTCTCAGGTTGATGGGGGAGCTGTTTAGTCGGTAGCCCAGTTGCCTTCTTGCGGACATGGGAGTTCCACTTACCACAAAAAAATAGTAGACGAGAAACACGCAGCCGTCCGTGGCCTGAAAATGAACAAAGCTCCTGAAATTTATGGAATACTGACAGAACTGCTCCAAGCTGGAGGAATATATTATACGTACAAAACCTATTACATCGGTCAATATCTAGGATATGGACAGAGAAGCAGCTACCATATGACTGGCAGAAAAGCGTCATATGCCCCTTATATAAAGATGAGACACACTAAATTGTGGAAACTAAAGAGGAGTCGCTTTTTTGTGCACATTACACAAAGGGCTGCCCAAAGTTAGTGCACAAAGATTGAATCTTTATTATGAAAATATAACTGGAGAGTACCAAGGGGTTTTCGAAGTAGACGCGCTGCAATTGACAAGAAACTTGTACCCGAAAAGTGCTAAAAATGCAATATCGATGTGAACTAGCTCTTTTTAAACTTCAAGTAAGCATACGCCAGTGTCGACAGAATTATCTAGTACGAAATAATGGCTGACTTTGTGGTGTCAACTTAACTTGTCCGCTTGACGTAGGTTACAATACTAAGCACCGAGTCTCAGGTCAAAGTTAACGGATATTTAACTGAAAGCTTCCCAACAAACTCAGGCCTAAAACAGGGAGATGGGCTTGCCTCAATATTGGTCAATATTGGTCTGAACATGTGTTCAAGAAAATGCCAGTAGACACATCGGGCATGCTGCTCTAAAAGTTCAAACAGCTTGGAGCGTAAGTTAATGGCATTACCATTATATCTAGACCAATTCCAGATACGAAGGAAGAGTTCATACAGCTGAAGTCAGAAGCTCAATAAGTCTGCCTTCTAGTCAATGAAACTAAAAAGCCTAACATTAGGAGACTACAATCTGTAAAGTGTAGAGAGCTGCCCATATAAAGGAGTCTATATTAAAAGAAAAGACACGGAAGGAAATAAAATGTTGAAAAGGATAAACACAAAAAATAAATCTTACTTTGTAGCAAATCCTATGCTTCAATTCAGAGATGTTCAAGTGGAAAATAAGATTCTCTTGTACAATTCACTGAAAAGATCGGTGGTACGGTATGAATGTGAGATTTAGACTCCTACAAATATTTCGTTAAAACCTACAAATATTTCATTACAAAGACGAGCTCTCTAGTCTTTTTAATGATCCATATGCACCCACAAGCGTGAGCTATGCAAATTGCAATGGCAAGCACAGGCTTCCCAGATGACCGTTGAAGGCTAGAGCGCCAAAGAAACATTCAGTTGAAAAACCAAGAGAACGATAAGGAGACTCATCGATGCTGACAACATATCCTTGCCTGGAATTTCCAATTGGCGAACGAGGTCGCAGATCCATGACGATTGGAAGCGACTTCTACTGAAGGTGAAGGGCCAAATTGGAGCTATGCCATAAATGTTGATGATCATAAAATATGATTCGTACTTACAATACCCAATTGAGATTTACATGAAAAAAAAATTCCTAAAGTATTCTGTTACATCCCTAGTGGTAGCATCTTTAGGTACAACCATGAAGTTGATACTTGAAGAAAATATGAACGTATCTTGAAACCACGTTCTCCTTTTTTTAACATATTCAGTTTAAAATAACTGACAAATAAAAGCATAAGCTTTTGGAAGTAATTTACCCACTGTTAAAAATATTCGAAAACTATCGAAAATCCACCGTCATCGTATATATCATGAAAAAGTTAAGCCATGACACATGTAAGCTTGATTACAAAGTACTTGCGCTCTTTAGTTAGTATAGTATTAGTATCTTTGTAATTAATCTCAGTGCTGAGAGTTGCAAAAATTCAAACGAAGTAAGCGAAGAAGGTATAATGTTAGTAAGAAAATAGTCAACAAAGAAGTTCGATAGAAGTATGCTTCTGTTAGAAGCGCTTTATAGGAAACTAATGATACGCAGACACCAACAATGATAAACACTTTAATGAAGTGCACTTGATTAAAAGAAAAATTATGTATACTCCCTTTTCAGTAGCCACCATTTTGCTGTTAATAACATTTATGGCATAGCCTCCTGTCATAAACCACCTGCAATCATCAGAGCTCTGCAACCTAGTTCTCCAATTAGAAATCCCAAGCAAGAATCTACTTAAGCATCAGATAAATCTTCCTATCGTTTTGTCCAGTTTTCCAACTGGACATTTCTCTTGCGCTCTACCCTTCAACGTTAGGCTGGGAAGCGCAAGATCTTTTATTCTCTCGGCATGTCCTCCCTATTGCAGTTTGCGTCACTTGAGCAGGTAACATAGTCAGTACTGTGCTTTGACCGTGTGTCCCTCCATGTAGCTTGTGAAACGTTCTGATTCTAAACCAGCTCGTATCATAATTGAAGTGGCCTATAGTCCATCTAAAGAACCACTCAAAATCTCCTTGTCACCAACTGGACACAAACAAGAGACCTTTGGCTTACACAGCGGGCATTCAATCCACTACACTAGTTCTAAACTTCTTCTTCGTAGCACTACAGCCCTTCCTGGGCCTTTGCTTCCTACAAATAGTGCTCTCGACTGTCTCAGATCATTTCCTCCTCCAATTTCAAAATCTAAGCAGCGATGAATTGTCTTCATTCTCCGAGTTGGACCAGCGTTTCCTTAGTTTTCCAACTAGTATCCGCAATTCAGTTCTCCCAACGAATACCTTTTTGGGAATCCGTTGCTCATCCATTCGATTTATGTGGCCAGCCCATTGCAGCTTCCGCAGTCTTCCAACCGTTGAGACCTCCAGCTCGTCAAAACTTCACACAGCTCATTGTTGCATTAGATTTGCCATTGGTCCCCATCTAGCATCGCTCCAACCATTCTCATCAAGATCCGTCGCACAAAGGCGTTCAATATATTTGCGGATACTTGGGTTAGGGTCCATGTTTCACACCCATAGCATAACACAGGTCTTATCACAAATTGGTATACTTCAAGCAGCTGGTCTTCAGGATCGTCAAAACTGAAAAAAATATTTTATTTGCAAGCTGTATTTTTCGGCGTATTTCGTTTCATTTATTTTTGGTTATTTTGACAACTAAATACACGATATTTCGTGTAATATTTTGTGCATTTGTAATATTTTATCTTGACTGCGTCATGAATTTAGTTTTATTTTCATGGTTGTATAACCCTACTAGTTTTGCTTCGCTGTAGAGTTTCAGGAAGAGTTCTTTGATAGTTGTTAATGACCATGATAAAATATTGATGTCCGCATGGGCTACTTCTTGGCTTGACTTGTATAGTAACCTACCTCGTGTATCGAGAGTTAGCTTACTTACGACGTAATCCAGAGCCAAATTGCAATGGGGTCAGCCCATCTCGCTGCTTTAGTCCGATATTTATGTCAAAGGCATCGGTGAGTTGATTATTGATGCGGACTTGGGAGGTCGTCGACGTTGTTGTCATTTTGGTATGACGGACTAATTTGGCTGGGATCCCAAAGGAAAGTACTATTCGGTACATTCCTTTACAACCAATACTGTTTAAAGTTAACGATAATTTGGTGTGTGTCTATGTTGAACTCCAAGCATTTTATTAATATTAGTACCTGCTTGACTGTGAACAATCTATTGTCGATCTACTTGCTCTAAAATTACCTTGATACTCCCCAATAATACTGTTGGCGTGTGACCTGATTTTATTTTCTAAGATCTTTGAAAATATTTTGTAAACTGTACAAAGTAGTAATATGCCTCTATAATTTTCGCACTGAAGTTTAGCAGCTTTTTTTGTGGATAGAGAATATAATTGACTGGCTCCACTCTTTTGGCATACGTTATTTTTGCCGGAAGTGTTGGATAACTTTTTGAATAGCTCTATGGGCAATGCTGCTACCCAAAGGCATTTAAATAAATGGACGAGCAACGAGAATCTGGGTACTCGTTATAAATAACTTATGCTCTCGAAGCTATATGATTTCGTCCTGCTTCTCCTTCCCCTTTGTTTCCAGACAGGTTTTTCTTTCCTCTCTTCAGAAGAATCACTTCCCCCACTGACACCCGCGCACACTGACAAAATTTCATTTCACGTGCACACGGTCGTGCCTTTGTTATCATTCGTAAAACAGTTTGAGTACGACACAACAAAAGACTCTCACAGAAAACTCGAACGTCAACGCAAAAGAAAAAGAAAGAGGTGCGAAACCAGCGCGAAAACTCATTTGTCAAAGCGGATGGAAAATTCGTAAATTTTTAATAAAAACCGTGAACTAAACTGCCGATTTTGTACATGCGATTTTCAAAATTATAAACTTTTTAAACGTGAACGTGTTTCGGAGTGAATAAAGTGCAAAATTAAAAGCATATCACTTCAAACTCCAACTTCACACAACTTTAGCGAAGGTTGCTAATTGCTTCGGCTCTCACTACCGATTGCGGGTACAGTACTCTCTTTATCTATGCTGCTACCATATTTGATGAGCTACACTGGAATCTCATCGATGCCTGGCACTTTATTTTTCTTTTGGGCTGTGATGTTAGAGCAAACTTCATTCAAAGTTGGTGGAGCCAATGGAAGCTCTCCGGCAAAATCTATGGACTCTGATGTTCTAGAGCTGTGCAGAGAATTAAGGAGGTCCTTTAAATATTATGCCCATCTTTCCTTTATCTTGGTTTCATCAGCGATGATTTTGCCGATGTTATCACGACAGAGCGTAGTTTCGGGCTGACAACCACGTTTCAGGCTTTTCACTGCTTTGTATGCTTGGCTTGTGTTGTTGCTCACTAGGCATACATCTATACTTCTCAATTGGTCGTCACAGAATTTTCTTTTCTTGATTCTAATTATCTTATTCGCTAATCTCGTGAGATTTTCATAGTGTTCTCTCTTCGCCCTGGTTTTTCTAATTGCGTACACTTTATACGCCTGATTATTTTTGTCTAACGAATTCTGGTACTCATCATCGATCCAATCGTTCCTCTTGCGCCGGGTTTGATCATCGATTGTGTGTTCTGCCACGGTCTTAAGAGCCGCTTTCACTTCCACTGAGAGCTCGTTGCTCGTTTTCAGGAATGCGTCTGATTAGGGGAGAGCTATCGTGTTGTCGAAGGTCTCCGTGAAATTTTTATTCATAGACGCCGTTTGGATCCTTTCGATGCCAAATTTTTGTTGCATCTGGGCCTTTGCCAAATATGCCTTTGACAGATGATATATATATATATATATATATATATATATATATATATATATATATACATATATATGCTGGATCCGGATAATAAGTAACTGTACTGACCTTATATACTGGGTCCGGATAATAAGTAACCGTACTGACCTCAGTAAATTTTTTATTGGCAAAATATCTACAATTTTTCTTTAGAAATCTTCAAAGTAGTCCCCATTGGAGTCGAAAACACGCTGATACAGGATTTTCCAATCCCCGAACGCTCCCTGAAAGTCGGCAACCTCGACGCTGTCTAGAGCCCTCGTCGTAGCACGTTGAACGTTTTCCAGAGTCCCGAACTGCGTTCCCTTAAGGTGTCTCTTGATGTTGGGGAACAGAAAGAAGTCCGCTGGTGCCATTTCCGGGCTGTAAGGAGGCTGTGGCAACGTTGCCCTCGACTGTTTGGCCAACTGCTCGGTGACGAGCAGGCAGGTGTGCGACGGAGCATTGTCGTGATGGAGGATCCACAAATCGGCAATCTCCGGACGGACTCGGCGAACCTGGGCGGTTAGTCGACGCAGCACCGAATGCTCAGACAACGATCACTGTTCAACACATCACGCACTTTTTGCACATTCTTGTCCGTGTGACTCGTTGATGGAGGACCGACGCGCTGTTTGTCATGGACGTCATCGCGGCCCTCCCGGAAATTTCTGTGCCACTGAAACACTTGAGTTTTGGACAGAGCATCCTCACCGTGAGCCTCTTGAATTATTTCAAGAGCTTCCGTGGCCGTTTTCTTGAGTTTGACACAAAATTTAATGCTAACACGTTGCTCGATCGTACGCTCCATTTTCACTCCGACGACGTAACTGAACACGCACTCCGCTCTCGCGCGATGCTATCCCTCCAAACGCTTGGAGGCAACTGCTGCAGCCTGGTTCCCTTTACTTAGACCCGCACCACCACTACAGCACCAGATACCGGTTAGCAGACGCTTTGACGGCGCGGGGCAGGCTTAGTCCGGTTACTTATTATAGACACCCTGTATATATATATATATATATATATATATATATATATATATATACATATATATATATATATATATATATATATATATATATATATATATATATATATATGTATATATATATATTTATATATATATACATATGTATATAGTTATATATATATATATATATATATATATATATATATATAAATATATATATATGTATATATATATATATATATATTTATATATATATATATATATATATATATATATATATATAAATATATATATATATATATATATATATATATATATATAAATATATATATATATATATATATATATATATATATATATATATATATATATATATATATATATATATATATATATATATATATATATATATATATATATATATATATTTATATATATATATATATATACTCGTATATATATATATATATATATATATATATATATATATATATATATATATATATATATATATATATATATATATATATATTTATATATATATATATATATATACTCGTATATATATATATATATATATATATATATATATTGATATATATATATATATATATATATATACTCGTATATATATATATATATATATATATATATATATATATATATAGATATATAAATATGTATATATATATATATATATATATATATATATATATATATATATATATATTTATATATATATATATATATATATATATATATATATATATATATATATATATATATATATATATATATATATATATATATATATATTTGCCAAAGACCCAGATGCAACAAAAATTTGGCGTCGAAAGGATCCATATAGATATATATATATATATATATATATATATATATATATATATATATATATATATATATATATATATATATATATATATATATATATATATATATATATGTATGTATACTGCGCGACAAATGCTTGGTTCGACAATCTTTTTTTTTGCAGGAAACGGTAAAATAGAGAGTTACTAGTGCAGTTATATCATTTTAAATACTATGAAATATCAGAAATAAAACAGATATTTTAAATCCGCTAAGAATTTTTTTCTTAAATTGCAGTTATTAATATGATTCAAAAATTCACTTGTTAGTCGGAGGATTGCTTAGGTTCAGGGATGATTTTACGGCTTTCAATAAATTTCCCACTGAAACATATTTCATATTTCATATTTCAGAATATTAAAAGCAGTAGTTATAATTTTTTATTTAATGCCGTGGATTTCTACTATTTTTATTTATAATCTCGAACAATTTATTAGGGAGGAAATCGTATGGAAAGTGGAGCATTGCTTGCGATATTTTCGATCAACCCACCATGGTCCGACGAATTAACTCTTCTGTAGCGTTGTATTATCTGCCACTGGTGTAAAGCTTCAGAACAAGCCAACCCCAGGACATTTGCTGTTATTTTGATATCGGGACTTAACTTCCCTCACTGTGTAAATTGGTGCAAAGTCGTGTTGTGAAATCCGTGGCTCGTTTTGGACCATTTCAATTATTTTAGGGATTTTTCCCAATAAGCAGTATATAAGAGGCTCCAGTTTGTCTACCATGTGGTATAACCAGGTGAATAGTTCTATGGTATGATATGGCCCCATACCATAATGGAACCAGGTCGGGAATTATAACATGACAGATACATAGATTCCTTCCTAATATGATAATAATAAGAGAATCCATCAAGGAAAACCGTTTTTCGTCTGTGAATACCACGTGTTTCCATTGCGAAGTCCAATTCGTAGACTTTGATGCAATTGCTTTGTGAACGCTGGTTTTTTCTTCAATCGCAAATGTATTAAAGATGAGGAAGCCTTTAGGATTCGTTGGATTGTCCTAACACGTGCCGTTAATTGTAAATTCTCTGTAAATTGACGCACAGTAAGTAGAGAGTTCGATGCTTTTCTTAATAGCCGCCATTTGGATGTGGCTGAAACCGAACTTTTCCCACCTCCTCCATGTCGTTCGCTACGATTCTCGCGATCCCGTATGAATTATTAGCAATGTCCACACTGCGTTGCATCAGTTATGCGATTTGTCGATTTAAATACCCTTCGTCCTTCAATACGTCAATTTTAACTTTTTCGTCGGAGGAAAGTATTTTTCTTTCGATATTACTTTTCTACTGGACGCTCAATTCACCAAAAAAAATATTACTTTCAAACAAACACTAAATATCGCGGCAAAATTACTCGTTAAATTAAATGCACCTATATAATTCAAATGCCCCTATATAATTGAAATGCTCCTATATAATTATCGCAATATCATAAGTCCATTTCATTTCAAAGAAGAAAGAAGCTATATGGACTGGTTGACAGAATTAAAACATTTATCAAAATAAGTATTAAACGAAACAAGCATCCAAAGTTCACCATACTTTCGCTTCCTTTGATGGTCCTGCGAGTTGCTTTGCTTACTTTTAACACTACAGCTTCGGAGTTACTTTGAATTTCGAAAAAGTAAATCATTTTAAATATTTTTAAGACTGTAAACAGTTTATCTACCGAAAACTCTTGTATTTGATCTTAACGCACCGTTTTAAATTAGTTAATTATTTTCGCAACGTTTAAGTAAGCAGAAACCATAAACTCTTTGTAATCTGCGGATTTCTTCCATGAACAACAAACAGTCGTATAAGATGGAGGATTTATTAAAACAATGATAAAAATGTTGCAATAAAACTTTCTTTAATTTACCCACTAATCGATATCTATTTTCATTTAACTGTCCCTTGAATCTGTACAATTCATTTTACTATTAATTTTCAAATGAACAATGTACCTTATGTCACTGATCATTCCGTGTTGGCAGAACGCATTGATGCGTAACATTTCCCAGCGTGATTTGCAATCAAATTCAGTAGTACAAAGCAAATAGCGTGGCGTTTTATTTAATTAATTAGATATAGACTTTTTTCAAAAATAATTTTTCTTTATACGCACATCTAGCCATGCGATTTATAGCGAGCGTAAATAAAAGCTTAGCTGTGCCTAAGTGTCTCTTTGTCCACTTTTAATGATATTTCATGAATTACGACAGCCTTTATTCGTTTCCACTTGAAGAGCATCTAGAATCTGTAAGTGACAGTCTAGTGTAATTCATCTACATTTAATGTGGCGAAATAGGAAACTGTCATCAAAATTCTTAAGCTCCGTCCATGAAAAGTTTATTTCCATGCGCAACAAATCAATCATCTGAGATATGTTTCATTTCGGTTCCTTTATGAAATTTCTTTGCTAAGTTCATATTAATTCCTCCTGCCGAATTAATATTCTACTCGACGTTACAAGCAATTGTATGTAGTTTAACATTCGAGCAGATATTACATACAGACATATGGGGATGCATCTAAAACATTCCACTACGTCAATTATATTCTATTAGCTACGCTTCTGGCAAGGGACCAAAAGACCCATTTGTTTCACCATAGATATTTTTTCTGCATCATCGTGGACAATTTGATTACGGTCCACAGAATATCCTTGCCTTCCTGACTACCATAAAGTAACGAACGACAATTGAATTGACCATTGCCCCACTAAGGTCGACTTGTGTGTGGTCATCAAGTTTATATGAAAATTTTTCCGGGACGATAGTAATTCCAGATAATAGTCAGTGATGTGCAGTAGAGGAACAGCATTGCCATATCTAAGAAATGATTTTGAGATCTACTCTATGAATATGATAGGATTGAAACGTATAAATGGACAATCAAATAAAACGGGATTTATTTCCGAATTTACGTAGTTAAGAAGGCGGAATTAATTCTTTTGGGGTATTTGATAAGATTACAGAAAGGTTAAACGACTTGAGACTTTGCATTGGTATATAAAGTCAATTTATAAAAGATTAGAACTTAATAACAGCAAAGCTTTCTTATAGCAAAAGATATCCTGGTGGTAGCAAATTAAATTTTACATTAAAATAAAAGTATCCACATTGGTTTCTCCTGAGAATCTCATTATCTTGATTATTTCGGTAGTCAAGAGAGTGCTTTGGCCGTCAATCCATCCACCCAGCTTCGAAACATTCTAATTTAAGAGCAGTACGCATTTTAACTGAATAGGCTTATAGGCCGTCCGATGAATTTGAGCCAGGGATTTTCCGTTTATGGGATGAGCACTCTAACCACTATATCATGCAGATGATTACCACTTATGCCTTTAATGTCCCCTATATATTGGTAAATTTTCCATTTCAGTCTAATGTGTAGAATCAATGTAGGATGAGACATTATAGATCAAAAGCATGCTGCAAGCCTAAACAAGTTGGGTAGACAGACCTATGCTCATGTCAGAAGGGTTTTGTACTTAACTTACAAAATGCAGTAACCAGCAACGAATAAAATCATGAAACATGTCAAAGACGATTTTATTCGAGAAAATGTGAAATTCGTGGTTCATACTATTATTAACAAAGTTCAACGCATTTTGACTTCTGAGGTATTTGTTATAGTTATACCCATAAATATCTCCTTTGATAATTTTTTCAGATTTTTTAAGATCACGGGTGTCCATTCGCGAGGGAGGAAACACATTTTTCATGTATTTCCCCCCCCCCCCCCCTGTGCCCCAACTGAAGGAAAACGGTCAGTTTAAGAACTGTTTTGAAAAGCTCTCATAGAGAACTTTCAATTGATACTCATATCGGCTACTTTGCATGAAATTTTTTTTCAGGGGCCACTCTTCTGTACTGTAATCATCGATTCATGGCCTATTTTTTCGAATCCTAGAATGGTTACAAAGCCCTTTTGCTAGGAGCTCTCTCCTGCCTCTTCGACTTGTTTCAATTGTATGTACTCATCTTCATGATATCTATCACTCCTGAAATTTTCATGCAAATTCTAGCAAAGCTGTAGTGTCTAAGTCGGTAAAAAGCGCATGTGGCTCCATAGCCATATGTTTCCATAGTAATACAGGGCATATTGCTCCATAGTAATACAGGAAAATTCAAATCGCTATAACTTCGGTAAATACCATTCGATCTTTATGAAACTTTCAGAGAAGATCAATCTTATAAATAGTCATCTGTTTACTAAATTTTACTGAATTTAAGGGTACCATTTATATTTTATTCAAGAAAACATAAAATCGATAAATCATACTATTACTAACAAAGTTGAGTGAATTTTGACTTCTCGTGTATTTGTTGTTGTTGTACTCATGAAGGCCTACATTCATGATTTTTTTCAGATTTTTCGGATGGAAGGTGTCCAATCGCGAGGGGGGGTACGCGAAAAGTTCGTACATTTCGACTTCCCCTGCCCCCCTCGGTACTTACAAGGCAATTTTAAAACCTGTTTGGAAAAGATCTCATTGAGACCTTTCCAACGACACCCTACTCGACTACCAATGGTGAAATTTTTTTTTTGAGGGGTCACCTCCCTATATGGGGAGACCTCCCTTAAACGCCTTTGAAAAATTTTTCCACCCTTGAACTTTCAAGAAGTCACCACTTCTGACCTTTCTACAAAGTTTCATGGCTGTAGCCTCAATAGTTTCGGAGAAAAAGTGCTGTGACATACAGACGGACGGACGGACGGACGGACGGACGGACGGACAGACGGACACAGGTCGTGATTGCAATAGGGTTTTGTATTTTAGTACAAAACCCTAAAAATGTGACATCAGCCACTGTGGAAATGTTTGAAATATCAAATATCCTCAATATAGGGTCGAAGATATTTAATCGAATTTTGATGTAAACGTGCAAAACATGATCCGTGAACTTCAATAATCCTCTTCAATAGGATCTAGAGCTTTAGCCACAGATGACTCAAGGGCATGCTCGGTACAAATACAATCACGGCAGCCAATTCTCTTCCCTCTACGAATAGAAAAAATAGTTTTAAGGCACTTTCAAGCCTGTCCTGGATAAAAGATAAATAAGTTAGGTTGACAGAACTACGCTATGTCAGAAGGGTTTTGTACTGAAGCTACGATATGCATACACCAATAATGAATAAACTCAAGAAATACATCTAAAACAAGTACATACTCACATTAAAAAGATTATTGCTACTCCATTTTAACTTTTGTTGAAATATCACTAACAACCATTGACTGAATGAAATCCTGAAGATATATTTATTATTCATTTTATCTGGAAATTAGGAGGAGGTCCAGTTAAAAGTATAGTGTCTAGTTCAATCAAAAGCCCGAATGGTCGAAAAATCTTACATTGGTTTTGTTGTGTTTAGAGAATTTTCAGATGACAATTACTTTGGTAAATCCCATTTAACTGCTTTGGTAAATACCATTTACCTTTGGTAAATGCCATGCCATTGAAACTTCCAGACTTAAAGGACATTTCTTTGGACTATATTAATTAAATTTAGATCTTAAGGTACCCATATAAGTTCAGTGGAAAAACCGTTTAATTCACAAATTCTACTATTGTCAATAAAGTTCAGTGAATTTCAACTTCTTAGGTTTTTTTTTCATTATTGTACTCATGAAACCCTTTCACCATGATTATTCACCTTTAAAATATATGTTCTCATCAAGAGCTAATAGCCTGTGCTTTTAAAGCTGAAGTTGGGGAAAAATAACACAAATTTATTCAATATTATCATTTAACGGCCGCCATTTTGTATAAAGATTACCTATATAACTTATTGCGGAAATTTTTAAATATGTGCATGATATTTCGACTGAAATTCTCAGGGTTGATTATTCTTATTAGTGGGCATGTGGATATATAATTTCATTGGACTCATCCTTACAATTTTATGCAAGAAAACAGGGTTCCAATCACGAGGGGGGTGGGGCACCATTTTTTCGCGTTCTTTTGCTTCCCCTGCCTACCTCATCACCGATATTGCAGTTCCAAAAATATATTTTAAAAGACCTTATCAAGACCTTTCATTTGATAACCTACATGACTATCTTTAGTAAAATATAATATATGGGGAGATTCCCCTTTAAGCAATTGCAATTTTTTTCGACCAAGGGAATTTCATTAACCGGAGACTTTTGAGCCGTTCACAAAATTCAATGACCGTAGCTTCTCTAGTTCCTGAGAAAACATGTGGTGTCCCACTGACGGACAAACGGACCGGTACCAATTTTATAGGGTATCGTAAAAAAATTTTTTTTAACAAAACCCTAAAAGGACGAAAACCATCAAATACTCTATAAAAGAGTAAATCGGCTTTCAAATAGTACATAAACAGCAGACAAAAGCATTGAAGTAGGCTTCGCATTAACAGGCCAAAACAATCACTAAATTCTTGGCAAAAAAACGCCACTTAGCGACGCTCTTTACATAAGACTATGGGATGTGCACGCATGCGCCAACGTTTACAGTGAAATTTGAAAGAATATGAAAGCAAGTACATAAAAGACAAGGGGCCAAAGAAGGTGATCATCTTGTTGATATGACTCAGAATCTGCTCACAAATAAGACCAAGAATCTGCTGAAAATAAAAGCAATAATGTCTACACAGTTGTTGACGCCTCCTCCAAAAAAAAGGGAGATTAGATTCATCGTTCAAGAAACTAAAGGGCAAGCGGGAATTATGTGAACTCTTGCTTACATGAACAAGCTCAGGATTAAAATTAACGCCAGCGAAACATATGGGATGATAAGACTGATTGTGAGAATGATACCACCTAATTTCTGACAAAAAATTTCAATCAGATGGATTATTGGCAAGATTTGGTGAAAAAAAGAACTTGCCTTTGTCAATACTACATTGAACTTCAAAAAACTGAGCCGGAGTAGCCTGTGCTACAAATAAACAAATATTCTTCTCTTTCTTCGTAGCACTACAGCCTCTCACTAACCTTTGCGTCCTGCAAATAGCGCCTCCAACTGTTTCGGCCTATTGACCGCGTCGTCCAATTTCGAAATCTGCGCAGCAATGAACTGTCTTTGTCGATCGAGTGAGGCCAGCGTTTCCTCGGTTTTCCCACAGGTCTCCGGCCTTCAGTTCTTCCAACGAATATCTTTTTGGGTATTCGCTGTTCGTCCTTACGATCTATGTGTCCAGCCCGTCACAGCTTCAGAAGCCTTACATTCGTTGAGACCTCCAGATCGTCAAAAATGTATCGGATCCCCTTTAGTCCCCGTTTAACTTTGCTCCAATTATTCACCTCAGGATATATCACTCATAGGCGTTCAATATATTTGCGGATGCTTGGGTTAGGGGCCATGTTTTACACCCATAAAACAACATAAGTCCTTTGTTTTCCTGTGTATGCAACATTCTAGATCGTCAAAACTGAACAAAATATTTCATTTGCGAGCAGTCTTCGTCGGCGTATCTCGTCTCTTTCATGGCCCGTTTTCGTTATTTTGGCGCGGTGATATTCGAAGCATTTTTCCCTGACTGCGTTATGAGCTTTGTTCTATTTTCATTGATATGTAGCCTTACTAGTTTTGCTTCGCTGTTGATTTTCAGGAAGAGTTCTTTGGCAGTTAATAATGACCGTGACAAAATGTTGATGTTATCTGCCTAGGCTACTACTTGGCTCGACTTGTATAGTAATGTACCTCGTGTATCGACAGGTAGCTTCCTTATGACTTACTCCAGAGCCAAATTGCATAGCAATGGGGCCAACCCATCTCCCTGCTTTACTCATCGGTGTGTCGAAGGTATCGGTGAGTTGGTTACTAATGCGGACTTGGAAGATTGTCAACGTCATTGTCATTTTGGTAAGATGGACTAGTTTGGCTGGAATGCCAAAGCAAAGCATTATTTGGGACAATGCATTACGATCAATACTGTCGTATGCTTGCTTAAAGGCATCGAAAATTTGGTGCACGTCTATGTTGAGTTCCAAGCATTTTTCAAATACCTGCTTGATAGTAAACAATTCGTAGATTGTCGATCTACCTGTTCTAAAACCACCTTGGTACTCTCCAATAATACTGTTGTCATATGATCTGACTTTATTTTCTAAGATCTTTAGTAATATTTTGTACGCCGTAAAAAGCATTTTGTGGATAGGGAATATAATTGATTGGCTCCACTCTTTCGTCATATGTTCTTCTTTCCAAAGGTGCTGTATGACTTTGCAAATAGCTTTATGAACACTGGTGGCACCATATTTGATGAGCTCTACTGCAATCTCATCGATGCCTGGCAATTTAGTTTTCTTTTGGGCTTTGATGATGGAACCAATAGAATTTCTACGCAAACACCTAAAGACTCCGATATTCTGGAGCTGTGTGGGGGATGCAGGACGTTCTTGAAATATGATGCCCGTCTTTCCTTAATCTTGATTTCATCAGCGATGATAACCACGTTTTAGGCTTTTCATTACTTTGTTGTTGCTCGCTAAACTTACATCTATATTTCTCAATTAGTTATCATAGTATTTTCTCTTCTAAATTCCAATAATCTTATTCGCTACTCTTCTGAAATTATCAAAGTGTTCTCTATTGCTTCTGGTTTTTCGACCTACGTATTCTTTGTACGCCTGATTATTTTTGTCTCTCGCATTCTGGCACTCATCATCGAACCAATTATTTCTGTTGTGCCGGGCTTGATGTCCGATTGTTTGTTCCGCCATGGTCTCAATAGCCGCTTTCACTTCGATCCAGAGCTCGTTGTTTATATTTAACGGTGCGTCTGATAAAATGGTAGCCAGCTGGTTATCTTTGTGAAATTTTTGGCCACAGACGCTGGTTGGAGCCTTTCGATGTCAAATTTTTGTAGCGGGCGGATCTTTGACGAACATGCCTTTGAGATACGACATTGATAGGTTAATTTGATCAAGTAATGATCTGAGTTATAATTGGCTGCTTGGTATGTACGAACGTCAAGTATGCTCGAGGCCCAACGTTGTTGGATCAGAACAGGGTCGATCTTGTTTTGTGTGTTGCCATCCGGTGATACCCAGGACATTTTATGAAAGTGTCGATGTGGGAAGGAAGTCAAACGTGTGAGTAGATTTCCGCTACATGCAAAGTCGATCAGGCGCTGGCCGTTGTCACTTGTTTCATTGTGCAGGCTATATCCTTTAGTCATTCCCCGATGAGAAAGCTCATTACCAACATAGCGTTCAAATCACTCAGAATTATTTTTGTGTCGTTTACAGGCAATGAGTCGACTGGTATTTCTAGGTGATTGTAGAACGTTTCCTTCGTTTCTTCGTCGTTTTCTTTAGTTGGGACGTGAACACTGATCAGCTAGATTTTCGTTTTTATACAGATCGCACATAACTGCCTGAAAATCTATAACCTGTGATTTTAACTCCCTATCCATAATGACGGCCACTCAGGATTCTCATATTCCAGTAGACTTCTCACGTTTGAATATTGTGTGCGATCTCATATTTTGAATATCATTTCCAGTACAGTTAATTTCATGGACTGCCAGTATTTTTAATTTATATTGACTGGGCTGTTGTAAAAGGTCCTTTAAAGCGCTAGGGTGATTGGGTGATCTAACATTCTAGGATCCAGTACCGTAGTCAATTTTTCGACTGCAAGGTCATTACCATGAGTCCAATGCATATCGGGGTCCGTCTGCAGGTTTTGAAACATTTTAAGATTTTCCAGGGACGAGAAGTTAGCCCCTCGTGCAACTTCCATATCCGGCGGCATGGTTATTTCTTTGGTTCCGTTATCAGGCATGGAAGATTCGCTTTCACCCTTTTACGTCCCCACAGAAGAGGTGTATGTAAGTAAGATTTGGTAGCAGAGCTGTTGATGTATTTACAATTATTAGCATTTCTCGGCATTTAATGCCCCATTATCGGGGAACCAGTAAACCCAATGTGCCAGTTCAAACATTTCCATGAAAACTATCGAAACTTTAATTGGTACTAAAATAGCGAATCATAGAGATACATAGAAGAGTCCTGTTGTCAGCAAATGATACGACTTATTTTTTATTCGGTCCCATTTAAAGATATGAAAATCAAATAACGGTAAATATGTTTTATCGCTAATACCCAAAAATATCCGACTTTCACCCCGATTTTTCAGCATAACTGATCGACAAACGAGTATGTAAGGATTATCATTGCAGGGGTTTAAAACGAAGGAAAATATATTGGGCTAAAATGTGCTAGCACAGAATTATTATATCTTCAAGGATTTTGGAGATATTTATAGTTTAATATGGTATTTACATCAGCGTCAAAAAATTTAATTTTAATGCACTTTCGTACAAAATATGCTAATTATTTTACGAATCTTCAAGGATTTGATAGAAGACATCGAATTTTTGGTGATGGATGAAAAAAATGATTAGTATCTTTAAGCTTTACGATTAACGTTATATTTTGGTCAATCATTTCGATCGGAAATTACCAATAAATTAATTCTAAGTGCAGTATATATACTTCAATTTAGGATGATTTAGAGCATTATCATTGGGGCAAATTTCTTGATTGCTTTTGCCTTCCACATTCATCCTTCTCCTATTGATGAACTTAGAAAAAAATGAGTAGTAGGTCTTTGTAAGTACTAGGCCAACAAATATCTAAGAAGTTTGAATTCAATTAACTTTGTTAATAATAGTACTTTCGATTAATCTCAAATTTTCATTTACAAAATCAAAAGGTGATCCCTGAGTTTTTCAAAAACTCGTATGCTAATTTTTTGATATTGAGCACATATTTTCTGAAAGTTTCATGGAAACAGAGCAATTACAAGTGAATAAAAATAACACATGATATTGCGCAAATACGCATTTGCAAAGGATGCAGACACTGCCGATAAGTAGGAATTTAAATGACCATTGTAATAATGTTTCTTACCATTGATATGTTATCACAACTACTCAAACAGTGAGGATTACAAACTGATAATATAATGGTCGCAAATTGAAGCACATGCACATACACATATGTATGAGTAAAGTTTTAATATTGAGAAGCCGTTGTTTGATTTATTAATTATTTTACAATAATCTTCTGGCAGGAGCACTCTCCTACTTCTTCGATTTTTTTCATTGCAAGCACTGTTTGAGTACAACATGGTTCTTTTAGTCAAATGTAATACGCTTCCATAAGTCATTCTGCTGAAAGCCTTTTTATTTCATCATAAAGGTCCTTGCACTGCCTGTCTTATCTTAGATTACCAAAGTCGGCAAGGAGAATGCTGGCCGACAGGAATGCTATTCGAGGCTAGCAATCTTTAAGGAGTTCCGCTCCCACGTACCCGAGGAAATTTTTGCAGGGGGAATGCCGATCGACAAGAGCACTCTTGGAGGCACGGACCCGAGGATATGTGGAGCGCCGTGAGCTTCCCTCCTGGGATGACAGGTAACGACTCTGATTGGATCTGGACTACGCTTTGGACAACGAACTGGAATTGATGCTTTGGGCTGGCGGATATGATGGTTTAGGCCTAGTTGCTTTGCACAGTGGCGCTGAGGTGACATTCGTGTGTAAACGGTTCCAATTCAACTATCATACCGTCTCCGTCCCAGTAAAATCTTGGCAGGCCTCAGAGTACGTTTGAAGATCGCACCATTGGGTTTGTGGTTGGTTCAGTTGAGACGAACTCGCGATTAGCGCTGGTCTCTGAGCACTAGTCCCCATAATGGCACTGGTCCCCATAATGGCTTGTACCAACCCTCGCATGGCCTTCTTGCTCTGCAAAGATAACCATGGAACCAAAAAGGGTGACTACACACACGAACGGAGATAGCGGCTTTGAGGGGGGACCTTATAAAACTGGAGCAACCAAAAACACTTTAAAAGGTAAAAAAAAACCTAAAAAAAGAAATAAAAATAATAACAACGCGGTTTTGAGGGACTACCTAAAAGACCAACGCCTACTCGACAACAGGACATAGGGCCAACGAAAGATGGCGGTTACATTGTGTGTTGCCCAGGGATCTATCCTTAGTCCAGACCTGTGGAACGTGTCTTACCACAGGCTACTGAGACTGGAGATGCCAGATGAGTCGCGCTTAATCAACTATGCGGATGATGTTGCGGCTCTGGTCACTGGACGTACCGTTGAACATGCGTAACTTAGGCAAGGTATGCTAATTCGCCGAATGAAAAACTGAATGACTGCTCACGGGTTCAGTTTAGCACTGGAGAAAACCAAAGTGGTCATCTTGACAAAAATGAGAATCTCTAGAGTAAGGATGATCAGTATTGGAGGCACACAAGTTGAATCGAAGCCAGCGGTAAATCACCTGGGGCTACTGATCGACGCGAAGATGAATTTCTCTGAGCAAATCAGGGCAACAGCTGAGAAGGCTGCTTCAGGAGTATCAGCCAGCGGCAAACGTAGGGCGACCCAACCCATCAAGAAGATGCCTCTTGATAAGTGCTGTAGGGTCAGTGCTACTGTACGGAGCAGAGGTATGGGGCGACCCTCTCAGTAAGGAGGTATACCGAAAACGTTTGGCACAGGTACAGAGAAGAGGAGTGCTGCGGACTGCATCTTCGTATCAGACAGTCTCTGATTTGGTGATGAAAGTCATTGCAGGCGTGATACCTGTCGGCCTCCTTGTTAGACATCGCCGCTCTATTTATCTGCGTCGAAACGAGGATGCAAGGGAGATGGTTGTCCGCGAGGAGATACAGCGCTCACTCAACAATTGGCAGCAGTCTTGGGTGAATTGCACGAAGGGAAGGTGGAGTGCACCTCATTCCGGATGTGCGACCATGGCTAAATTGACGAGACGGACTTCTATCTGGCCCAGTTTTTGAGCGGGCACGGGTGTTTTCAGTCTTACCTGCACAAGATTGTTAAGTCACGGTCCCCGCTTCTCGGTATTGCCCAGGAGAGGAAGACAATGCCTACCACATATTTTTTGCGTATATAAAATGGGGCAGGCCGCAAAGGGCCCACTACAGGGAGACGGGAGAGCTCACCCCGGATAATATAGTCGCGCTGATGCTCGAATCGGTTGACAAATGGAACCAGGTGGCACGTTACGCTCGCGTAGTACTAAAAGATAAAAGGGATCCACAGCAGCCAGGTGTGTTGTGGCTGGAGGATCACTTGTCTGGCACTTCCTCCTCTCTCGCCTCCCGCTAGAGTAGGGATCCCCCAGCATGAAAGCGCCTCATGGCGTAACAAAACGAGATCTGGCCTGAAGTAATGTGTTAAACGGTTCCAGGCTGAGTTCTCAGGTTGACAGGCGAGGTGTTTAGTGGGTAGTCCAGTTGCTTTCTTATGAGCATGGGAGTTCCAAACTCTGTGCGTAAATGGGCATTTACCTCCCTACTACAAAAAAGGCAGTCATCTATAACCTCTCTCAGCAAATTAGCTTCTGTAGACAGATTCGTGCTTGTTCAACTTTACAATCACTGGCTAACGCCACAATATCATGCATGCAGGTTATTAAACGGGGCTCTTTTGGTAGCTTAAGTCCACCACGACAAACGATAGAACTTTAGGAAATACCAGATGTAATTTCCATCTTTTCACAACTTTCTTCCATTTTTTAGAGTGGACTTCTATCCTGCAGACAGCCTTGCAGAATTTGCATCTGATAATCTGGAACTTAAAAAGAGTTTCCTAATATTTTTAGAATGTCAACCAACCTGGTGGAGTTTAATGTAATTCTGTCATCAAGTTTGATCAGAAAAATAATTAGTTGGGTTAAACTGCACTCATCATCTGTACATTTGCATACTCTGAAAGTATAATGCGGCAGTTTCGCAGTTGAATTGAATATTAATTGATTGGGTCGTTTTTTTCTTGATGTACTCTCAAATACTTCTCCTGCCATGCCAAGCACACATAATGAATAAATCCTTCTTATCCTTGCTGAGGAGTGCGAGTTTTATTGCTATTCAGTGGTTAGATAAGCCCATGGAAAATGAATGATTCCATGGATGTTTCATCGTAGACAATACCATCAACAACGACAGATGCAGGGTGAAGACTTCAAATAAATAGGGAAGTTTGCTAGTTTTTGTATGACAAGCTTCTAGCTTAGGCCCTCTTCATTTATGTTTGTATCAATGCCAGGGCTTACCTTAAGGACCTTGCTGCTATTGACAAAATTTAAGACGGCGTTCCTTGGTTCACCTATACGCTGCTAATTAGATGCATACCCCATTCTGCACTTGGTACCAGGAGCCCCCATTATTGATTAGTGGCTCCAGTTAATCATTATTACCTTAGAGCTTTACATACTGGGACCTGCGTTGGGAGTATTAGTACTAAAACACTCATAATTATGAGTAAGTTCACCATTTCCAGAAATCAATTTTTCCCTCCTCATCAAGGCTTCTAGCAGCAGTTTGTCTATCCTAAACATACCTCGAAGTTCCAGAAAATGAAAGATTGAGGTACGTGAGAGTAGATTATAACAACGATATGTAGCCATCCGTTGAGTAGCCCTCCAGAGTTCCCCAATTGAATACTCTTTGTACTGGGTTACCTAAACCACCAGCAGTAAAAGGTAGGCATGTTACAAATGGCCATATTCCAACAGGAATGTACTAAGGAGGTACAAAGCGTCCTTTGCTAAAGCGCTGATCCATGGTTAGGCAATTTAAAACAAGTCGCAGCAAAGCAAAGTGCCGGGTTTTCTGAGAAACTCTAAAAACAAACACTGATGTAATGAGACATATCCTAAAAATGAGTCTGCATCGAAGTGCAATCACCTAAGATCTGATCGAACAGTTTACGAGCACTAAGCAGGTCAATTCGCTACTGCACAGCAAACAACATCCTAACCAAAATTTTCCGACATGGTGTTCTGATGAATCCTCCAAAGTGTAAGGTCAGGAGTAGAGAATTACTAGCTTTTCAACTGTGGTTCATTGCTTTAGAGGATATTTTTTTTGAGCACAGAGGATCATATTCTTATTAGAGATGGCTTCAACAAGAGAGCAATTAAATGGAGCATGCCTTATTAAGATCAATGGAGCAAACAAATCCTGGATATGGCAGCTAGGACTAAACTTGTCGTATCGAACTCTAGCTTCACCTATATTTTTTGTTGACAGGGCTACATAAGAACCATACCAGACATGACTTTGCTTTGAGTTGAAAGGCAGAAAATTGGACTTACATACTCAACTCGTGGTCACCAGTACATAGCACTTGAGATAAATGCCAATGCTTCTCAGTGCTCATACGCCCAGGCTTTTCCACTTTAGTAAAATACCAGGAAGGTGGACGTTTGCAGAGGGGTTAACAGCATCATCGCCATCGATGAAAGCTTTACTGAAATGCAGAGGACTTGTACCTTAAAAATGTGGTGAACTCAATTATAAAAATCATTACGTCTGCCAAAGATCTCGGCACAGTAAGCGCCCAGGGTACCGACAAACACGTGGACTTTCTAAAAAGCAAAAGGAGTGTCACAAGCTCCGATAAAAGCCCAGCGGGTATGGACTTGAAAAGAAGTATGCACCAAATAAGCAATCTTTTATTCTGGTAAGAAATGCCTCCGCAGACGCATCAACGCCAGTAAAGCCAGTTGTTAGGCAAGCCTGTTAGATGATGTGAACAATGCCTCGTAGGGCCTTGGCAACAGGCTTGCGATGAGCAAAAGATAGTTATATCTGATATATATAAGAATAATTGAAATAACTTGCACTGGTAAAAAACTAAAAATCAGTACATACTATGTCTCAATGCGCATAATTTCTATACAGTAAAAGCTACAATTTACTCTACTGAAAAAACTTTAATCACAGTTGCTGACACAAACATAGACATGATTACAGAATCTCCAGAATAGAGGATATACAAGCATACCCTGGAAACAAACGGAGCTGTCATTGATTATAAGAACAAAATTACTTGCCCGATTTCATGTACCTGCCTGGATCACATAGCAATAAATGAGAAAAATAATTGCTGAAAACACAAGATTCATACTTGAAGACTGGTGGAGTTAGATCATCGTGTTCTAACAATCGTCGTATATGATCAAAGCCTCAAAAAGCAAAAACTTGCTCTCAAAATATTCAGATATTTTCAGAAGGATCTTTTCAAAACAAAATTTCAACAGCTGCTAACAAACCGAAGACTTGAAAACCTAATGGATCTCAAAAATATGATTACAGAGGCCAAGCATGACTCTACTGTTGGGAAAAATATTAGATGGACTACAAAGCTGGTATTAACAAAAGGAAGCTTTTAAAAATACAGCAAAACGCTGAAGATCACGCACTTAAATATCTGTATAATCAAGCTCTTAAAGAATCAAAAAATCTTATCAAAGAAAGTAAATTTTCATATTACCCCAGAAGATTGGAAACAACGGCGGACAACTCGCGCGAAATATGGAAAATAATATATGAAGTAGGAGATAATTCATCACAATGGATCATGTCACCAAATGCCGACTCTAATAATGCAGCATGCCCGTGTGGAATAGAAAACTCGCTAAACTACTTATTTGCAACAATTGGTGAAAACATTACCAAGAAACTTAGTGACAAGTCGACAAGCTATTTCAATTTCACAAATAGCTCATTGAAATCCATCTTTCATATTCATCAAACGACTAAAAGAGAAGTATTAAATACAATCGAAGATTTGAAAAAAAATACAGCATCAGGTATTTACAACATCATCACACATGAAATTATTGTAGTAAAAGAGGAGATAGCTGAAATATTAGGAAATTTTATAAACCAGCATATTACAAATGGAACATTTCCGGACGAAGAGAAACTGGCAAAAATAATTCCAATATTCAAAGGAGGAGATTACCTGGACCCGAATAATTACCGCCTGTTTACACATTTGACAGCCTTTAGTAAAATATTCGAAAGATTTGTAAATAATCATGTAAAATCTTTCTTAATACACAATTCTATCATAAATCTGAAGCAGTTTGGCTTTTGAAAGAACAAGAGTACTGTCGATGCGTTACTTTCTGTCTCACGTTACACATGTCAATGAAAGTCTTGATGAAGCAGATTATAATATTGTAATTTTTGTGGACATGAAGAAGGCTTTTGATACAATTGACCCTGACCTGTTACTTTAAAAACTTGAACCGTATGGTATTCAAAGCAAACCGAAACAACTTTTTTTGAGTCATTTGGAAGGAAGATTCCAAAGAAACATCAGTTAATGATGTCTTGAGTGATCTAGCACTAATAAAAGTGGGTATTTCTCAAGGCTCCTTACTTGGTCCGACCTTGCTTTTTGCTATATACTAATAATTTGAATATATGTAAATTGAAAGGTCACCACACATTATTTGCTGGTGATACTGTTCTTCTTTATTCGGGATATGGTAAAGTTACCATGGAGAATATCGTCAACGAGGATCTTGAAAAATATCATTCATGGGATATGGAAAACAAGCTAGCATTGAATACTACAAAGACAAAATACATGATTTTTAAACAGAAGAATAAGGAAGACTTAGAAGTTGACCTAAAAATTAGCGGTGAATAATTGCAAAGAGCGCTAGAAATTAAATGTCTTGGTCTTTCAATAGATAATCGTTTGACATAATTGCAACACATAAATAATTTGAGGAGACAACTACCATCAATGATAGGAATGTTGAGAAGGTATGGAGATCTTCCAATGCAAATGAAGAAACTTGTATTAAATGCATTTTTACTGACAAAGCTACATTATGCGGTGGTCATTTGGAGTCAGTCATCAAAACAAAACCTTGATATTATATCCAGGATACTAACTAAAGTCTATAAAAATATTCTAAATCTTCCGATTCGCAGTCCAACAAGACTAGTGTATCGACGGGCCAATGTTTTCATCTTCAGTCAAATCATCACTATGGAGAAAGCTTAGTTTATCTCAAACTGTCTAAATTCCTGTGAACTGAAGCAAAACCCCTTCATAAAAATATCACAAATAAATCCATATAATTCAAAGAATGTGAACAATTTTGTAATACCCTACGCCAGAACTGATGGACTAAAGAACGATACAACGACTGAGGATCTGCGTATATAAATATAACAATCTTCCAGAAACAGTGAAAAAAGCAAACTCATTATTCGATTTTAAGAAAAGACTTTAGGCACATCCAATAAATTAAAATTTATGGTAAATCCTAAGGATTGACAATGCAGTATCTTTGCTAATTTAGACCCTATCGTCAAGATATTTAAAGCCGGCTAGTTTTTATAAACTTAAGAGTTTTTTTTTACTGTGTCGTGTTATAATATTGTTATTTTACCGTCGAGAACTGTTCACAAAGTGAACTAGACTAGGAAGAAAGAAGTACTTCACAGCATTTTGTGTGCCCCTTTCTACCGATGTTTTAAGATTGCCTGGGAGGCATATGTAGGAATTGACGACGTGTGAAGTGCAGATCGCACAAGCGTTGTGGTAGAGAAAAGAGGTATTTAAAAACAAGTTGGGTAAACAGACCTACGCTCATGTCAGAAGGGTTTTGTATTCAATTTACAAAATGCAGTCACCAGATCGAATCACATCAAAAAACATGTCAAAGACGATTTTATTGGAGAAAATATGACATACGAAGATCATACTATTATTAACAAAGTTGAACGAATTTCGACTTCTGAGGTTTTGGTATTGGTACACTCATAAATATCTCCCTTGATAATTATTTCACATGTCCAGCCGCGACGGAGGAAACACATTTTTCATGTATTTCCCCCCTGTGCCCCACTGAAGCAAAAACTGGCAGTTTAACAACTGTTTTGAAAAGCTCCCATGAAAACTTTTATTTCATACTCATATCGGCTACGTTTGATGAATTTTTTTTTCAGGGGCCACTCTCCTGTACTGTTATCATCGATTAATGGCCAATTTTTTCGAATCCTAGAATGGTTACAAAACCCTTTTGCTAGGAGCTCTCTCCTGCCTCCTTGACTTGTTTCACTTATAAGCATTAATTGTAGGTACTGATCTTCAGTCATTCATTAAATTGAATCAAGTGTTCAAAGCATGCACCTTAAACGTTGAAGTTGGGAAAAAATAACTCAAAATTATTCAATCTTCGCATTTAAAACAGCCACTTTCTTGTTTTACGATTACTGATACCACCAGCTCCTATCCTAGCAAAACTGTAGTGTCTGAGTCGGTAAAAAGTGCGTGTTGTTCCATAACCATATGTTGCCATAGTAATAAATGCAGCGCATATTGTTCCATAGTAATACAGGAAAATTCAAACCGCTATAACTTCGCTAAATATGATTCAATCTTTATGAAACTTTCAGGATATATCAATCTTATAAATAGTCATCTGTGTACTGAATTTTATTGAATTTAAGGGTACCGTGAGAATTTTATTCAAGAAAACATAAAATCTATAAATCATACTATTACTAACAAAGCTGAGTGTATTGCGACTTCTAACGTATTTTTTGTTGTTGTACTCATCAAGACCTACAGTCTTGATTTTTTTCAGATTTTTTGGATCACAGGTGTCCAATCGCGAGGGGGGGGGACACAAATTTTTCGTGTATTTCCCCTCCCTGTGCGCCCCTCGAAGTAAACTTTGCCAAACGAAGAAAGAAGTTTTGAAAAGTTCTCATCGAGACCTTTCATTTGATACCCATATCGGTCACCTTCAATGAAATTTTTTTTTTCGGGGGGTCACTCCCCTATATGGGGAGACCCCCCTTAAATGTCTTATAACATTTTTTTATATTTGGACTTTGAAGAGATCACCACTTTACACCCACATACAAAATTTGATGTTTCTAGCTTAAGTAGTTTCCGAGAAAAACTGCTGTGACACACGGACGGGCGGACGGACGGACGGACAGACAGACAGATGGACAGACGGAAGACAGGACGCGATTTTAGAAGGTTTTTGTAAAATTATTTTACAAAACCCTGAAAAAGACAGGCTGGGTCGATTGTTAAATAAATTAGCGCTGGAATATGCCATAACAATGTTATTTAACAATAAAAGAGGCGCATAGTTATATAAGTTCAGTGCAATAGTAGCCTTTATGACGTCGATGGTTTGTGACCATGCTTATGATGATAAAAAAAACTGTTTGATTGCGATGAAAAATCAGTGTACCTGCGAATCCGCCAGCCTTAAACGTGAAAACAGTTTCGAAAAAGCAGACGAATTTAAGTATTAAAGTGCCAAATCAGTGAAGAACGATAGCAAAATAGCCAAAATACGCCAAAAATTTAACTCAAATGCAAAAACTTTCACACGGTTCTGTCGATTCTACACTGCAAACTATAAGGTGTGACCATTAAGTAATGAGACTAATTTTATTGCAGCACTTGTGCTAACCCTGCGACCTTAAAATTCCCTTCCCCTTCCTCGGCATCGTTCCCCTCTCCATTGATACATTTAAAAATACTCTAGCTTGTTTAGTTTGCCTGCTGTGTCATGTTGAGTAGACGTGTGTTGGTGGTGCTCGTCACGAAAATTGAGAAACCAAATCGAGAGCAACACGTCGCGATAAAATGTTGCGCCAGATTGGGTGAAACAGCTTCAGAAACGTACGCTAAAATTGTAAAAGTGTATGGTAATAATGTTCTTAGTCGTGTCCAGGTGTTTCTATGACATAACGAGTTTAAGGAGGGGCGTGAGAGCGTGGAAGACGAAGCGCGGAGCGGGAGACCAGTCGAGGTGTGGACTGACGCGAACACGCAGTGCATGTGCGCCCAAATCCGTGAAGATCGGCGTTTAACAGTTCAAATGTTGGCCTCGGAACTAGGTATGAACCGTAAAACAGTCAGACAAATTTTAACCGACGGTTTTGGGATGAAAAAGTGTTGCGCGAAGATGGTTCCAAAGAACTTTTCTAGGGAGCAGAAACAACATCAAATGACCGCCACAGAAGACTGTTTAGAACAAGTGGGAAACGATCCCACGCTTCTTGATTGGATTATTACAGGCGATGAGAGCTAGTTCTTTCAATACAATACAAAATCCGTGATCAAAAGAACCCATTTTGAGTCGAATACGGACATCCAGGCGGCCGTGGCGTGGGTGCTCGCGGACATCCCAGTCAAAGCATTCCAGGAATGTTACGAAGCATGGAATCGCGCTGGAACCGTTGTATAGCTGTCCACGGGGACTATTTTGAAGGGGATGGCAGAGTTATAGAATAATTTTTAAATATACATGCGGTTTTCATGCAATCAGTCTCATTGCTTAATTGTCACATTTCGTATACTACTGGAAACACCTATGACAGCGCTACTCGCATTTACTGGGAAATTCATAAAAGCTTAAATTGAGTTTTGGGAAGCAATTCAATAGTATACATCTCGTCAGTGATGAGAATACGCGTGCATGTCCTCCCCTGAAAACTTGCTTACCACCAATTAAATTCATCGACTGGCAACTCATAATTGCCTCGTGCTTATCTTATATAAACCCTTAAAAAAACTTACAAGTTTTAAATACAAACTTAAGGCCTTAGGTATACATACTGAACGTGTAGCTCTCAGCATTATCGTTTGCAGAATGAACAAGCCAAAACTACCCCATTTATAGGATAGGAATAGAACAAATTGAAATAGCAGGAGAACGCTCCTGCAAGAAGGGTTTTGTGAACCAATTAGTAACTCAAACATTATCTTCTGAATATCAAAACTTGACTAATACACAGATTCCCTAAATTGAGTTCGAAGAACTAGATCCTGGTTATTATGTATTTAAATTCGACGCTATTTTGTTTCAAGTGTTTAGAGCCCGTTGCTTGCATATTACAAACCATTTCTAAAATTTTTATCAAAATTCCTTTATATTCGTAGTGTCTAGGTCCATTGCAAATGTGTATCTCCCCAGTATCACGTGGTAATGTTGCTGTAATTGGTAAATATTCAATCAGCTGTAACTTAGCTGTTTATTGTTCGATTGGTATGAAATTTTTCGGAGCTGTACAGCTGCTAACAGAAAACATAAACTCTAGCTTTCAAGAAACTTAAGGGTCCCATTTGATGTTATAGGCAAAAATTTAAAATCTATAAAATTGTACTATTATTAGCAAAGTTGATCGAATTTTGGCTTCTGGGTTATTTGTTGCCCTTGTTCTCTTAAAAACTTAACTCACCGATGTTTCAGGTCAAAGGTGTCCAATCGCGAGGGAGGGGGCATAAAA
Organism: Odontomyia ornata; assembly: GCA_963969285.1. Classification (NCBI taxonomy): domain Eukaryota; kingdom Metazoa; phylum Arthropoda; class Insecta; order Diptera; family Stratiomyidae; genus Odontomyia; species Odontomyia ornata. The sequence continues at coordinate 379,458,096 of OZ017738.1, forward strand.
CTTTCGTACTTTTCCCCTCCCTCTGCACCCCTCGGGGCAAAACTTGTTAGTTTAAGACCAAATATAGGGAGGCCTCCTTGAGCACCTTAAATTTTGTTTGTAGTGGAACTTTCAAGAGATCACCACCTTATACCCACTTACGAAATTTTGTGTTTCTAGCTTATGTGGTTTGTGAGAAAAGCTGCTGTTTCATACGAATGGACAAACGGACAGACAGATCACGATTCACGAAAGTACAAATATAAAATCATTTTGAATGCTTTTCAGTGAGATTATAAAGTTTGTAACTACCCAAGGCCATTCTGAAAATCTTCAATGCATGAGATATAATGATGATCTGAACGTTGGCTCGACTTTGTCTATCAAGATAGTTTGTCGCTGATCAGATTCTGAAATGGACGGGTATTATCGGATTCCCTTTTTGCAGGAACTAATTGGCCGGGAGGGGTTTATGTGATAAAGAGAAATAAAAATTTGATAATTCGTCCCGATGTATACCCCAAAACTATGGCTTTCGCTCCAATAGCAAACACAACTTTGTTTCAAGACTAGGTTCATTAAATTTAAGTCTGGTGGTGTTCTTTAAGTTAAGGAATGATTCATAGATCTGCTACTGATACTGAAAAGAAAATGCTTGAAGAAAGTAGTGAAATGGATCACTATGTGCGTTTCTTTGCGCGTGTTCACAAGGATTTGGTCTAGAGGTCCCTATTGTTGATCAATTGAAATGAACTTTGGCCTCGATTAAGTGCAATACGTTGGATGTAAGGCACGAATCATCATTGATTTTGAAAAAGTACTTGAATGAGATGCTAAAATAGAAGATAAACTAGGCATCACACTCCAAAAGTTGAGCGCGTAAGAATACCTGAATGCCATTATCGATACAAAGCCATGTAAAACACTTCTTTGCAACAATGCAATAATACATTTTATCGCTAATTACAGTAAAATTTATTTCATTTGAGCAGAAAACAAACATTTTGAAAATCCAACGAACACATTATTCCAAGAATCTCGCAGATAAATATAATGGAATATGGTCAAGCTCCCAGAAACCAAGATCTAATCGACCGAGAAGTAATTTTCAGAGCTGATCAGGAATCTAATTCAGCTGAAATAAAACCACTGTTGAATTTCACCATCACATGCAGACATTACGTGCACCCAAAGTTAAGTTGAATTCAGGATACTATATATTCTCGTCTCTTGGTAAACTCACCGGTTTAATGAATGGAAGTTGATTATTTCCAACGAATTCTCATTGTTTGTTCAGCATTGATGTATGGTTGAATGAAATTCACTTTCCCAGATAAATCCTTATCGTTCCATGTTCAGTATTTCTGGCAATGCCCTCACAATGAAGATAGACACAATCATCCATAAGCAACGCTTAGAACAAGGAATACCCAAGCAAAGGATATTAAAACTCATATACGAAAGACTACATGAAAACAGACCAAATAGTTCCTGAAATACAATCGTAAATATTCCAACCGAAGAGAATCCTGTAACTGAAATCCTGATGCTGTGTCCTTTGGCATGTACAGCTATAGTGTACCGACGTACGAGTACGTGCATACTTGTACATCCTATAGGAAGCAGCTTCAAAAATGTTTTTCGTAGCCAGGATTTTTATTCAGATGCAAATTTTAAGAGCGACTATCGTAAATTCAATGGGTTTATGCGAAAACTACGAGGGTTTGTGTGCTCAAGGATTTCCACTATGCAGACATACAAACATACAATGGGTGTGCAGTTGGTCGAAATTAACAACGTCATCTATCCGCAGCAATGCGAGATAATGATGTGCCCTTAAAACGAAAATTCTTTTTACTTTGTTTCTTCTTAAATCCTTAAATTGCAGATAAATTGAATCGGATAAGATTTAGTCTGAAAATGAACGGAAGCATGGAGGCAAAAATTAGGAAAGTTTTCGGGAAATTAGCTGTAGTTTATAGGGTGGTTTAATGTCGTAGAGCTTATCAACTATGTGCTAGATTTCAGTATGGAGTGCTTTGCACTATACATAGTTTCTTCTGCTTTTACAGAAAAGGTTAATTAAAATCATTGGATGGATTCATGTAGACACTTATGAAGGTATTCACTTGAGGCTGAGAGCTTTATAGTTATTCTATGGAAATTGTGTAGATATTTGAGAATTCAGTGTAGAGAGACAGTAATTGATATCAAGAGGTATGAGCGGGATGAAGTATATTGTCGGAAAGTAGCTGCGGGCTTTAGAAAGGGATGCATAAATTTAATGAATAAATTGGGAGGAAAGGAAATAATTTGGAAAGGTTGTCCGAGATATTTTCAATTCTTTCATACTTTCCACGAGAAAACTAAAACAAGTTAGGCAGATAAAACTAGGTTCCTGTCTGAATAGTTTTGTACTAAAAATATGGTACGTAGATACCAAAAAACCTTTAAATAATTGTTTTGGAAGAAAAATCATTATTATTTTATTTTCAGTGGCCGCCTTTTAAGATCAGGTGGATTTATTGGAAACAAAATATAAATACTTTATATTGATATTGTTCCTTACTGCTTGGTTCATTTTCGACATGAAATTTTGTGGATTGTGTTCAAAATTACGCTCCTCCTGAATGATAGGGATTGATAAATTTGACACTTTTTCTTTTTGTAAGTAAGAAAATGCCTGTTTAGATATACTCCAATATGTTTTTAATTACTCCTGAGATTAGGAGGTAAATGGAAGCACTGATTTCACCACGATATTGATGCAGAGGACAATGGGTGGCAGGCACATTCATTTTGGAGTCACTAGAGGTCCTAAACAGACTTTTGTGACGTTAGCAACATGTTCGCAACCACCCCAAGGGGCATTTTCCAACTACCTTATCTCATATTTCACAGACATCAAACTCTCATCTTTGAATTTTAATTTGACTTTATAGTTCAAAAAGTAGGCAAATAAAATTCAATATGCTGTATTTTCAAGTAACTTTGCACAGCAAAGTAATGACTTGGAACAATATCGGAATATCAATCATATTAGCAAAAGGAAACAACTAAATTTCTATCATGTTCACGCTTCCTTGAAAGATGAAGTCTGTTTTGGGCCCATCTTTTTCAATATTTGGGCTTCAAAGCCATTCCACTTTGACGTACTTCACGTTAGTTGAAAATTGGTCACTCTCCACAATAATAAATTTGGACTTGCTTATGTTCATGCTTTTCAGGCCGGTTATTTTGATCTCATTCGATTGGGATAGTTCATTAGCTCAACACACATAATAGAACCGAGCCTTTTGTCGGGCACTTCCAACTAATTCAACTAAAAGATACATTTGAGGTTAGATACTAGAGTTAGCGGGATCCATGTAGGTCACCTCTCCCAAATTTTGGCTTACAAGATCGTCGAGATAAGCGTAAAGGTCTTCATCATCGTCTAATGTCAGGTTTCTTCGATCTAGCTGTTCTTCTTTGCTGTCACTATCATCTATTTTTTTCTTTTTTTTTTAATTTCTTCAGCGGGTGGTGTTTTAAGCGCGTTCTTGTTTCCACTTTCTTCACAGAATTTGCAGAAGTAACAGTGTTCTTTGGTTGCTTATTAAGGAAATCTCTGCTGAATCCTTGCTTTTGCCAGAGGCTTCTTCTAACTCCCTCATTTAGTTAAGGCTCAAATTTAGACCTACGTTGATATCATCATTACCAGGAGGAATAATTTCATCAACTCTTGAACATTTGTTGCCCACAATCACTTGATTCAAAGCTAATTATCAGAGTTTTCTGATCTTATAGAGTGCTGAGCATTGGAACCAAGCCAAATATTGTGGCTCAAAAATATCTTCTGGGATTTTGGTCTCATTCATAATGTTCATAGACTTTATCGATGGACAGACCCCGCTTAATAACTCAGCAAATTCTCGTTTTGTAGGACATGAGGAGTGGGTACCCATTTCGCGTTTCCCATGTTTGACTAAAACTCTCTCCAAGGTTGTCTGGATGGGTCCAAACATGTATTTTTCCAGCGGTTGAAGACAATTGGTCAGATGGCTAGGAAATTTTATAAATTACAAATCATTGCTAATAGCCAGTTATATAATTGTTACGTCTTATATAACTATCATGTCCATCCTAGAATGATGCTTGAAAGTTCAACTGAAAAAAAAATTTATAAGGTATTTAAGGGGGGGGGGTCTCCTAATATAAGGGAGTGATCCCCAAACAAATTTCATCAAAGGTAGCCGATATGGGTATCAAATGAAAGGTCTTGATGAGGACTTTTCAAAACAGGTCTTAATTTGATACTTTTTGCTTCGAGGGGTGCGCAGGGAGGGAAATACACGAAAAATGTATGTTCCCCCTCGCGATTGGACACCTGTGATCCGAAAAATCTGAAAAAAATTAGGGGTGGAGGTGTTTATGAGTACAACAACAACAAATACCTTAGAAGTCGAAATTCGCTCAACTTTGTTAAAAGTACTATGATATTCGAATTTCACATTTTCCCCAATAAAATCGCATCGGTACCCTTAAAGTCAACGAAATTCGGCATTTACGTAGTCCTACTACGAGTTCCTAAACTTTGTAAGTTTGATGAAAATCAAATGATACACACGGAAGATATAGCCGTTTGAAATTTCTCCAATCACAATAACAATAACACATGATTTTGGTATTTTATGGACTTTCCATCGAATCAGTCACTTCAGTTTTGACTTGATGTTATTGAAATTTTCCAATAAGGTCAATAAGATTAATATTTTTGAGATATCATAATTTGAGTGATTTTTGTTGGCTTGCAAGAAAATGGCGACCGTTGAAAGTAGAAAAACAATCGATTTTCTCTTGAACGTACACATCTCTGTGACATATTTCTTGACTTTATTCATTGCTGGTGGCTGCATTTCTGAGAAGTTGGGTACAAAACCCTTCTGACATGAGCAAAGGTCTGTTTTTAATCAACTTGTTTTTCCCTATAATTTGCAACGTTAGTTCATTAGAAACGAGTTTCGAGTTTTAATATAATTGGAGGGCTCAAGTCTCTGGTTTTTAGTTTTAATTGAAGTTTTTTCTTGCTTGTAACTGATATTATGTTATTTTTACATATTAAAAATAAAACTAAGTAAAAATCGATAGTTAACACATTATCCACACAACTACCCATACAATGATGTTTAGAAATTAATTACTATACACAATAAAATTTAGAATAGTTAGGAGGGAGAATAAGTTAAATTCGTAATTGACTATGTTAAACGGATAGTATTCCACTTTGAGCAACGTTAAAACAAAAATATTCATCATTAAACCACTTAGAAGTCAAAATAAGGTGAATGATTAAATTAAAAGATAGTAACAACAAAATTATTTTTAATTCATTCATTATGCTTAGAATGTTGTTATTCTCAATAATTCTTTTTGCTCGATTTTTTTGCATTTCTGATTCTCGCAATTTGCACTTTTAGGGTATGGTCAAATCATTTTACAATACCCGACTAAAATCGCGTCCTGTCTGTCCGTCTGTCCGTCCGTCCGTGTGTCACACCACTTTTTCTCGCAAACTACATAAGATAGAAGCATAAGATTTTGTAAGTAGGTGTAAAGTGATGCCCTCTTCAAATTTTCATCACAAAAAAATTTATAAGATATTTAAGGGGGGTCTCTCCATATAGGGGAGTGGCACCCAACAAAAAAAGTTTCATCGCATGTAGGCAATAAGGATATCAAATCAAAGGTCTTGATGCGAACCTTACAAAACAGGTCTTAAAATGACGAGTTTTGCCTTAAGCGGAAATGTACGATAATTCTGTATTCCCCTCCTCGCGATTGGACACCTTTGATCCGAAAAATCTGAAAAATATAAGGGCAACAAATACCTTAGAAGTCATAATTCGATCAACTTTGTTAAGAATAGTACATTTTAAAAATTTTACGTTTTTGCCTATAAAATCAAAATGAAGCCCTTAAATTTCCCAAAAACTACAATGTAATTTAATTGTACATGTTCTGAAAATTTCACAATAATCGAATAATAAACAGCTCAGTTATAGCTGATTGAATATTTAACAATTACAACATCATTAACACGTGATACTAGGGAGATACACGTTTGCAACGGACCTAGCCACTATAAATGCATACGAATTTTGATGAAAATTTTAGAAACGGTTTGTAATATTGATGTGTCATCATGACTAACTAAACGATGGGATCAAATCACTTGAAATAAAATGGCGGCGAATATAAAAATATAATAACCATAATAATTCTTCGAACTCAATTTATGGAATCTGTATATTAGTCAAGTTAATATGCAGAATATATTGTTTGATTTACTGATTGTTTTACAATACCCTTCTGGCAGGAGCACTCTCCTGCTACTTCAACTTGTTTTTTATTAACCTTATTTTTAGACTTTATTCCTCCTCATCTATGCCATTTTGATTTATATACGAGGGTGGTTCCAAAAGTACCCGACCTGACTTATGAATACAGGTAGTTTAAAAAAAACCAATTACTGCGATTGACAATACCACCTTTCAACAACTTTATGTGAAAGATTCATAACGGTACGTTTAATATTATTTTTTACAGACATCCAAAGTGAACGCTCTCAGTGAATTTGTAAATATGGAAAAATTCGGGTATCGTTATGTGATACAATACTTTCAGTTGGATTCTACTCTGGGGAAGTCTGCTCCTTCGTTTACAATGGTCAAATATTGGGTCGCTAAGTTTAAGCGAGGTTGTACGAGCTGCCAAGATAAACACCGCAGTGGCCGACCAAGTGAGTTCACTACGTCAGAAAATGCGAAGAACATCCACAAAATGGTATTGGGTGACCGTCGACTAAAAGTGCGCAAGATAGCAGGCATAGCAGACATTTAAAAAAGTGTTGTGCATCGCATTTTGACCGAAAATTTGGACATGAGAAAGCTATGCGCAAGATGGGCGCCGCGTTTACTTACAATGGAGCACAAACAGCAACATGAGCATGTTTCCAACGAGTGTTTGGCAATGTTTTTCAGCAATAAAGCCGAGCTTTTGCGTCGATTTACAACCATGGATGAAACATGGGTCCATCATTTTACGCCTGAGAACAAGGAGCAGTCAAAGTAGTGGACTAAAAAGGGAGAACCAGCTCCAAAGAAAGGAAATATAATAAATATTTATTGATTATCTCAAAAAAGAAAAAGCAATCAACGGTGCATATTATGCAGCCTTATTGCAGTGTTTGAGTGATAAAATCAAGAAAAAACGGCCCCATCTGATAAAAAAGAAGGTGTTGTTTCATAAAAACAATGCCCCAGTCCACACGTGCATCATTGCGATGGCTAAAATCAGTGAGTTGAAGTTCAAATTGCTTTCTCATGCACCCTATTCACCAGACCTGGCTCCCTTTGATTATTTTCTTCTTCCGAATTTGAAAAAATGGCTGGGCGACAAAAGATTTGCCAATAATGAAGAGGTAGAGTCTGCGGTTAGTAGCTTTTTTGAGGAGCTTGACGGTTCCTACTATAAAGTGGGTATCGAAGCTATTGAAGATTGTTGGGAAAAGTGTACCGAGCTGAAAGGTAAATGTGTTGGAGGGTACAAAACATTTTCGCAATTTTTTAACTGTTTTCTTTGTCGGGTCGGGTACTTTTTGGATGGACTGACAGTAGGTTCAATAACGCCTTGTTTTTCTATGTCCGAGATCAGCGCGCTCACTCCTCCTTGTTTGGCTATAGGGAGATGTCTCGATGCTTGTCGAATCGGCTTGGCTCCCTGTGTATCTATTACGTGAGTTACCAGACTCGTTCGGCCTTGGTCATCCGGGCTTGTTGAGATGTCACTGTACTTGGTGACCAGATCAACTGGCGATTTGACCTCCTTCAATATTGCAGACGTGGATTCCCGGGCTTTGTCTGTGTCTTCCCGCCTTTTCCAATGCTAGTCATGAGTAGCTTCCAAGGAGGTGATGGTGGAAACAGGCTGGCAACTGCCGATGACTTCTCCCGCTTTGATGCTCATGGCTGAGTCTGCGGTGTTAAGGACTCGAACCGACACATATCCGTTCCTCAAAGATCTTACAAGGCTTCGCCCTACAATCAAACTTCGTAATGTGGACGTCTTCGTTGGCTTTATCAGATAAGATCGGTGGTCTCCAGAATTACTATCAAGCTTTCGGAAGAATTCGGTACATCAGTGTCAGTACATACCACTACATTCGTCTTGGAAATTCAGCCGCTGGGATCCTCCATCAATACTTCGACATTCTGCCATTTCAATACACGTTTGCCCAAATCCAACGTGATTCCATGTGGTCGCAGAAAATCCATTCCGAGAATGCAGTCATCCATAATGTTTGCAACCAGAAAATTATGTCAGAACACAAGGTCTCCCAACTGTATCTGGAGGTTGACCTCTCCATGAACAGGTGCAGTTTCTCCCGTAGCTGTTCGTAGTGAGGAAATTCTGCCCTTGTGAAGTTGTTGCTGTCTAACTAAGTCTGGTCGGATAATCGATTGGGTTGCACCAGTGTCGATGGTTATGGTGCAGTGTTCTCCGTCAACTTGACCCGGAAGGCATAAGTCCGCTTCTCCACGATGTAGTCTTGATACGGTGATAGGGGTGCTGGGGTCATCGATCCTCCTAACCAACCTCTGCCCCACGAAGTTGGCTCTTACATTTTTCCCGACCCCTGTGTTTGAAGGGCTTCCATTTTGGGCTCCTAACTCGGTCTGGATCTCCTCCTAGCTGCGCACCCTGGACAATAGCTCGGTTTTCTTCGCTTCTTGCAGTCTTTCTGCAGGTGCCCCTTCTCTCCGCAATTCCAGCATCTAGGTGCACCATTTACATGCGGGTCTCTTCATCAATTTTAAGGCGCTCACACCTGCACTCAACTGGGTCTTGTAAATACTCCAGACCGTTTGCCCATCGAATATTGGTATTTGCACATTTCTGGATGTGCTTTGCGCTGCGGTTATAAGTGGGGCTGGTGAGGTGGTTACAACTGCCTTCGCTGCTTCCAATTCTTTTTTCATGTTTTCCATCTCATGGTTGATTCCCTCCTCGGCTTGGCTGATCTCATGGTTGACTCTCTCCTCGACCTGGAATACCTTTTCCTCGACGCATTTGATTTGGTTGTTCAGACTACTGAGCTCTGCTTTTATTTCGGTAGACTGTTTTTCCAAATCTGCCTTCAAATCAGTTGACTGTTTCTCGCACTTTTCTATTACTCGAACAATATCGTTTCCCACACACTATCGCAGTTCTTACCGCAGTCGAATGAATGATTCCCCCATTCATTCAGCTCGCCTTTATATAGGGTTTCTAATCATTCCACTCAGTTCTCGTACATTGGTGAATTAGCGAGAACATTCCAGCAGTGAATGAATGGAGCAGTGACTCACTTTCAAATGTTGTTCATGCTTAGTAGGTTCTCGTGGTTTCGAGTAAATTCGTTTTGTTGATGTTCTTAATTGTTGTGAAAACGATTGCGACAGTAGCTCGCAGAATTATTTGTACATGTAACAATATATATATATATATATATATATATATATATATATATATATATATATATATATATATATATATATATATATATATATATATATATATATATATATATGTATATATATATATATATATATATATATATAATCATTTCTAATAGCAACCTTAGACAAATGTCAATGTTTCATTAAAATGAGGAATAGATTCGCTATTCTGGCTTAATTTGAAATCAAAATCTTTTGCTTTAATGACTTCTGAAAGTCTTCGGCTCCCTCTATCAGAGTTTCTTTGCTGGACCGATTAAAAATGAGTTCCAATCAGAGTAAGCTTCTGGAAACCATTATATACATTTATATTTCCATCTGTCAACCCTACCTTGTAGATTTATCTTATTACTAGTGATATTAAGATTCAGCACATTCACTCAAGACTTCTTGTGAAATATTCGTATACTTTTCGCTTTTATGAATACGTTATCTGGCTCCTGTGGACTAGCGCCCCCAGTTTTTCTGCTCATTTGTTGCTGATTTTTCTCCTAAAGTATGGACAAACTAAGTTCTAGACGTTCTTAAGGCATGATTTCAACGCGGCCAACAAAGGATGGTTGCAGTCCAAAAATCACCACAAACATTTTCTTGGTACGAGATTTTCAATCTTTTCAACATTGTTGCGATCTTAAATCTTAGAAACTAATTTTTCAAGGGTTCCAGTGCCTGCTTCTATCTTCTTATTTTTAGGACTACAGCCCCATGGCCCTTCGCTACCTGTAAAAAGCACCATTGGCCACGTCCTTCAATTGTGAAATCTGATCGACGATGTCTTCATGGACCGAGTCAGACAAGCGTTTCTGCGGTTTACTCACTGGTCTCCATTCTTCAGTTCTCCCAACGGATACGTTTTTGGGTATAAATTTCTCCTCTATACGATTCATGTGGCCAGTACATTGCAGCTTCTGCAGTCTTATCATCGTTGAGACCTCCAGCTCGTCAAAAATTTCATACAGTCTAGTCCAATTTTGCTTTAGGACCCGTATCACGAAGGCGTTCAATATATTTGCTGAGGCTTGGATTAGGGTCCATGTTTCACATCCATAGTATAACACAGGTCTTATCATAGATTTTTATACTTGAGCTTTGTTTTTCTGTGTGTGCAGCTGGATATCGAGATCAACAAAACTGAATAAAATATTTTATTTGCGAGCTGTATTCTTGTTACTTCGGCACCTAAATACGCAAATTTGCCCAAATTTTCAATATTGTAGTCGGGAAGTGTAATGTTTTGTATATTTAGGGCATTTGTTTAGGCTTTTGCAAAATAATTTTACAAAACCCTACTAAAATCGCGATCCGTCTGTCCGTCCGTCCGTGCATACATCCCTGTGTCAAAGCAATTTTTCTCGCAATCCATATAAGCTAGAAACATCAAATTTTGTATATAGGTGTAGGATGGTGCCTTTTTCAAAGCTCAAATGCAAAAACAAATTTATAAGGTATTTAAGGGGGTCTGCCCATATAGGGGAGTGGCCGCAAAAAAAAGTCATCAAAGGTAGGCGATGTGGTTATCAAATGGAGGGTATTGACGAGAAATTTTCATAAAGAGTGTTAAACTGGTATTTTCAGCTTCAAGGGGCGCACAGGGAGGGGAAATGCACGAAAACCTTGTATCCGCCCCCCCCCCCTCGCAATTGAACACCTGTGATCTGAAAAATCTGAAAACATCATGGAGTTGGATGTGTATAAGCACAACAGCGAGAAATTCCTCAGATGTAAAAATTCGCTCAATTTTGTTAATTATAGTATGATTCTCTAATTTCACATTTTCTCCAATAAAATTGTATAGATATCCATAAGCTCAACAAAATTCTACGTTTGAGTGGTCTTATAGAAGGTCCTAGTACTCTGCGAATTTGATCAAAATCGAATGATATTCGCGTAACTGATAGCCATTTGAAATTTCTCCAATAACACAAAATTTTCAGACGCTGCATTTTTGATTTGACCTCCTTAAAATTTTCAAATAAGATCAATAACATAAATTTTTTTGGGAGTTCATGATTTGAGTGATTTCTGTTAGTTTTAAACAAAATGGCGACCATTGGAAATAGAGAAACAATGGATTTTCTTATAAACGTGAACAACTCTGACATATTTCATGAATTTATTCATTGCCGGTGACTGCGTTTCGTAAGTTGAGTACAAAACCCTTCTAACACGAACATAGGTCTATCTACCCAACTGGTTTACAATTGCGTCATGAGGTTGGTTTTATTCTCATTGATTATTTTAACATGAAGATCAATTGGGAATTGCGCACAATCAAAATACACGTCAACAAACAACGTGAAGGTGGCTTGTTGTTATTTGCTGGATAGATTTATTCGCCTTCTGCGATTCAGATGTATTTGTATGTATGGAAAACCATTGAATTTCTAACAGGGTAAACATCTCCACTTTGGTCACTTTTGTACATATATAGTATTTTAAATTGGTAACGCATCCATCACATTCTTTGACTGTTAGCTTTTCTACATACAGAAGCATCACCAGCTTCACATTAAGGCAGCCCAACCCCCGCCACGTTGCAATCGGTATATATGCAATGTAATAAGCGGGCTTAGTTTATGAGCTAATAATTTCTGTTTTAGGACAACACCATCAAAACATTAGACGCAAGTCGACTGAGATTCTCGAAAATGCCAAAGAAAAGGCTCCACCTTTAAGAAATGTGTGAACGATCCTAGAGCATGTTCTATTCTTGATTAAAACTATGGAGGAGGTTTTTTTGGAGGTGCGAGCTCTATATATCAAGTCACTTACTATAAGAAAATTTTACTTCCATTACTGCAAAATACAAATAAACAAGTTGAGTCAGCAAGAGAGTGCTCCTACCAGAAGGTCTTTGTAACCATTCTTGGGCTCGTAACAGATTTTCTAATAGCGTGAATCAATGACTTAAACTATTCATCGAGTACTTGGATAAGAAATCGTTCAAATTGCCGCTATTTTGATCCAGTTTAAATAATTTTTCTGAATGCTGGACCGATTGAACATATCCAAACACTATTCCTCAAATTTTCAAGAAAATTGTAAGAAAATAAGATTGCCCAGGTCGATTTAAAATGTGTATCAACCATCAACACATGTTATTGTTGTTGTAATTGTATAAAATTGAAATACCTATAACTCACTTGATTATGATCCGATGTATGAAACTTGTTGAGCATAAAGATCTTATATTGATCTATATAATATAAAATCAAGATGTTTAGTATATTCCAAGTCTTCAGGTCAAACTATTTTTAACAAAGTTGAGTAAAATTCGATTTCTGAGGTATTGGTCACCCCACCTCCTTGATTTTTCTCAGATATTTTGGCTCAAAGGTGTCCGATGGCGAGGGGAGACACAAAATGTTATTTATTTATTTAAATTCCATTTAACAGATCAAACATAATCCAATTACAAAATGGAACAAAACAAACAGAAAAGAAAATTAATGAAAATTAGAATTAAGTGTTAAAGTTAATATAAAAAAGAAATTCAATGGTACTAACAACAATAAATATGCATGTAAAATTAAATTAAAGCACAAAAAAATAAAGTCTAATATTTACTCCAGTTGAGTTTTAAGAATCAGGCTTCTTAATCTCATTTTAAAAACTAGGTATGAGTCGGAAAAATGGCCAAGCTCAAGCTTATCATGATTCCTTATCATTCATATAATGGGAGAGTGAAAATATAAATTTGTACGGGCATACGGTGGCACGAAAAAATTGTTTGCCCAAGAAGAACGCGATGATTGACGAAAATGTAAGTCTGCAAACAATGTTAATGAAATTTGATTGTGGCAGAGTTGATACAGAAAACACTGATCTAGATATATGCGATGGGACGACAGAGAAGGCAAATGTAAGAAGGATAAACGACAGCCATAGGGTTGATATGGGACTTTGAATTTGTAAAACAAGACACGAGCAAATTTATGCTGGACGTTCTCTAATGAGTTAATGAGGTAGGAGTGTCGGGGAGACCAAATTACAGAGCAATATTCAATGATAGGACGGACAAGACAGATATACAATTGGACGGGGGTAGATATATTTTTAAATTTATGAGCATGCCTGTAAATAAGTCCCAATATTTTCGAGGCCCTGGTAGTCACAATTAGAATGTGTGCATCAAAATTGAGCTTAGGATCAAAAGTAAGGCCAAGACCTTTAGCAGAGCTTACAGCAGCAAGTGGGAATTCATTCAACATATAGGTGAAAGTCAGCGGAGAATGATTTAAATTAAAGGTCATTTTATAGCATTTGGCAACATTAAGACAGAGGTAGTTAGACAAACATCAGTTATTGACAATCTTGTCCAGGCCTGATAGGTCGAAAGGCTTTAAAATCACCGGCATACAGTAAGCAATTGGAGGCGATAACCGAAGGAAGATCATTTATAAACAATAGGAATAGGAAGGGACCTAAAATAGAACCTTGAAGAACACCAGAGGATGGATAGAATGGAATAGTGGTAGTTCCACAGTAATTTACACAACATATACGAGAAGACAGGCAGGAGTGCATCCATGATAAGAGAGGGCCAGCAACCCCAAAAGTTTTCAGTTTGTAACAGAGAAGTTGATGGTTGACCATGTCAAACGCCTTCGAGAAGTCAGTGAAGATGACATCAACCTGCAATTGATTGTCTAGGTCCTTAGCAATGTAATCGGTGAATTCAATTAAATTTGAGTTCGAAGAGCGACCTTTGAGAAAGCCATGTTGTTCCTTCGACAAGATAGGGGTCAATGAAATGGAAAGCCGGTTATGTACAAGACGCTCAATTAATTTTGGGAAACAGGAAATTAAGTAAATAGGACGATAATTGGTCACAGAAGAAGGATCACCACTTTTAAGAATAAGAACAACCTTTGCTCTTTTCCAATAAGTAGGGAAAATACCAATCTTTAGACTGAGGTTGAAGCGAAAAGTCAGAGGGAAATAAAGTGAAGCCATCAGGACCAGGTGATATATTAGGATTAAGTGAATTAATGAGGGATTCAACTTCGATATGGTCAGTGAAAAGTGAAGAAATATCAATGGAGTGAAGTAAGGGTGTATTAACGGGATCGGAGACATGAGAAGAAGGAATAAAAGTTGACGAGAAGAACTGAGAGAACAAGTTGGAAATATCCTGTGGAGAAGAGCTAACTATATTATTCTAGCGGACTGAAGGAGGGACAGAAGAGGAGGACTTGAAGGATTTAATGTATGACCAGAATGGTTTCGTATTATTCGCCATGAGGAAACTCTCCAAGCTACTGAAGTAGTTTTCATTGCAGTCTTTAGTTATTTTTTTGCTACAACACGCAGATCATGAAAGCGGGCTCTGTATTCTTCAGTACCATAACGCTTGAAACGGCGGTGTGCCTTACTTTTAGCATTCAAGGCACAAATTACTTGTTTGGTTAGCCATGGTTTCTGCTTTTCTTTGCTAAGAGCTTGTAAAGCCGTGAAGTGTTTAATCAACTCATAGAGGTAATTACTCAGAGCTTCCTCACGCTCAAAAAACTCCTGCCAGTCAACCAAGCTCAGTTCGGAGGCTAGAGAAGCAAAAGTACGACCTGACAAAGGTGAAATGGAGAGATCGAGCGATAATGGCAGATGATAACTATCAATGCCCACTAGATTTAATGCAATGGAAACAGAAAGACAGTTAAGGGGAAAGTTAGAAAGAACAAGGTCAAGTACCCGACCATTAGCATTAGGGATATTTTTGAATTGCGATAGTGAACAGAGTGATAGAAACGAGGGGAGAGATAAAGAAGATTCATCGGTTGATGAAGCAGAGAAAGGAAAGTTCTTCGTCCATTGCACTGTTCCTAAATTAAAATCACTGCATACTAGAATTAAAGATTGCGGATGATGCAATAAGACCTAACAGGAAAACTCGTCAAAGAATGTCTCATACACATACAAAGGAATGTAGATAGAGGAAACTTATAAAGATGTATTGTTAGGAAGGAAGATTTTGACAATCACACAATCCACAACACGGGAAAAGCAAAAATCAGCACAAAGAGAGCTACGCAAATGTTGGTATATTTTGCCTCTACTTGAACCCCTGATGCATAAAACAACTTTTTTATTTCAGATTCTAAAGACCTTTCATTTTATAGCCCATTCGACAACCATTGATTTTAAAATTTTTAAGGGCTACTTAGTTAGAAAAAATTTCTTAACAAGTTTTAAAATGTTTGATAAGACCTAAGCTTTTGAGAGACTACAACTTCTGACCTTTTCTCAAAGTTTGAGCTTTCTAGCGTTCATAGTTTCTGAGGAAACTTGCTTTGACGTACGAAAAGACGGATAGACAGGTCACGAAACTGGTAATTTTTTATAAAGACCTTAAAAATGAAAGGGTTTAAAAGTGCTTTTGCGTAACGCATATATAGTTGCCATTTATCTACCAAAGTAAGCATTTTTGGAACTGAAATAATTAAATTCCTTAGTTGTGATTTTTATCCATGTTTTTCAAAGCAAAGAAAAGCCCAAGAATGTTTACAAATACTCCAAGCCTTTACTTTCTACTCTTAGCATTGTAGTAAGGCATAGCTTAAAATTCTAAATTTTAACGTTCACAAATTGAATTAAATATTCTTGTTAAGCACCGAAATACATTTTTCGCTGGTACATGGAAGCAAGCAGCAGCTCGTCTCTGATCAATACTATGATAAACTTCTTAACAAAAAAGCGTTATATTTAAATGAATGAAAAACTCAAAGGCTCTGGTTGCTCAAAAAAAACGATTACTCGTATATCTACTTGTATAAATTTCAATGCAGAGCTAGATTAAATACCAAAAAGGATATGCGAATAGGAAGTCTAGAAAAAAAAACCGCTGAAAAGAATATGTTACAAGCAAGCAACTTCCATAATCAAAGGGTAAAAGGAACATGTTAACCACGACTCAGCAAGCAATAACTAAAATTGAAGAAATAAGTCAAAGAAATTTTACATCAACAAAGAAAATAATGCTCAACAGGCACACACCAAGAACGATGAAAAGAATCAATGAAATTTAAATTCAATCAAATCATCGTTCAACAAAGAGTGAAATGATAAAAAAAAGCAAATAAAGAGCACTGTACTTGGAGACATCGTTGAACATATTACAAATCATAAAATAGAAGAAAACCAAACATCAAAAGAAGGTAATATTCTCAGTTTCAAACCGTTCATAGAAAGTTTAGGTTTTGAAAAATAATAAGAGAAAAGAACAAATAAGATTTCCGGGTAACTGAAGCCACCAATTCGATTTACGAATGCAGATACCAAACACAAAGTGCTTTCTATCAATTTTTGGTCACAGTACATCCGTCATTACAAACCTATTGTATGTAAACTGAATATAGATTGAAATAATCTAATCTAAATAAGGTCAACAAAGACACAATTTGCATTAAGTCTGGTTCATTGGTTGACTTCAGAGAAGGGAGGGAAGCTCTTGAGGCAATTGAAGGCCTATATTATGCATACCTGCCTGAGGCAGATAAAAACCTGACTTTTCCGTTAAAGGAGGTTGACTTTGATGTGATGCCAAATGATATTTTTCGTTGTAGAAAAAGGACGAATTTCAATCATATCGATGGAACATTTTTCGAAATAGGGATCATTCTTTGCATGGAAATATTGTCATTTTTGAGGCAGAAATTTAATTACATTCTGTTGTTTATTTTACTTTTTCTGCTGTATATTTAAGTATCCCAAAGCATATCGTATAAAAGATACCCTAAATGTAAAGATATAGGAATAAATTGCGAAACAAAAGCTTATAAACTAAAGATTATGCGTTTATATGCTCGCGGTTTAGAGATAAATATAAAGAACGACATTTTTGTTCTTTTTGTTAATCGATGCCTCATTATAGATTTAAGGAAATTTATTTTTGAGTTCATGCGATTATCAAATAAACAATAAAATAAAAAAATTAACACGAGCTTGATTAAACTATTGCATGGAGAAAGTATTCGTATATGTAAAGTTGGAAATATTGTTTCATTGAAGGTGTTCAGAGACAACAAGGAGTCTTTTGGCATTTTGCTTATTTCCTTTTCACACCACATTCCCTTGCATATTGCCAACTCAGCTTTCAGATGGGTAGGGTCAACGATTACCGCAAGCCATTATTCTGCTAAGACTATCAAACAGGACTTAATTTCTTTAGCATTGGACATTAGTATGTAGTTTTTCTGGCAGAAGTACGGATAACTTTGCAAACACATCTTTTTGGTTTAATAACCGCTCTGCCATTTCTTTTAAAAAATAGTCAAGGAAATGAATGTAAACACTATATCTGTTGTAGTCTTCTGGATACTTGGTCTCATAGTTATCTCCATGTGTTTGCTTTGTTGTCATTCTGGCACTTCGGTTCATTCTCCTACATACGAGTGTAATTAAATGTTCCAAAACTGTAACATCTTTAGAAACGTTTGATGCTTCACATGGAACTGGAGATATAAAAATATTAAAAAATCCTCTTTCGAAATAAATACATAGCCTTCTTTTAGCATGTACCTTGCACATCGTGTAAACTATTCAATACTACTGATGTCCGTAGTCTCGTTAGCAAGGATGGAGAAACAACTGGCACCATTTATTTTGTTAACAATTTTAGAAAGGACGATTTCACTACACGTGTCAACTATTTGATTTTAAACTTTCACCCTGACAATTTTCTAAATCTGATTTTAAAGCGCCTGAATCAACCTGTTTCGATGGTAAAACCAAAATTAATCTCAAAGTACTAATTCGGCGAGAAGGCCTGCCTATTGAGGTTGAGCCATTACGCGATCTATTTGTAAAATATCACATGCAAATCAGACTTTCTGCAGACCAGGTAAAAAATGATCTGGAAACATACGCTTTGCATGAGAGATCTAAGCATGTCTCTATGCTCCAAAAAGCAAGAGACGAGTTTAACAAATATCATTCTTAATACTAACTTACCGTTTAATGGTATTAAACCCTTTTACCATAATTGTAGCGGTATGAGAGGGAAAATAAATAAATTATACCTTGATGCTAAGTCCTGCCATTTTAATGTATGAACGTTCACCAAAACCTGGCTACATGATAGCTACATAAACGAAAAAATTCCAGACAGTAGCTGGACCATTTATAGATCTGATCGTGACTACTCAAATACAGGCCTAACCAAAGGTGGCGGAGTGTTGATTGCGATCAAAAGTTCAGTGGCCTCTGAAAACGTTGATACGTCCTCCTATAAAACTTTTGAACATAAGGTCGTTCAAATACGCTTGGGCAAGTGGTTTTTATACCTACGGGTATTTTACATTCCACCAAAATCTGACGAAACCTCCTACGAGAAGATATTCTATTGCTGCATCACTAAAGGAACATGATCAAATTATGATTTTGGAAGACTTTAACCGCCCTAATTTATCTTTTACTCCTGATGAAACTCATAACCATCTTCTGCCAGTAAACCTTTCAAATACCATCGATCTTAATCTAATGAATGCCTTTCATGGTAATGACTTATAGCAAGTATCACTGACTCCAAACCAAAACGGAAACTGGTTGGATCTTATTTTTACCAATGTTTATGACGATTTTGTCGTAAGTCCAACCAATGACAAAGAGAACCTTTTCTCTAACACACGAAGCCATTTCACTTCTTCGGTTGAACTTCCTATGTATGATGTAACTTTTTCCCGAACGTACAATGACTGTATTGTATTTGATTTCTTAAATGCTGATTACAATAGCATTAAATTTTATCTTGCCAATATTGATTGGAACTATCTTTCAAGTTTAAATTTTGAGGAAGCAGTCTCTTCATTCTATGAAATACTCTTCGAATGCATTAAGACTCATGTTCCTAAAATAAAGAAAAAAAACCCAAAGTTTCCGACCCCTGGCTTGATCGCGGCTTACGACATCTGCGAAATCAAAGGAACAAGCTCTATAAATTAATGAGGGATAACAACTTTGACACAAGCCTTAAGATTAAATATGATGAGCTGGCTATGGAATTCACTATAAGATCTCGCGAAGCATATGATCAATACATTAATTCAACCGGGGAAAATATTATTCGTAATTCCGAAGAATTTTTCAATTTCTTAAAAACCAAGCAAAAAGCCACAGGATTTCGAATGTTCATGTTTTACGGTGATAGTAATTCAATTTGCCCTCAAATTATATGCGGCCTTTTTGCCGAGCATTTCCAAGAGGTTTCCCGCCCGACCACCAATTCTTCGAGCATACCAATTTGCCATTCAACGACAGGACTATTCTGTTTATTCTATTCAACACATCTTTATCACGAGGGGCTTTTCCAACCGTCTGAAAGTCTTCTCATTTGACTCCGATTTTCAAAAGTAGCGATAAGTGGTCTATAGAAAACTATAGAGGTATTGCGACACTATCAGCTATTCCAAAGTAGTTCGAAAAATTCGTTTGTGATAAGCTTACCACGTTGGTTGAACCACGTTTAAGCGAATAGCAGCATGATTTTCGCAAAGGTTGATCAACTATCACTAACCTAATGCTTCTTCCCTCAACTATTCTCTGCGAAATGGAAAAAGGTAACCAGATTGACGCTGTTTACACGGACTTCACCAAAGCTTTTGATCGAGTCGATCATGGAATTTTGATTTCCAAACTTCTGAAGCTCGGCATCTCTGAGTCCTTATTGAGTTGGATTGCATCGTACCTAAATATTCAAACACAGTTTGTAAAATTCCAGGGCACCTTTTCAAGAGAAATTATTGCCTCTTCTGGAGTGCCACAAGGTAGCCACCTGGGTCCCTTTTTATTCAACGTCATTATTTCCGACTTGTCTGAAATTTTATGTAACGTACCTCATCTTCTGTATGCTGATGACCTCAAATATACCACACCGTCAATTCCGATTCCGAGGCTATTTTTCTGCAAGCCAAAATAAATTCATTATTGAAATGGTGTAACGATAACAGGCTTTATCTGAATGTTGGAAAGTGTTATGTTATAAGCTTCTCGAGAAAAAATTCAGTATTTGCGCACACTCATAACGTGAATTATTCCCCACTTCAAAAAAAATGACCAGATCTCAGACCTGGGCGTTCTGTTGGACAGAAAGTTGAATTTCCATTCTCAATACGATACAATTCTTGCTCGGGCATGTAAGCAGCTCGGCTTTGTAAAACGTCGCGCCAAAGAATTCAAAAACCTATGGGCCACCAAAACTCTATAAACCTCATTTGTTTGCTCCCCTTTGAATATGGTTGCATTATTTGGAATCCATGCTTTGGGAATCGCATCATCCGCATTGAATCTGTGCAGAAACAGTTTATTCTTTTTGTCTTGCATGATGCGTATGACCCAAGAGACTTCGCTAACTTGCCACCTTACCAGCAAAGATTAAATATTTTGAATTTTCCTCGCTCTTATCTCGAAGAACTATCTTAAGTTCTTGCTTTGTTTTGAATGTAATCAATAAGATAGTAAATGTTGCATCACTATCAAGCAAAATCACGTTAAAGGAAACGTTTAAACATACTACGAATACTCGTCTGCTTCATGAAGACCAACATAAAACCACGTACGCAGACAACGAGCCAATTAATAGGTTTTGCAAGATCTTCAATTCTATAAGTGAACATTACTCTTCTTCTATCTCTATACACAACTTCAAAAAAAAGATTACTGATGCATTAAAATAAGTTATTTTTGAATACATATTTACTTTTTTGTGATTTGTTTAGATATAAGTACTTTCTTTGTGATTGCCTTGTTTGGCTTATTAAATAAATAAATAAATAAAGAAGAATCACCAGAATTAAACCTGAATTTTAGAAATGCTCTGAAGCTACCGTGATTTGTTTCAAAATCATTAAGTTTGATTTTTCATTGTCACAACAACAATTTTTACTACTGGTAGAATTTGCCTTATGTTTTCCATTACTTGTTGTTTTTTACTATCACAATTTGACTACGTATGTCATCACTTTTTCCTTCAAGTACATTCTTGAAACTTTGAGCTGAAACATGTGAGTTTTTGTGGTAAATACTTCTTTTATATCACCAAAACATATCCTTAACATCTTTTCAGCGAATAAAAGGTGAGTTTACACAGGTCTTTAGATGCACATGTTAATCCTTGCATACTTCAGTATCCCTTGCAAAAATCTTAACTTTCTTTGTCTCTGCTGAAAATTTTATATCATTTGAAATCCATGTCTTTGTCAAAACTATGCACCCTCCAATATCAGATGTCGATTTTTTTGAAAGCTCCAACATCAACATAACCAATTTTGTCCATTTTCAATTTGAAGCTGTTGTAAGAAACCTCATGTTGACTGGATCCTAAAAATAAATAAATAGAGATAAGGGCAGTCAAGTACATTGGGCTGTATACAATGGTAAACATGCTTTCGCCCCTAACATGAGTGACTAACGGGCTCACTAAAATTCGTGTGCTGTGGAAAACCACATATATCATGACTTTACTTCAGTCATCTTCTTCCCCCTCTCGGGCCTTTGCTTCCTGCAAATAACGCCTCAATCTATCTCAGTCCATTGACCGCGTTCTCCAATTTCTAAATCCAGCGATGAATTATCTTCGTCGAACCAGTCAGACCAGTGTTTCCTAGGTTCCCCCACTGATCTCCGGCCTTCAGTTCTCCCAACGAATACCTTTTTGGGTATCCGTTGTTCGTCCATACGATTTGTGTGGCCAGCCCATTGCAGCTTCCGCAGTCTACTTCAGTCATACTGCTAGTTAAATCGCACACGGTGTGGTGGCAGCAATTCAATTGAAAATAGAAAAAGCCGACTCCCTTTTGATTTTGTGTATTTTATTTTTATTTTTCTTCTCGAAATCGATTTTCAGCGATTGCGCTGAAGAAGAGTGAACGATTACGGTCGAAAATCGATTTCGAGAAGAAAAATAAAAATAAAATACACAAAATTAAAAGGAAGCTGTGTTTTTCTATTTTCAGTTGGCGTATTTTGTGAAGGCGAAAATGAATTCGATTACAAATATAGCGATTCAATGCTAACGATGCTGTCGCCAGTGTACTAGTGATGACTTTTTGCATAAATCAATAAAAAAATATTAGTTACTTCTTTTCAATATTTTCATTTGAAGTTCACAGCCTCTACGTTTCTATTGTATGGAAGCGCCAACACTGTTTAATAGCAATAACAAATGTTCTTAATATAAATACAAAATCAATGAAATGGTAGCACAATCTGCACCATGTACTATATTAAAAAAAATTTAACCAAATCCTTTTGCCTCAAAATTCACTAAGAACGATACTTAGTTATAGGGTTTGACCAACTTAAGAAAATACAGAAAGTGTTAAATTTAAATACAGAATGACTTCGAAATTGAAGACATTTTGCAAGCGTAGAATTAACATATTCCATATGAAACAGATTGTTCTTACAAATCCCAGTCTTCTACTTTGTTTACAATACATTTAACTGTGCATCGAGAGTCAGCTTTCCATTTTCAGTCGAATTGCCAATACTCTCACAGCATCAATTGAGCTAGAACCCCTTTTAATGGTTTTGAAATAACGCGTTTCTAGTAATTTCTCCATAATTCACATATATAACAAGTTGGGTGAACAGACCTACGCTCATGTCAGCAGGGTTTTGTATTCAATTTTCACAATGCAGTCACCAGATTGAATAAAGTCAAGAAGCATGTCAATGACGATTTTATTGAAGAAACTATGAAATTCGAAGATCATACTATTACTAACAAAGTTGAACGAATTTAGACTTCTGAGGTTTTTGTTATGGTTACACTCATAAATATCTCCCTTGATAATTATTTCAGATGTCCTTTCGCGAGGGAGGAAACACATTTCATCATGTGTTCAAAACATGCGCCTTAAACGTTGAAGTTGGGAAAAAATAACTCATAATTATTCACTCTTCGCATTTAAAACAGCCACTATTTTGTTTTACGATTACTGATGCCACTAGCTGAACCGATTCTCAAAGATATTCATGACACCTATCATTCCTGAAATTTTCATGCAAATCCTAGCAAAACTGTAGTGTCTGAGTCGGTAAAAAGCGCGTGCTGTTCCATAGTTCCATAGTAATACAGGAAAATTCAAACCACTATAACTTCGCTAAATATGATTCAATCTTTATGAAACTTGCAGGGTGAATTAACCTTATAAATAGTCATCTGTGTACTGAATTTCATTGAATTTAAGTGTACCGTTAAGATTTTATTCGAGAAAACATAAAATCGATAAATCATACTATTACTAACAAAGTTGAGTGGATTGCGACTTCTCACGTATTTGTTGTTGCTGTACTCATCAAGGCCTACATTCCTGATTTTTTCAGATTTTTCGGATCACAGGTGTCCAATCGCGAGGGGGGGGACACAAATTTTGCGTGTATTTCCCCTCCCTATGCGCCCCTTGAAGCAAACTTTGCGAAACTAAGACCTGTTTTGAAAAGTTCTCATCAAGACCTTTCATTTGATACCCATATCGGCTACCTTCAATGAAATTTTTTTTTCGGGGGGTCACTCCCCTACATGGGGAGACCCCCTTAATATCTTATAAAATTTTTTTGTAGTTGAACTTTGAAGAGAGCACCACTTTACACCTACGTACAAAATTTAATGTTTCTAGCTTAAGTAGTTTCCGAGAAAAACTGCTGTGACACACGGACGGACTGACGGACGGACAGACAGGACGCGATTTTGGAAGGGGTTTGTAAAATTATTTCACAAAACCCTAAAAACGTGATAAACGAGCTTTTCTGTAAAGATATTCATTCTAAAAAGTTTTATTATGTAATAACATTTGAATTTGTTCAAATATTTTTCTCCGTGTTTTTAGGACTTTGCACTAAAATACAAGACCCTATTGCAATCACGATCTGTGTCCGTCTGCCCGTCCGTCCGTCTGTATGTCACAGCACTTTTCCTCCGAAACTAGAGAGGCTACAGCCATGCAACTTTGTGGAAAGGTCAGAAATGGTGACTTCTTGAAATTTCAAGGAGGAAAAAAATTTTCAAAGGGGTTTAAAGGGGGTCTCCCCATATAGGGAGGTGACTCGTCAAAAAAAAAATTTCACCTTAGGTAGTCGAGTAGAATATCATTGGAAAGGTCTTAATGAGATCTTTTCAAAACAAGTCTTAGAATTGCCTTTTGGGTAACAAAAGGGGAAGGATAAGGGGAAATGTCCAAACTTTTCGCGTACCCCCGATTGGATACCTTTCATCCGGAAAATCTGAAAAAAATCATAAGTGTAGGCCTTAATAAGTACAACAACAACAAATACATGAGAAGTCGAAATTCACACAGCTTTGTTAGTAATAGTATGATTTCTCGATTTTATGTTTTCTTGAATAATATTTAAACGGTACCCTTAAATTCAATAAAATCTAGCAAACAAATGACTATTTATAAGAGTAAGTTTTTCTGAAAGTTTCATAAAGACCGAATGATATTTAACGAAGTTATAGCGATTTGAATTTTCCTGTATTACTATGGAACAATATGCCCTGTATTACTATGAAAACATATGGCTATGGAACCATTTGCGCTTTTTACCGACATAGACACTACAGCTTTGCTAGGAATTGCATGAAAATTTCAGGAATGATAGGTATCATGAAGATGAGTACATACAATTGAAACAAGTCAAATATGCAGGAGAGAGCTCGTGGCAAAAGGGCTTTGTAACCATTCTAGGATTCGAAAAAATAGGCCATGAATCGATGATTACAGTACAGGGGAGTGGCCCCTGAAAAAAATTTCATCAAAAGTAGCCGATATGAGTACCAACTGAAAGTTCTCTATGAGAGTTTTCAAAACAGTTCTTAAACTGACAGTTTTTGCTTCAGTGAGGGCACAGGGGGGGGAAATACATGAAACATATGTTTCCTGCCTCACCTGTGATCCTAAAAATCTGAAAAAATTATCAAGGGAGATATTTATGGGTATAACAATAACAAATACCTCAGAATTCAAAATTTTTTCAACTTTGTTAATAAGAGTATGATCCCCGAATTTCACATTTTCTCCAATGAAATCGTCCTTGACATGCTTCTTGATTTTATTCGTTGCTGGTTACTGCATTTTGTAAGTGGAGTACAAAACCCTTCTGACATGAGCATAGGTCTGTCTACCCAACTTGTTTAATTTCTGGGGGAGTGGGCGATGTATCTCCCCTTGGGTAAGCTATTGAACTTTCAAGCCCTTCAAGCTTTCATATGTTAACCAGCTGTCAATTTGAGATTTTAGAGCTAATTTAAAAAAATGTTTAATCGCTTACGAGATACTTTTAGTTTTCACCATGCCACCAAATTTTTTTCAAAATTGCTTTGATATTATCGTTTCAACTGCAATAACAAATTTTTATACAATTTTTCACTTCTGATCGGCTACTTTTTGAATAGCAAGCAATAATGAACACAACCAACGTGACATAGACAAGCTTGTTGCACAGTACAAACAAAAACGGGGACGCCAACTGACTGAAACACGCATGAACGACCAATAGTGGATTCTGTTAACATACGTAGGCAAAGAGACATAAATAATTTCATAAAATACAAACTGCATTCAAAACTTACAACAACATTGGAAACAAACTGAAACCAAAACCAAACGACACATTAATATACAAGAACAGTGGCATATACAAGCTGATATACAAGGACTGCAACATGGTATACATAGGAAGGACAACATGGAAACTGACGACAAGATACAAAGAGCACTTACGATATTCCTTGCACAACAAGGTAGAATTCAATTATGTCACGTACGTACAAAACCACGCACACGCGCCTGATGCTATGACAAACTCTTTGACAACGCTATACAAAAAGCTAAATGGCCAAGACTTGACATCTTAGAAAGACTTAAAATATACAACCATAGAAAGAGAGACGGTAGCATTATCAACAAAGAACTTATTACAAATTCCGATGCAATTTTCTCAGTACTAAACACACCCTTCGACGAAAACAAAAGCGAGACAAACCAGAACAAATGGACATCCAACAACCCAAAAACAAAAACGTTATATCATTCAACCTGGCCTAACTTAGCCAAATATGGTGATAACAGTGAGTGACTAATGATTTTTAAATCTATCTCGTTCGTTCGTTCGAGAGATTACCCGAATGAAATCTAAGCCGACCTCTCATCGGTTCTAGATGGGAAATCTTGGAACGTGACAACTAACTGTACCCATCAGGTCGACAAATCCGGACACTCACGTACGTACAATAAAACAAGTCGAAATTTTAAAAACTAATATTTTTAGCTGCCATTTTCACTAAAAATTGAATTATTTTGCCCTGTCTAGAGTGAAATTCTGATTTGAACGAGATTTGGCATATTGATTGATGAGGTCCTTGCACACAAAGATTTATAATAGTCCAAAATCAAATGCATGCATTCAAAAGGCAAGCGCGATTCTCTATTTTAATAGCAACTGAAATAATGAATTATTTTCATGGAAACGTTTTAAATGACTTAATTTGAAAGTATTTATAATTCAGACAATTTTTAAATATTGTAAAATATTTTTAACAATACCCTTAAAAAATTATAAAATCGCGACTTGTCTGTTTGTCCGTCCGTCCGTTTGTTCGTGGGTCACAGTAAGTTTCCTTGCAAACCACATAAGCTAGAATGAGGAAATTTTCCTCGTAGGCCAAAAGTGGTTCCTCTTGAAATTTGCAGTGTAAGAAAATATTTTAAAGTGTTTAAGGGGGTCTCCCCATTCAGGGTGGTGACTTAAACATTTTTTTGTTATTTCTGTAACCCTCTAGCAGCGATGTTTCTCAACAAATTATAAGTTATTAAGGCAAGCTTATTTAATTTAACTATGCAAATCGGATCACAAATAAAAGATTTGAAAATTTACAGCTTAATATTTTCAGCAGACATTTTCAATGAAAATTGAAAATGACGGCCTGTGGAGGTTCAGAAAAGAATTGAAAATGTATATATTAATGGCAATGCAAGTGCTGATTAAACTTTTATGGAAATCTTTTGAAATTAACTATCTGAGCTTTTTAAGCCAAAAAGTTATTTGTGTGGTAACCACTGTGAAATGTGTAAGCAGTGATTGCGAGAAGGGCAAAACGAGTATAAATATGTTTATAACAATTCATTACCCGCCGATTTTCAATATGTGATCCATATGTGTGCAACTCAATTTAATTAGCAAAATATTTGCGCACCTATGAAGGGTCTGCAAATACAAACTCAAAAAATTGCAACATGAAGTCCAGTAGTGGGCAAGCCAAATTCTTTTTCGAAACCCTAGGCTACATGCAAGAAATATACCCTTCGGCTGGTGCTGTCAACGGAGATTTTTTTTATTAGAGTAGGT
The DNA here is from genome assembly GCA_963969285.1 of Odontomyia ornata. Lineage (NCBI taxonomy): Eukaryota > Metazoa > Arthropoda > Insecta > Diptera > Stratiomyidae > Odontomyia > Odontomyia ornata. The sequence goes on from OZ017738.1 coordinate 379,485,956, forward strand.
TTTTTCATTTTAGTCGGTTATTTAGGGCGCCACGTCACTAATATTTGCGAAAGCGTACATTTTTTTGTTTAGTGGCTTTTTTGTGGTCATTTCCTCGGGACGAAAGTAACGTAATTTGAAGTAGAGTCGGTGGAATTCGTTCGACGCATTTCAAATCGGGCATTTGAACCGGTGGCTGATTTTTGAACTTCAGATTGTATCTGCTTGCGTAAGAATTATGACTGAAACTCCTCTCCGAACTAGCTAGCTAGCCAGCAGTCACCTCGGAGTAGACTAAGAGTGTCCGGACTTGTCGACCTGATGGGTACAGTTAGTTGTCACGTTCCAAGATTTTCCATCTAGAACCGATGAGAGGTCGGCTTAGATTTCATTCGGGTAATCTCTCGAACGAACGAACGAGATAGATTTAAAAATCATTAGTCACTCACTGTTATCACCATGTTTGGCTAAGTTAGGCCAGGTTGAATGATATTACGTTTTTGTTTTTGGGTTGTTGGATGTCCATTTGTTCTGGTTTGTCTCGCTTTTGTTTTCGTCGAAGGGTGTGTTTAGTACTGAGAAAATTGCATCGGAATTTGTAATAAGTTCTTTGTTGATAATGCTACCGTCTCTCTTTCTATGGTTGTATATTTTAAGTCTTTCTAAGATGTCAAGTCTTGGCCATTTAGCTTTTTGTATAGCGTTGTCAAAGAGTTTGTCATAGCATCAGGCGCGTGTGCGTGGTTTTGTACGTAAGTGACATAATTGAATTCTACCTTGTTGTGCAAGGAATATCGTAAGTGCTCTTTGTATCTTGTCGTCAGTTTCCATGTTGTCCTTCCTATGTATACCATGTTGCAGTCCTTGTATATCAGCTTGTATATGCCAATGTTCTTGTATATTAATGTGTCGTTTGGTTTTGGTTTCAGTTTGTTTCCAATGTTGTTGTAAGTTTTGAATGCAGTTTGTATTTTATGAAATTATTTATGTCTCTTTGCCTACGTATGTTAACAGAATCCACTATTGGTCGTTCATGCGTGTTTCAGTCAGTTGGCGTCCCCGTTTTTGTTTGTACTGTGCAACAAGCTTGTCTATGTCACGTTGGTTGTGTTCATTATTACTTGCTATTCAAAAAGCAACCGATCAGAAGTGAAAAATTTTATAAAAATTTGTTATTGCAGTTGAAACGATAATATCGAACCAATTTTGAAAAAAAATTGGTGGTATGGTGAAAACTAGAAGTATCTCGTAAGCGACAAAAAAATTTTAAATTAGCTCTAAAATCTCAAATTGACAGCTGGTTAACATATGAAAGCTTGAAGGGCTTGAAAGTTCAATAGCTTGCCCAGGGGGGCCCACTCCCTCAAAAATTAAAAAAACACGGAAAAGAATATTTGAACAAAGTCAAATATTATGACATAACAAAAGTTTTGCTTTTTAGAATGAATATCTTTACAGAAAAGCTCGTTTATCACGTTTGACTAGAGTTTTTATATATGTAAATTATGGGGAAATTGCCAAAAACGCGTTGTTTCAAATCAGTTAAAAGGGATTCTAGCTCAATTGATGCTGTGAGAGTCATGGCAATTCGAATGAAAATGGAAAGCTGACTCTCGATGCACAGTTAAATGAATTGTAAACAAAGTAGAAAACTGGGATTGGTAGGAACAATCTGTTTCATATGGAATATGTTAATTTTACGCTTGCAAAATTTCTTCAATTTCGAAGTTATTCTGCATTTTAATTTAACACTTTCTGTATTTTTTTTAAGTTGGTCAAACCCAATAACTAAGTATTGTTCTTAGTGAATTTTGAGGTAAAACGATTTGGTTAAATTTTTTTAAATATTAATTTTGTATTTATATTAAGAACATTTGTCCGAAATATAAAATCTAAAACTGGAAAGTAAAATTCTTCCCTATTTTTCAGTACGATTTCTAAATAACGAGAGTCAGTATCAAGTCAAATGGTCTGATAAAATAGCGGTTTTCTTAGTTTACACGAAAATTATACAGTAACGAAAGCTGTGTTAGATATATGTTAGATAACTAAATAAAACTGAAGCTGGTAATGCACTTGCTCAACATTCTTCATGAACAATGCTAGCATATTATATTATTTATTTTCATACATTATTTTTTTCATAGTACTTATGAATAATTTAATTTTTATTATTTTATTTTCAACCTAAGTATGTTAATTAATTTTTTTCACTAAGATGTATGTATGATGCTATGTTTGCATTTTTTCAATGAGGCCCGGCGGCTTTAAAAGCCGCCGGGCCTTGCTTAGTTGTGTGAGCAGCCGCGTTTCGACTACTTTGAGTCATCTTCAGTGTCTTCACACTGCGCGTTTTGACTACTTTGAGTCATCTTCAGTGTCTTCATACTGAAGGTGACTCAAAGTAGTCGAAACGCGTCTGCTCACACAACTAAGCAAGGCCCGACGGCTTTTAAAGAAAAAAGAGAATTGGCCTGGGGATATCAAATAAACAAAATTATTGACTATCAATTGATATTCTTTTTTTCTGCAGCATTCAAACAAATTTAATCAATTGTGGAATTTGGCTCAAGTTTTAACTCTAACTTATAAAATTACAAGTATCAATTATCTACACCACTTGATTAATCTACTGTGTAAATTTTTTGGCTCTTGTGAATCTAAACATAAATAGGAGTCAATAGGAAGGATCAACAGTAATATAGATTTTTTTTACGTCTTGAATTAAATTTCCACGATACTAAATATCTTTTGCTTTATATTACATGGTAATATTGAAGGACATTGTCACGTTTAATATTCGACGATACTCGTATATAATGCTTGTATACATGCTTTCAGCTATGATTCTTCTGTAAAATATCGTTTAAAAATATAATGGGTTATTTTATATTTAATTCATATAATGTTTTTCCACAGTGACGATTTTTGTGACTGTATAATATGCAGAAAAATCATTAAGGCAATTATATTAAATTCTAGTCTGAGCTGCAAACTATAGTTCATCGACTTTTCTTAACGCAAGTAACTATTTATAAATTATGTGCGGGCTTAATAGGACCTTTTTCGTCATTACAGCAAATTGAGATGAGCGTTTGTATCTCTAAGCTTTGTAACGATCATTGTTGTTGATGGCGCAACATAACACCAACGCAAATATCAATCCAAATAACTCGGGTGAAGTGATTGCTTTCATAATTCCGAGCAAAATAGTCCAATTCTCGTGTATAGTTTTCAAAAATTCGTCCATACAAGATGCTCTCATTAGGCATGCAGTTTTTGATTGAAATACACTTCTTGAACACAAACTCACCGGTGATGTTTGATCACTTCTGCCATAAGCGGTGCTCATTACAATCGGCGGAGTGACACAGTCATTGTTCGACTGCGAGGTACCTAAAGTTTCAGCACCGCCTGCAAACTCCCAACCCTCTGGGTGACGGCCAAACGAAAACTATAAGCAAGGCTTTCAAGAGGAAAACCCTCACGCAAGTTGCACTAATCACCGCTTACCTCACCAAGGAAAATTATTTCCTATCACCCAGCATCTTCCTTAGCCAACTATTTTGGTGTGCTATTCCAAATTTCGAGGCAATAATCCGTACTAACAGGAATAACTTGAAATAGCGGCCCTTCGGCACATTCTAGAACAATGGAGATGTTTATTAACTGCACTATTACTTATTTTTCAAGCAACCCAAAAACTTACTAGCATAGGGGAACACGAATTCCTGCCATCCAGTGATTGGAAAATATATTCCGTGATCACACGCAGCACGTATGGAAAATTGAATTGTTTTACTCGAATTACTTTACGCAAGATGAACTTTATATTTCAATGCAAATTGGACTTCCTACGGTCCTAGCGCTACTCACACCTAAATATATTTTCTGTCGACCGGCGTTATCCACTCCTCGCTGACGTTAAGTCCCGGCTCAGTCGCAGAGATCTGTCATCCAACCTTATCAACCGGTTGGGAAATTTATATATGGATGACAGATCTCAGCGGAATATCAATCTGCGGGATCGTTGGTTATTACAAGTGTTCAAGCAATTCGTAATTTAATTCTTACAATTTAGTCATCGTCAACGCACTTGTGTGGGGGCGTGCGTTGTTTTGATGAAAAATGATTATTCTTTCCTGTAAGCCAGACCTTTTTTCACGAATCCAACTAGTCCAAAAGGTTGCAATGATATGCAGAGTTTATTGTTTTACCTTTTTTAAGACAATCAATCTACAAAATCCCACTAGAATCCCAGAAAACTGACCATAACCTTCTTTGCCAATGGTTCTGATTTGACCTATTTTGACGCTAATCAACCAATTTCAGTCCTTTGCAAACGTTCTTGTTTCAGTTTCGGATCATCATGGTAGATTTAAGCCTCACCCATGGCTAGAGACAACTCACAAAACTGGTTTCATTCTGCTTAAAGCGTTACAAATTGTTTCCGATTCAGTATTTGTTGAATTGTTAATAAATGTGGCACTACCTTTCCAAATAACTTTTTCATATATAATTTTTCGTATAAAATATAGACTACTCTTTTGTTTGAGATGCCTAGGGTATCAGCAATTTCAAGCTTAGTCGTACTTGGATCTTTAAGAATAACATCATAGACTTACTCAATGGTTTCTGGTGTTTTTGGTCGTCCAATATGAGGTTCATCTTCAACGCTTTTATGACCACGTTTAAACACTAAAACCCATCAATATACTGTTGAAAATGAACGAACAGATTTCTTTGATACTTTCATAATTTTTATATTAATTTCAGTTGCTGATAAACCTTCGAAGTAAATAGTTTTATCACTGCAACTCAACTCAACTTCAAATTGCTTGTGAACAAAATTCAACTACAGCTTAACAAGCCATGTACCTGAAATCCCTGAAAACATGTAGTTTGACTTTTCTCGCCGACTTATATGGCGGTATATGAAGAAATGTGGAAGTGTTAACCAAAATCGAGGTTTTGTACGGTTTCAAGGCAAATTTCAAGGGTGGAATCAAGACAATCCACGAAGAACATTGCAGTGCCCCTTAGGGAGTAAATTTCAGTTGCTTATAAACAGAGAATTAATTGACAGATAGAAACAAACTTTTGTGTAAATTCATCTCAGAGCAATAAGAAAATGGAGAAGGCAGTCTACACAAAGTATATGAGGAGAGACGGGGGCCCCATTTCGGGCTGGTCTGTCAGACTGGCTCGAGTTGGCTCTCTCAGATTCTCTCTTGTGCCGTAACGTCAAAGTTGATCGTCGCTCGTGCTCCAAGAAAACAATGCAATTGACTTATGGGGACTTGTTTAAACAAATTCAAAATCACACTTGGTTTCATTTTTGTACATCGTATATATAAAATATTTACATAAATAGATATAATACAGATTATAGCAGATGGATAAGATTTACTACTAATGAATATCAAATCACCGTTCAACAGAACCCTTAACTTCGCCTATGTTGAGTTCCAAGCCCGGTAGAAATATGAGAAGGAGGCTATTTTAAATTTTATAAAAAAAAAACTCGGTTTCTCGTTATAATATATAAGACATTGGTGAGCTGTTTTCCCCAAGATTGATTTTTTTTTTCAAATTCAAAAGTGCTGTATTGAATCAATCGTAATAAAGTTTAAAAAAATTAATAACATTAAAAAATATAAAAAAACTTAAAGATTTAATGGGACACATTCCTCTATAAATTTAAGCAATATTCAATCGAAAAATTTGCCACAAACGACACCAAATTTTATTAATAGAAAATTACTATATATGATTCATTAATTGAAAAAAAGGAGATAAAATGAACCAAGACTATTCAAAAATTGAATATAATACTGAGAGCGCAATAAGTTCTTGAATATCTAGAAGTCTATGAATCTACCTAAATTCTAATGAAATTTAATTAAAAAAATATGTTTTTCTTATTATAATATTATTCTATAGCAATATATGTAACCTAGACTTTTAAACTTAACTCTTGTTCTAATGGCTGGCAGCTATCTATGTTAATCTATCTGATTGTGTCTATAATATTTTTAATAAGAGTCATCATCATCAAGTAAAACTGCATTTGAAAATAAAATTCAGTTGACTAGGTCAAATAAGCTAACGGTTAAAATAAAAACGGAATAAATTAACAAAGTTAATTTAAAGTGGTTTCAAATGTGACTATTGTATTTCTGAATTCAACATTTAAACATAAAATTTTGCTCACATGCATTGAATTTTAAACGTTGGCACCAAATTTGCCTAAAACACTTAACCATTTTCACAACGCCCTTGTTCTTTGAATAAAATATTGTTTAGTTTTGCTGCCAGCCATCTCATACTCTTTGCTGGGAACTGCAGTCTCTCCGACAGAGGTTGTGTTATTAGGAAGTTTTCTTGCGTGTAGTCCCTCCGTTTCTTATTGCTCTGAGGTTTTCATATAGAAGATGAAATATAAAAATGGCCTATAAATTTTGATTCTTGTACTGGTTAAAAGGTGTCGCTTTCGAAATTTTTTTTTGCGAATATCAAATCGACAAAGAGACATCTATCTGTGAAACAGTTTGAAATACCGATAGCGACTTTCTGTAGTATGTATCTTTGGATTCCTCAGTCGTGAAGGCATTTTCAAAAAGCCCGAAAGGAATAATCACCGCAGTCTCTTCTATGTCCTATTCCACTTCCCGAAATTGGTGATAGGCGTGGGCGAGGTTGATCATCAAAAATATTGTTTTGCCATGTAAGTTATGGACGAAATCTTTAACACTAGCTATCGGGTATCGATCTGCAATGGTTACAGAGTTCAATCTCCTATAATCGCCACACGGCCTCCATTTTTCGACAGCTTCTGGACCAAACGAAGAGGGTTGGCCCATGGGCTCCTCGGAAGGTGACATATTCCTTTCAACCATGTACTCGAATTTGGCCTAAGTGGCTTGGAACGTATCTTGCGGTAACCAATGGGCTCTTTCAGAAATGGGAGGACCTTTCGTGACGATATAATGCTTGAGCACCGTCTCTTGAGCTGTTGTGATCACTGCCGGGTTTGTTATTTTAGGAAACTAGAACAGAATCTGATGGGATGGTGTCCGTTACTCTACCATCCTTATAGACTGCATCAAGCCATTTGAAATTGTCGCCAAAGAAGGTAAATTGGCCTTACTGTCAGTTGCTTCCACTTCACGTCCACCAATAAATTAAAATAATGCAGAAAATCGGCTTCAGGAATGGGTTATTTCACAGTAGCAATTGTAGTAATCGAGCAGTCACCTAAGTAAACTGCCCGCATAACACTGTTCTGAAATTTCTATTGCAGATTTGAAAAAATTAATTCTTCTTCTTTGTAGCCCTACAGTCCCTTTCAGGCCTCATTATCATGATCGATTGCATCGGCACTCCACAAGGTGATATGATCATTTTCACGCTTTGACCGTGTGTCCGTCCACCCAGCTGCAATACGTTCTGATTTTAAACCAGCACGTATCATAACTGAAATTTAATCACTCAAATTAAAAATTTTTTAAATTACAAAGTCTTAAAAAAAATTAATTTTTTTTTATAATTATAAATTTACATTATTTTTTATATATATTAAACTTAAATTTTCCTTTACATTGGCACTTTTTATGATATTTATCTTTTTTTTTATGATTTAAACTTTTCTATATAATATTTTAATTTTTTTTAATTTTATTTCGCTTATCTGCAATTGAAAATTCTGATATGAGAACACTGATATAATTCTTCCTATCCATGTATTGCATTGCCGAATGCAATCTAACTTGGGCGAACTAGAGGCTCGTCTCAATTTACCGTTGCGGCATAGAGATGTTGCTGAGACTGGGACGGATCGTAAAGTAGCTTTGCAGAAGCGGGGCGCGACCCAATCGAGTTTCGGTGGCGGTAGAGAAACAGGCGGCGTTGAAAGCGCATGCGGTACTGGATGCGAGTGAAATGTTTGAAACAAGGATAAATTGCTGAAGAGTGCCAAAAGGAAGAGTTTTCCAGTGGTAGTTCAAGTTGTCGCCAAGCGAAAAAGAAAAACCCCAAATGGATCATTTGCTGTGAAAATTCAGAGTTCTCTTCACGCGTTCAACGTGCTGTTTTTGTTAAGTGTTCGCGATCACGAAAAACTTGGTAGTGAGTTGCTGCTGAAGCGTGTGCGTGCGTTTGCGTATTTCTTTCAACAAAACTCGGTGCTCGTTGTGTGCAAATAATGTACGAAAGTAAAAGTGGATTGCTAGTCTAGCCTAGGTTTTCCTACTCGCGCGGAAAACTGCTCAAGTGCAACATAGTGTTGTGTGCGCCACAAAAGCAGGAAATTCGCGTGGATCTTGTCGTGAGTGTCATGGACTATCTTGACGAAACGCACCATCGCGGACGAAGCTCTGGATGTATTTTTAGTATCGGAATATCCGATAATTATTTGTTCCGATCTGTTTTTGTTTATTTATTCCCACCCAACAAAAAGTGCTGAAAGCGAAATTGCGGGACTTAGTATTTTTTTTTTTTTTTATCGCAACTGTTACAAATTTTCGGTAGTTAGCAGACACCAAAGAGGAGCTTTTCGTGAACTTGTGAGAAAAAAAACGTGAAGTATAAACTTAACGGGAAAGCCAAAATGAAAACAGTCTCAGTTTTGCCTGCTTGTGGAAGGGGGAAAATATTCTAGCGAAGAAACTCAAAGCCCAGATTTTAACATTTTTGAATCGCGTGTCATTTGTACTGATCCATAAGCACCGGAAATGTTTAGTGTTTTTCGTGCTGAGCTTTTACGAATTCAAAAGGGAGGCGCCATCCACAATTTTTTCTGGATTTTCACCGAAAGTAGAATTTGAAATTGCAAGCAACGCTCGCGTAAGTTCAATGTCTGTGTGTCTCACTGTGGGGCTCCCAACAACTTAGGAAAGAATTCAGTGCCTTCGTAGACGACAATCCTTTCGCTGTGTTTGCGTATTTTGCAACCTTTTTGCTGCTCGATCAAAAATTAATCGCAAATCAAAGCAGAAAAGAAAGTTCAAAAGAATAACGTTTACATGTCCCTCATTGGTTAATTAAAAGATGAGAGTCGATAAACGTTTGCCCACCCCGTTTACGAGCGCTCGTTAGGAGCGTATCCTTTTTGGTTATTGAAAAGAAACAAAAATTATATGCAAATATTTATATACTAGCATAATTATTAAGCATACGAGGAATTTGATTCAATCACGATTAGCTTGACTTTGCTATTTGTGGTAGAAATACTTTATCATAAATAAAATAAAACAAGTTGGGTAAACAGACCAATGCTCATGTCAGAAGGGTTTTGTATTGAATTTACAAAATGCAGTCACCAGATCGAATCAAATCAAAATACATGTCAGAGACGATTTTCTTGGAGAAAATATGAAATTCGAAGATCATGCTACTATTAACAAAGTTGAACGAATTTCGATTTCTGAGGTTTTTGTTATTGTTATACTCATAAATATCTCCCTTGATAATTATTTCAGATGTCCATTCGCGAGGAAGGAAACACATTTTTCATGTATTTCCCCCCTGTGCTCCCACTGAAGCAAAAACTGACAGGTTAAGAACTGTTTTGAAATGCTCACATGAAAACTTTCATTTCATACTCATATCGGCTACGTTTGATGAATTTTTTTTCAGGGGCCATTTCCTGTACTGTTATCATCGATTCATGGCTAATTTTTTCGAATCCAAGAATGGTTCCAAAGCCCTTTTGCTAGGAGCTCTCTCCCACCTTCTTGACTTGTTTCACTCATGAGCATTAATTGTAGTTACTCATCTTCAGTCATTCATTAAATTGAATTAAGTGTTCAAAGCATTCACCTTAAATGTTGAAGTTGGGAAAAAATAACTCAAAATTATCCAATCTTCGCATTTAAAACAGCCACTATTTTGTTTTACGATTACTGATACCACTAGCTGAACCGATTCTCAAAGATCTACATGACACCTATAATTCCTGAAATTTTCATGCAAATCCTAGCAAAATTGTAGTGTCTGAGTCGGTAAAAAGCGCATGTTGCTCCGTACCCATATGTTGCCATACTAATAAATGCAGCGCAATTGTTCCATAGTAATACAGGAAAATCCAAACCGATATAACCTCACTAAATATGATTCAATCTTTATGAAACTTTCAGGATAGATCAATCTTATAAATAGTCATCTGTGTACTGAATTTCATTGAATTTAAGGGTACCATTAAGATTTTATTCAAGAAAACATAAAATCGATAAATCATACTATTACTAACAAAGTTGAGTGAATTGCGACTTCTCACGTATTTGTTGTTGTTGTACTCACCGAGGCCTACAATCCTGATTTTTTTCAGATTTTTCGGATCACAGGTGTCCTGTCGCGAGGGGGGAGGGGACACCAATTTTTCGTGTATTTCCCCTCCCTGTGTGCCCCTCGAAGCAAATTTTGCCAAACTAAGACCTGTTTTGGAAAGTTCTCATTAAGACCTTTCATTTGATAACCATATCGGCTACTTTCAATGAAATTTTTTTTTCGGGGGGTCACTCCCCTGTATGGGGAGACCCTCCTTAAATACCTCACCAAATTTTTTTGTAGTTGAACTTTGAAGAGAACACCACTTTACACCTACACGCAAAATTTGATGTTTCTAGCTTAACTAGTTTCCGAGAAAAACTGCTGTGACACACGGACGGACAGACGGACGGACGGACAGACAGGACGCGATTTTAGAAGGGTTTTGTAAAATTATTTTACAAAACCCTAAAAAGTAAATTACATGTATAGTATACGTACGATTTAAAAATGAGGAAACAAAGTACACAGAAATTTAAAATTTAAGCCAAAAAAATTTACCATGAAATACGAGAGTTTGTGGAATAAAAACAATGTTTTGTAATTAAATCCAAACTCAGTCTTACCATTCGGCTTTATTAACCTGACCGGGTATGGGACCCGCCACGTTGGCTGGCCCCTCCACTAACATGAGCTAGCCATAAGGTGAGCTCGCCCCTTATTCTGACGTTACAGGTGCTCTTGCATGGTAAGGTGGCCCCCCGGTAGCTTGCCTATTTATGGCATAGTGTTATGTGATTCCGTCACATAATACTATGACATAAATTTGCCACGTTTATATTTTTCATTTAAAGGACAAATTCATTTAAATTATGTTTGTATGCGTTTTTCACTTAAATGGAAAATATGGCCACACTTACATTTGGATCTCAATCTGGTCGGGAGGGTGCGAGGTGGCATCGCTTCAACTTAGGTACCCCGCTCTTATTTGGGGGCCATAAGAATCGTTGGTCATGACGAAGTCCGCTCAAGTCTGTCTGTTTACTCCCGGCTCAGTTTGTTACTGGCTATAAGAAATTTTAACCTATAATAGATTACTTCGGCCTCGATACCAGTCAATCCACATTAGACCCTTTCAATTCGTGAATACGAAATTTTTTTGTAGTGGGTCTTTGTGCTGGGGAAAAAAACCCACCCCCCCGACACCGCAATGCTGGCCTGCCAGCGCATTCACGCGTCTTCAGGCAAGGTCGATCTCGGCAGATCCCCCCATCTTCTTTCGCATTTCACTACACAATATAGAAGCACCATTTGAAAATCCGGCAGAGTCCCAAGTCAAGCGATAAAATTTGATCACCAAATGTGCCGATTGTCGCATTAAGTTTTCGATCCACTTTAGTACGTCTACTCTGGCAAGGAATTACCGACACTTCTAGTCCCGTGTCTACAAGAAATATCTTTCCTGTATTTTTATCGGTGATAGATAAATGGTTCTTTGCTTGGCCATCGCCGATGACCATTCTTAATGACGATGCCGTTCCCTTTCGCTGATAATTACAGGGATCTCGACTGTGGGTTGCCTTCTCGACATACATTCGATAGTATTAACAGAAATGTGATGCTTTTCCTTCATTTTAACTGCACTTGACTCGTGATTTGTTCAGTTGCGGTTTCTTGGGTGAGATTGATTTCGGTTCTTGAAATTTCGGTTTCCAGAACAATTTTTTTTGCTGTTCATCTCAAGATTGTCGAGCCGCTTCAAAATTTCTAGCAACAGCGTATCCAATTTTGATGTCAAACGTATTAGAGCTTTCACTATCGTTGCTATCACTGCGGGTGCTGCGTTAAATTCCTCCACGATTTTGTCAGCCATTTCTAACATTGCATCTTTTTTGGTGGAAATTAACATTATGGCTGGCCTCATACATAATGCACGTAGTGCATCCTCCGGAAGTTCAGTGCCCGCCAAAGCCTGCATTAGTCTGTATATATGCGAAGGTTTCTGGTCATTTAATTTGAACTCCGTCAACACCTGCATCAATTGTTGTTGTGAGAAAATTGCAAATCGTGCCAGTAATTGTTTCTTCAGCTCCACATATTTATTGTCAAAGGGGGGCATTTGCCAACGTCTGCAATTTGTTTTAATATTATTATATCTAGCGTTGTTATGACTGCATTAAATTTTGAAATGTCGGAGGAAACTTTATAATGACCAGACGTCGACTCGATTTGGAAAAAACATAGTTGAAACTGCGATTTCCAAAATAGCCGTAGTTTAATTTCACGAACAGCATTCAACCGCGGGGTTCATTGCTGGGCCACAATTCACTCGCAATATATACCAGGGTTTTCGGGGTATCCGGGTTAGTATTTTTGGAAATGTCTTGCAGTTCTTTCGTCGCGATTGTTTAGTTTTTGTTTACAGCCTTTAAGGCACTCCGTTTATAATGTGTTCAAGTTAATAGGGTCACCAATTGTAGTGTATGAACATACAAAAACTAATTGAACCGATATTTAAACACTTAAATCTCATATACATAAATTAAGCTTATTAATTACGTCTTCACAATTCAGAGTATCGAGAAACTAGAAAGAAAAATGTCACAAAGGCAGATATTATAGAAAGTCGCTATCAATATTCCAAACTATCTCTTTGTCGTATACTTGGATTTTTGGATTTTGATTTTGTTTGTCAGAGTATCATGAGAAACTTAAGCAAAGTGTAGAAAAAATTTTGGAACAACAATTTTCAAACTGTTCATTGTTTGTGCTTTAAGTTATCTTCACTATTTCGCTAAGGCATTGTAAAGTTTTTACCTATGGAAATCACTCCAAACGATAGATGTGAAAAAAAATCTTTCCAATTTTCATTGATAGGATTGAATCGAACTCAAATTTTTATGCAAACGTTAAATACCTCTCATCAACTAGCATATCATAAAAAAATTCACTTCAAGTTAAGTAGTAAGAGGCAGCCTTGGAATCAAATTAAAATGAAGTTGAAAGTTCAATTCTAGTAAAATTTTAGAAATAAAACTCAAATAAATTGAGCTTCAATAACATTAATCAAATAAGCAGAAGAATCTATCATAAAACTTATTTTACATTATCTACTGAAATTTCTTCCATGTAATCCAACTATTAATAAATGCTTGACTCTGTAACTTCACCCTATTGCTTTATTCAAAACTATCCTTTATTAATTCATTCACAAAATAATTCAACCGTTTTTCAATTTGAACCTTTATCACGTAGGCAAATTAAGTTTAATTGCTCAACAGCTTGAAATAATACTTTGGAAGAGCGTTTGTAAAATCTATTTCCTTCATTTGCCTCCTCATAGATATTTTCATCGATTAGTCTGACGTTTCTACTTCTAACAATTGTCTAACACATCCCCAATACCACCTGCGAATTCCACCATCACGGTAAGTATTCTAATAAAACCCATCGCTGTAACGTTTCAGCTCCTTGAAGTGATGGATAAGAAATTCGTTCGCGCTCCATTGTCCCCACGGACAAAATTCTTTCGAATTTTAACTATCTAAAATTGATTCCGCTTCGTCAATTGTGAATGCTTTGCTTTTTTTCTTGTCACGGCAACCATTAAATTTGCTCTCTTTTTAATTTCACCTTCCTCCCACGCGACAAAAGTAATTTCCGAGTATATTTTGTCAGCAACTGAACCGAAATCAAATTCATATATTCACGAACACGAGAAAAAAATCGAATTTCAGTTCCAATCTGTGCAGTTGTCCCTGTCGCACTCAAGTATTTGTAAGAGGAATCATCGAATCACTTGTCATTCGTAGATCTCCCGGGGGCTATTTGGATTTTGCGAAACAGGATAATCCCCCGGCGAAATTGAAACATAAAAGTCCTGATCTTGGGAACGTGTCATCGTTGGAGCATATTCGCTTTTATCAGTGGTTGGAGCCCAAGGGAATTACATGTACAGCCATGAGTGCAAGTATCAAATCGTTAGGTTTGTAAAATTTGATTGGAATCACAACAACTTACAAAAATGATTTCTAGGACATTGCTATAACAGCATTTTTTATTAAAACTCCTCCTAATTTTGCTCAGTACTTAATCTTTTGATGACACGTGGGACGCTACGTATGTTAAACTTTTTTCATCTTTTAGGCAGAATCTCAAATTTTTGTGCGCTGTTCACTGTTTGTTACCCAACCTAGCGTTCAAAATACCTAGGAAGCAGCAATGAACTTACCAAACTCACTGACATGTGCGTTTGTTGTTGATGACATTCGTCCTGCATACAAAAAAGTACTTCTGCGAATCTCGGAATCCTGTGGCACTGCTAGATTGGCTCTGAAAGGCATTAAACTTGAAATAAAGCTCGAGCTGTCGTAGCTGGCGGCTGTACAATATTTTTGTTTAGTCTGTTTCCTCAAAACAGGATCAGCAAAGAGGAAAACACCAACAACAATTCTGAGGAGGAGGATTGGGTTTCCAGGATGAATTTTAAAATGAGGCAATAGCTTCGTGTTACAAAGCTCCATTCCACTTCAGTTACGACATCGTTTTTGAATCTAGCACGACAGTACGACAGGATAATTTGAATAACTCAAGTCGAACGTGAGCTATGCATACTTCGTCGCGAATGTGCCGTGTCGTCCTTTTCAAATGGTGCTTGAGATTGGGTTTCGCAAAATTGGTTGTCGCCATTCTACCACCATCGTTGCGAGTACTCGTTTTAATTTTTAATTAACATAAAGAGACGAATAGACATCACAGAATTATGACTAGAGCAGAGTTTAATGATATACTGTCCAAAGAAGCAAGGGTGCAGGACGACGATACGATGAAACCCAAAATGTTGCCAAAAGGGCCGATGAAACTGACATGTTGGACCACATCTACGTCTCGCAATCAATTCCAGGTATAATGCAATGTGCACTGAGCATATGAGTATATGGAAGATTGCTGGATCCTTAATAGCAATCGTAGATTCCGTTAAAGGATAGAGAGCTTCAAATTACTGTACATTATATCTTCTTCCTGCAGGTTATGAAAAAGCCATTACCGTATGGAAATTTTCCACTTGAGTAATTTTGCTAGAAAGTTACATAAAAATTATCGTATTTCGGAAAGAGTTATGAACTTTCTGATCTTATAGCTTACTCTTTATATACGATAGCTTTATACAAGAATGTGAAGAATATTATTGTTATATATACGTGTACCTTACCCACTAGTTTTCACAGCATCACAGTTGGATAAATGGGAACAAGCTTTTCTTTCACAACACGTCAGGTGAGAAAAAAACAAAATTAATTCAAAATGCATAAGACAATATTTGAAAATAGCTGATAAAACTGATAATTACTTTTCAGAAAAGGAACCTTTGCCAGATATCGCGGAAGTACTTTTAAAAAATCGTTCAAGCTCGTTAGCAAACGAGCAGCGAAGGCAAACAATTCCTTTTGGCAGAGTCAACACTGAAACTATTAGGAGTATCGATTTTTTCGATAAATCACGATTATATCTGGAAGTAATGCCGATACGATTTTCTGAAATAACTGCAATAGTAAGTACGACGATCGTGTTATAAGAAAATGTAATTTCAAGGCCAGAAAAGAAGTACGAAGGGTACCGGGTGTTGCCTAAGGATCTATCCTTGGTCCAAATCTGTGGAACGTTCCTTACCACTGGCTACTGAGACTAGAGATGCTAGATGAGCCATGCTTGATCGGCTATGTGGATGATTTTGTGGCTCTAGTTGGTCAACGCACCGTTAAACAAGCGCAACTTAGGCTAGGTATCCTAATGTTCCGAGTGAGAGACTGGATGACTACACGAGGGTTCAGTTTAGCACCGGGGGAAACCCCGAGTTATGGCTACCGTAGGGAACACAGCCCATCAAGAAGACGCCTCTTGATGAGTGCTTTAGGGTCAGTGCTACTGTGCGGAGCAGAAATATGGGGTAACGCTCTCAGAAAAGAGGTATATCGAAAACGCTTGAAACAGGTACAGAGAAGAGGAGCACTGAGGATTGCATCTTCGCTTCCAACAGTCTCTGATTCGGCGGTGAGAGTTATTACAGGCCTGAAACCTGTTACCCTCCTTGCTAGAAAGTACCGCTTTATTTACCTAGGCCGGAACGAGGACGCGAGGGAGATAGTCCACTGCGCGGAAAGACAGTGCTCACTCAAGGAGTGGCAGCAGTCTTCGCTGCTAAAGTGGCAAGAGTCGATATCTTTATATTGAAACTTCTTCGGAGCATATCGCAAGATCTGTAACTGTGAGTGAAAACTCCTGGATTTCACAGCCATTCTACCCTACAGACGGGTATATTGCGACTTGCCTCACTACTGGCTTCTTTCCACCGAAACATTCGTGTATTTGGATAATAATCGATACGTTTTTGATTCTGACGGTGTCCCAATCATATATCACAAATAAAGACGGGCCACCGATAAGAAGATAAAATATCCCCCGAATTTGAGTCCACGAGACCAACATTTCCAATGAAGATACTCGGAAAGTGTTCACTCAACGAGTGGCAGCAGTCTTGGGTGAATTACATGAAAGGAAGGTAGATTGCGCACCTTATTCTGGATGTAAGACCATGGCTGAATCGAAATCATGGTTAGACAGACTTCTATCCGGCCCACGTTTTGAGCGGGCATGGGTGTTTTCGGTCTTACCTGCACAAGATTGGTAAGTTACGGTCCCCCGATTGTCGGTATTGCCCAGGCAATACCGACTTAACGAAACGAGATTTGGTCCGAAATAATGTGCATAACCGTTCCAGGCTTGGTTTTGGTGTTGACAGGGGAGATGTTTAGTGGGTAATCTAATCATTTGCGAACATGGGAGTCCTGTACGCTGCGCCGAATGGCATTCACCTTCCTATCACAAAACAAGCTGGGTGGACAGAACTACGCTCACGTCAAAAGGGTTTTGTACTTAATCCACAATATGTAGCTAAATAGAATGACTTAATTCAGGAAAAACCTTTATGATCTGCACAACAAATATATTTTTGCTTTGAAAGAACTCCATTTTGACCAGTCAACATTTTTTTCCCAATATTATCAAAATTATTGACTGACCTGAATCTTAAATGTATTTTTGTTATTAATTGTATCTGAAAATATAATGGTTGGATGAAAAGCCCATGTAGTAGGAAAATCGTATATGATTGTTGTAATCGGGGGAAATTCAAATGGCTATAAGGTCAATAAATTTGAATGATACTAATACAGTTTTGCTGAGAAAAATGTGAAATCCAACAACCACTTGCATTACCAGAGTACAACAAATTTTAGCCGCTAAGGTATTTGCTATTGTATCTAGCTCCATGATGTTTAAGGCTTTACGAAAGAAATTTTGCAAAAACCACCGTGTTTCCCGTTCTTTCTGCCCATCTGTTCAGCTATCTGTTAGTCCGTTTATAAGTTTATTTGTCCATCTGTCCGTCAATCTGTGTGAAAGAACGAATTTCTTCGAAAATTATAGAAGCTACAAACCTCAAACTTTGTGAAAAGGTCAGAAGTCATGGTCTCTGAAAAGTTTAGTCTTCTCAAATATATCGAAATTTCCCCCTTATAGCGGAGAGGCCCATAATCAATTTTCACATTAAATGTAGTCGGGTAAAGTATCAACATCAGCAAGGTGTTTGAAGTGATACTGAACAAAGCATTAAACGCCCACATTGAGAAATATGAGTTGATGCTGAATTGCTGATTTGGTTTTCGCGCCAAGCATTCGACCATACATGGATTGACGAAAGTAACCTCCGACATCTGTTGGAAACTAAACAACAGGAAATGTGTTGGAGCGTGTCTCATTGATATGGAGAAAGCCTTCAAAACGGTGCGGTTAGACGGACTTATTTTCAAACTCCTTCAGGACAGGTTCTCCAAACACCTTGTCGGCATGATGTGCAACATGTTATACGGGAAATCATTTGTTGTAACTGATGGAAATCTAGCAATAATGCGCGAATTTAAGGTCTTGAATGGCCTTCAGCAGGGAACAGTTACTGCGCCTCTGCTCTTCTCAATATTCATTCGCAAGCTATTGAACGGCTTTGATTTCAACGTCTCGCCAACGAGATCATTTGAAGCGTTTACTGATGATCTGATCATCAATATGGCAGACCAAAACGCTACAATAGTTCAGAGCAATCGCGAACAAATGTTCAATGTTGTCCA
This sequence comes from Odontomyia ornata, assembly GCA_963969285.1. Classification (NCBI taxonomy): domain Eukaryota; kingdom Metazoa; phylum Arthropoda; class Insecta; order Diptera; family Stratiomyidae; genus Odontomyia; species Odontomyia ornata. Next base: position 379,504,384 of record OZ017738.1, read on the forward strand.
GCTGACAGTTGGCGAATAAAAATCAATGCACAGAAGTGCGAAAAAAATCTGTTTCGGACAACGCTGCGGGAGGTCAGTCAAGGCCTGAACCGTAATTGGAAGGATTTCGACATCATGGCTGGCAAGGGTAGTTCAGAACGGGTTCCACATAAATTCTGTGTTCGATACCTCAGTGTTCATCTTGATCAGTATCTGTACTATACTGAACATATGAAAATCTTGCTCAGTAAGGCACAAAAAGTAGTCATGGCCCTACGAAGACTCTTTCATTCTAGATACATTGATTAAAAGGTCAAAGTTATCCGTTACAAGACCCTGGTTAGACCAGTTTTGACATATGGATGTCAGATCTGGTACAACCAGAGTGCTAGTACTATGGAAAAATTAAGAGTTTTCGAAAGGAAATATCTTCATGCATGTACTGGTTTGTACAGAAAGCCTTAGACGGATTGGAAGCACTTTATATTGAATAGAAGAATTCATCAAACTGCTGAAGTGACAAGAGTCGATATCTTGATATTGAAACTTCTTCGGAGCATATCGCAAGATCTGTAACTGTGAGTGAAAACTCCTGGATTTCACAGCCATTCTACCCTGCAGATGGGTATATTGCGACTTGTCTCGCTACTGGCTTCGTTCCACCGAAGCATTCGTGCATTTGGACATGAATCGATACGTTTTTGATTCTGATGGTGTTCCAATCATATATCACATTTATAGACGGGCCACCGATAAGAAGATAAAAATCCCCCGAATTTGAGTTCACGAGACCAACATTTCCAATGAAGATACTCATTTGCTAGATTTGTTGAAGCTGGTCGAGCTGAGACGGAGCAATCTAGGTATGGGTGGCTGCATTACACTGTCTAAGTTACTCGTGTTTATTTTCAGTTTTTGTGTTTTTCGTTACTTCGTTTTTGAGTTTCAGCTCATTGTTGCTACATTTAGTGTTATTGTGTATTTGTGTTAAAAATTAGGGAAATGTTAGGTATGTGTTATGTTTATTATATTATGTTTAGTGATAAGGTCAAACGCCTAGGTTAGGAATATTATGATAGAATTTTTTAGTATAAGATAAAGTGTTTGATTGAGTTTTATTAGAACTGGGTTGTAACATATTACGTGTAGTTTCACTGTTGTGTTAAAATTATAAATCATTTTGAATAGTGTAGGTTGGTTGGTTGGTTTTTCCAATCAAATCATAATAGATGTAATAATCTTAATTAATTTGAATTTGCTATAGTGTTTTTGATAAAATGTGTTTAACTGATAATATATAAATTTAGAGAGATTGGGTTATTAAGTTTTCGTATGTTTATTCTTTGGAGTTTGCTTTATACTATTTCAAAATTATAACGATTAGTATCAAATAAAGCGCTTTTGATGTTGACTTTGACTTTGGTATCAAATGAAAGAACTTAGCCGTTTCAGAATCTAAGAAATAGTCTTTTTTTGTTTGAGGAGTCCAAGGGAGGCAAAATATACGAACAATATTTGTATCTCCTCTCCTCGTGATTGGACACCTTTGAGCCGGAAATCTGAAGAAATCACGAAGGTTGTAAGTTTGTTATTTTCCCCCAAAAATCGAAACGTTGCCCTAAAACTTCTTCTTTACATTTATGTAGGTTGATATACTACTGTGTCCAAAAAATAAGGTGATATTTGAATCTAAACTGCGTGCGGCGAAGGGTTTGGAGAATTTTTTTATGTTGGTAGTACTGTTAGTGACATCTATGTCAAATTCACATGTCAAAATATTCATTAGTGTTTGAGATACGCGTCGTTTTGTGAGCTGCTTAAAGTGAGTTTTTCGTTTTTTGTGACGTCGCAATTTGTTGAATTTGCATTAAATTTGCGGAATCAATTTTCTGCTACGAATACATCGAGGATGGTGCAAAAAGCCTTTGGTGATGAGCCTTTGTCTATAAAAACTGTATACAAGTGGTATAGTGAGTTCCAAGCCGGCCGTGAACGTGTCGAAGACGAAGAGCGTTATAGGCGACCATCAACCTCTTCTCTTCTTCGATTATCGTAGTGTTGTGCATTATAAACTCCTCCCGCCAGGCCAAACAGTCAACATGGAATTTTATTTGAACGCTATGCATCGTTTGCGTAACGCTACCTGCCTAAAAAGGTCGGCATTGTGGAAAGACAATTCTTGGTTTTTACACCACGATAATGCACCATCCCATACTGCACTCGTAATTCGTGATCATTTCGCCAAAAACTCAACCCATATCATTCCGCAACCACCGTATTCACCTGATCTGGTGCCGTGCGACTTCTGGCTGTTCAGCAAGCTCAAAAGACCGCTCCGGAGACACCGTTTTGATACGATAGAGGAGATTCAAGCCGCAGCGAAGACGGAACTGAAGGCTATCCCGGAAACGACGCGTTCTCAAACACCAATGAATATTTTGACATGTAAATTTGATATAGATGTCACTGACAGTACTACCAACCTAAAAAAAATAATTCTCCAAATCCTTCGACGCGCGCCGTTTACATTCAAATGTCACCTTATTTTTTAGTCACAGTAGTAAGACTCTTAGGCCTACAAAATTTCATGGAAATAAAATCATAATTCAGTGAGTTATCTCCATTTCAATTTTATGGACTAACAATAACAACAACAAATGTTAATAGTTAATATACAAGTATATTTCAAATTGACTAATACTCTCTTATTTTTTTCAGATTTTCATGAAAATTTAAGTAAAAGCGGTTTACTAGAATATGTTCAATGAGCCCAATCATTCAGAAAAATTATTTAATGTGGAACAAAATCGCGGCTGTTATGTGCTTATGAACGATGTTACGGGTGAACATTTATATTCCATAGTGTTGCTCACCCTGAACACTACCATTCGCGATTTCGTAAGAGTCAAACCTACGCAATACCGAGCCGCACTTTATTAATTTTTTTTGATAGCCCAATAATGTAACTAACAGCAAGTAATTTCAATTTTCATTCATAAAATGTTTACTTTTTAGATTACGGAAAGAAAGCCACATAATATTTTTTTGCTTTTTAACTTTATGTAACTAAACTTAAGTAGCTAGATCACTTTCCCCTTTCGTGGGTTGCTGTTCTATATGTCCTACTTTCTGCAATTAAACATCTTCAAGGAGGACTATGACATGGTTAGAAAGGGGATGGACAACACGAAAACTTACGACAAGATACAAAGAGTACTTACGGTCTTTCTTACACAACAACGTAGACTCCAGTTATGCGATGTTCCTTCTAAACCATGCATACGAGCCTGACGCTATGACAAACTCTATGACATTGCTACACAAACAAAGCAAAGAACTATAACTTAACATTCTAAAAAGGGTAGAAATATATAAATATTTAAAAACAGACAGTAACATTATCAACGAACAACTTATTAGAAATACCGCCGCGATTTTCTCAGTACTAGACCACACTTTCCGTCGAAAACGGAAATGAGATGAAACAGATCAAACAGACATCCAACAATCCAAAAAACAAAAACGCAATATACCTCTACCAGACCTAATTTAGTACTTTACATAGTCATAAGTTGCTAAACCCATCCTATGACTATATAAAGTTGTTTCCTTTCACACATCCTTTATATACTGAAGATGACTCAAAGGAGCCAAAATGCGTCTACTCACAAAACAAAGCAAGGCCCAATGGCTTTTCAATAAAAAAAATATGTTCAAGCTTGCGGCTACATCTAGCTTTTGCGCATGGGTAATCATTTTCGACGTGCTCGCTTTATCCGCAATGATTTCATGTTTTTCTAGGACTATATGCTCTGCCTATGTTGATTTAGAATCCTCCGCTTCCTTCTTTTTAATTTTATTGACTGTTTCCCTTAGGTGTTCATTCCATTTCACACCTAGTGGTCTCCTCGTTTGTCTAATATAACTTCCGCTGCATTTTACACCTAATGCTTTACAAATTTTGCTCCTCTACATTTTGAGTATGGAGTCTTTGGTTGATCCCAGCGAAGTCTATAGTTTAGTGGCCTGGCTTGTATATAATAGATCTTTGACTAAGTTTTTCAACACCTTCTTCATATTTTCCATCCCTGAGTCATAAGAAATAATAACTTCATCTACTGGTCGACCTACAAAGTTAACGTTGTGAATTCCCTATTGAAGATCTCCAACGTTTGTAGTATGACTCCAGTAACTTATTAATATTTGATTTTTTCTTCTCCTGGGTTTCCTTATTCCATTGCAACGTAAGCATTTGGTTTGCAAGCCATTTAAATGTTACCCATTTTTAGGGTTTTGTACTAAAATACAAAACCCTATTGCAATCACGACCTGTGTCCGTCTGTCCGTCTGTCCTTCCGTCTGTCCGTCCGACCGTCCGTCCGTCTGTATGTCACAGCACTTTTTCTCCGAAACTATAAAGGCTACAGCCATGAAACTTTGTAGAAAGGTCAGAAGTGGTGACCTCTTGAAAGTACAAGGGTGGAAAAATTTTCCAAAGGCGTTTACGGGGGGTCTCCCCATATAAGGGGGTGACCCCTCAAAAAAAAAATTTTCACCATTGGTAGTCGAGTAGGGTGTCATTGGAAAGGTCTCAATGAGATCTTTTCAAAACAAGTCTGAAAATTGTCTTATAAGTACCGAGGGGGGCAGGGGAAGGGGAAATGTACGCGATTGGACACCTTCCATCCGAAAAATCTGAAAAAAATCATGAATGTAGAACTTAATGAGTACAACAACAACAAATACATGAGAAGTCGAAATTCACTTAACTTTGTTAGTAATAGTATGATTTATCGAATTTGTGTTTTCTTGAATAAAATCTAAACGGTACCCTTAAACTCAATAAAATTTAGCAAAGAGATGACTATTTATAAGATTAATCTTTTCGGAAAGTTTCATAAAGATCGAATAGTATTTACCGAAGTTATAGCGATTTGAATTTTCGTGTATTACTATGGAGCAATATGCCCTGTATTACTATGGAAACATATTGCTATGGAGCCATATGCGCTTTTTACCGACTTAGACACTACAGCTTTGCTAGAATTTGCATGAAAATTTCAGGAGTGATAGGTTTCATGAAGATGAGTACATACAATTGAAACAAGTCGAAGATGCAGGAGAGAGCTCCTAGCAAAAGGGCTTTGTAACCATTCTAGGATTCGAAAAAATAGGCCATGAATCGATGATTACAGTACAGAGGAGTGGCCCCTGAAAAAAAATTTCATGAAAGGTAGCCGATATGAGTATCAACTGACAGTTCTCTATGAGAGTTTTTCAAAACAGTTCTTAAACTGACAGTTTTTGGTTCAGTTGGAGCACAGGGGGGGAAATACATGAAAAATGTGTTTCCTCCCTCGCGAATGGACACCAGTGATCTAAAAAATCTGAAAAAAATATCAAAGGAGATATTTATGAGTATAACTATAACAAATACCTCAGAAGTCAAAATTCGTTCAACTTTGTTAATAATAGTATGATCCTCGAATTTCACATTTTCTTCAATTAAATCGTCTTTGACATGTTTCTTGATTTAATTCGTTGCTGGTTACTGCATTTTGTAAGTTGAGTACAAAACCCTTCTGACATGAGCATAGGTCTGTCTACCCAACTTGTTGTTGCTTGGAATGATTTGAAGGGAAACATATTATCCGCATGGTGTCTGTCAGTTTGTAGTTAATTTTGAACTTCAGTCAATTAACTCATTTACATTTCATTACGTTCAGGAGTGGAAGCCACCCCTCAAACTCAATTATGTGAGCGAACCTGATATAGTGTATCAAGTTTATCACCATGACTGATGGCAGGATGTGCTCCTCTTCGATAATAGCGAAAACGTTGCTTACGTAACGCACCTATTGATGCGGAAGTTTTCCTTTTTTCTAGTTTTTTCTCTCAGTTAAACCCAAAAATTTCGCTTCCACTGGAGCGCCATGCTTTTATTTAAAAACTTTTCGCCTGAAAGTGAAATAGCTTTCATCCATGCAGAGTCTTGCCGGTTTCAAATAAATTTTCATTTGTGCCTTCTATTGACTTCCTGATCCTTGTACCAGAAGCCACTTTTAGAGTAAAACAAGTAATTTTTCACTGGAATACTAGAAAAAAAGTACCGAGATGTCGAATGACACCATACTATCGCGACCATCCAACGATCCGCATGACAAAATTTTGAAGTAAATTCTGCTGTTTGGTTAACGAATTTTTTGTTAATGAAATTGCATTCAATACTTTTTTAGGGTATTGTAAAATCATTTTACAATACCCTACCCAAATCGCGTCCTGTCTGTCCGTCTGTCCGTCCGTCCGTCCGTCCGTGTGTCACACCACTTTTTCTCGCAAACTACATAAGCTAGAAACACAAGATTTTGTAAGTTGGTGCGAAGTGACGCCCTCTTTAAAGTTTCAACATGAAAAAAATTTTATAAGGTCTTTAAGGGGGGCCTCTGCATATAGGGGAGTTGCCCCTGAAAAAAAAGTTTTCATCGCATGTAGGCAATATGGGTATCAAATGAAAGGCCTTAATGAGAAATTTTCAAAACAGGTCTTACAATATTTGCTTCGAGGGGTGCAGGGGAAGGGGAAATGTACGAAAATTCTGTGTCCCCCCCCTCGCGACTGGACACTTTTCATCCGAAAAATCTGAAAAAAATCATGAATGTAGGCCTTTATGAGTACAACAACAACAAATACATGAGAAGTCGTAATTCTTTCAACTTTGTTAGTAATAGTATGATTTATCGATTTTATGTTTTCTTGAATAAGTCTTAACGGTGCCCTTAAATTTAATGAAATTCAGTACACAGATTAATCTGTACTGAAAGTTTCATAAAGATCGAATGGTATCTAATGAAGTTATAGCGATTTGAATTTTCCTGTATTGCTATGGAACAATATGCGCTGTATTACTATGGAAACATATGGCTATGGAACAATATGCGCTTTTTACCGACTCAAATACTACAGTTTTGCTAGGATTTGCATGAAAATTTCAGGAATGGTAGGTATCATGAATTTCTTTGAGAATTGGCTCAGCTAGTGGTATTAGTAATCGTAAAGCAAAATAGTGGCTGTTTTAAATGCGAAGATTGAATAATTTTGATGTATTTAGCCCTAACTTCAACGTTTAAGGCGCATGCTTTTAACACCTGACTCAATTTAATGAATGCCTGAAGATAGTACCTCCAATTAATACTCATAGGTGAAACAAGTCGAGGATGCAGGAGAGAGCTCCTAGCAAATGGGCTTTGTAACCATTCTAGGATTCGAAAAAATCGGCCATGAATCGATGATTACAGTACAGGGGAGTGGCCGCTGAACAAAAAATTTCATCAAAGGTAGCCGATATGAATATCAAATGAAAGTTCTTCATAAGAGCTTTTCAAAACAGTCCTTAAACTGACAATTTTTTCTTCACAAGGGCAACAAATACCTTAGAAGTCAAAATTCGATAAACTTTGCTAATAATAGCACATTATATAAATTTTGCTTTTTTTGTCTATAAGATCAAAATGAGACCCTTAAATTTCCGAAAATCTATAATTTAAGTTTTCTGAACAATAAACAGCTAAGTTACAGCCGATTGAATATCTGACAATTACAACAACATTAACACGTGATACTAGGGAGATACACGCTTGCAAGGGACCTAGACACTGCAAATATGTAGGAATTTTGATAAAAATTTTAGAAATGGTTTGTAATCTTCATATGATATCATGACTAATCAAGCGACGAAGTCAAAACAGTTGAAACAAAATAGTGGCGAGTTTAAAATCATAATAACCATAATAATTTTTCGAACTCAATTTATGGAATCTATATATTAGTCAAGTTTTGATATCCAGGTTATTATTTGATTTACTAATTGTTTTACAATACCCTTCTGGCAGGAGCACCCACCTGCTACTTCAACTTGTTTTATTTGGTATCGACTGGCCTATGTTATTTTTTCTTGAAAACCGCCGGGTCTTACTTTTTTGAGTGAGGAGACGTGTTTCAACCCCTTTGAGTCTTCTTCAGTGTCAGAAGGATGTAGGGAAGAAAATTGCTTTATGAAGGTGTAGGATGAATCAAGCAGGCAGTCCTTAGGTAAGGCGAGGTAGAGGGATATTAAATTTTTGGTTTTTTCGGTTGGGTAATTTCCACACATTAACTTATCTCCCTTTTTGTATACAAGATTAATTGTACTTTTTCGATAGTCCCTAGTAACTGCTGCCTTGACCACACTCTGCATATCACTCGATGGAGCAGCTTGCTTAGACGGGGACCTCCCTGGAGCAGTTCTGTTGGTATTCCAGCTATTCCAGGAGCCTTGTCTTTTTTAAGGTCACGTACCGCAGCTTGTATTTTATCTCTGGTTGATGTTGTTCTGCTTTTGGAATATTCACAGCTTCAGTAGTTGCTTAGGATGTTCTGAATAGCTTTTAGGAATATTGCAGCCATTTGTTTTTGATTTGGACTAGGCTACCTAGAATTGCTCCATGTGTACTTTTGCAAAGACTAGTTTGTGGATTGTAGCCATCGCTTAGTTGTTGAATAGAGGCATAGGCTGATCTGACTCCATGCAAGTCATGTTTTCGGTTATCTGTAGGATCTTGATGTTGATGGTCAGTCATTTCTTTCTTTGGCACATTTTTGGTTTTTGCAAAACCAACTAGTTTAGTAACCTGTCTGTCCTTCAGTCTGTCTGTCCATTTGTCCGTGCGTCCTTGCAAGTTTAGAAAGCTCAAACTTTGTGATAAATTCAGAAGGGGTAGTCTCTCAAAAGATTAGGTCTTACCAAATATTTCAATTCTCTTAAGGGGGTTCCCCCTTACAACGAAGTAGCCTCTCAAAAAATTTTTAAATCAAAGGTAATCAAGTGGAGTATTAAATGAAAGATCTTGATAAGAACTTTTAGAATCTGAATTAAAAAAGTCTATGCATCAGGGAAAGGCAAAATTTAACAATATTTTGTATCCCCCTCCTAGCGGTTGGACATCTTTGAACCAAAAAATCTGAAACTAATAATGGAGGTGGGTCAGTTATGACCCTTTCTTGTTTAAAATCAGAACGTATCGCAGTAAGGTGAGTGAACACACGGCCAAAGTGTGGCACCGACCATTTTACTCTCCGATGCTCTAGCTACCTGAAGGGCTATAGTGCTAAAGCAAAAAAAACGTAAACTTGTTTCCATACAGCTGCAAACTAATGAAGCATAAATTATAACTTCAAAAGTTGATAACTACTTATGAAGATATATTTGATGAATTTCATTTGGTAGGTCCAAATGGACTCACGATTCCAGCTCTGCATGCTCATCATGACGATTTTGGCTAAGGGTTTTAATAAAATTTTTAAAAAGCACTCCTTTTTTCACTTTGAAGACAGTAAAAAAGTTTACAAGCAAATCAAAATTATTCAAACTTTAAGCAACGTTCGCTAGACAATTTTTTGGTTTTAATACTTAATGCATTTTAGGTATCATTCAAATAAAATCTTTATCACGCTCTATCTAAATGACATAATTATCCAACTCACGTGCTATCCATCGCTACAAATAATTGTTTTCGTTTGCCACTTTTTCACCGAATAATATACGAATTCACGATTTTTTTCTCGTATTGTGAACATTATTTCGCTTCATAACGTATCTAATTTATTGTATCATTAAAACGGTTGTTGTATTCATAAAAGCCATTCACCCTGTCTCCTATTCAATGAAAAGATATAAGAATAGAAATAATCATAAAAACAGTAGACAAGAATATACTCGTACATAACACACTAAGCGCACGCGTTACGTAAGCATGTGTCTTTCTATCGTTACGCTAATGTGTTTATTATTAATGAGAATGTTTTGATTTTTTTTATTTCACCGTAATGTTTAATATTTCAAAATATGCCTATAATTTTTTATGGTCATATCTTTAGCGAAGTACTGGCTGACTGACTGGATACCCGGCTTATAGCCCGGCTGACTGACTCACTTGCAAATAGTTCACAACAAACAAATGTGGTTTTAATGACAGTCGTAAATGGTTTTACGATTCGCTAGCGCTGCCTATTAAAACATTTTAATAAATTAGTTTCCGTGTACGCCTAGTATCAGTCGAACAAAATGAACGACAAGTAGGATTAAACGGTTCCGAAGTGGGATTAAAGACCATGGTCGTTAGGAAATTTATTTGTCAAACTGACTCGTATTGTAAATTTCTTTGCAAATTAAAATGTTTCTGAAATTAAAAATCATGATAACGCAGAATTGTTGAGTTTATTACTCTTTATTAGAACTGTGTGATTATCGTTTATAATATTGTGCTATTAAAATTTCAAGCCGGCGTTTTTAATTCACTTACTCCTTTGTATAAAAGCACTAACCAAAATGGAATAGTCTTTAAACTTGTAAATATATGACGATACCAAGGTTACATAAAGTGACCATAAAATAAGGATTTTTAGCAGCGATTTAAGGGATTGTCCTTCGATCCTCAGTACAAAGAGATAAATGTAATCCTATAAACGAAAAATTTCAATAATGCTCCCCTAGATTTAAAGAGCGGAAAACAAAAGGAAACAAGTTGGGTAAACAGACCTACGCTCATGTCAGAAGGGTTTTGTATTCAATTTACAAAATGCCGTCACCAGATCGAATGAAACCAAGAAACATGTCAATGACAATTTTATTGGAGAAAATATGAAATTCGAAGATCATACTATTATTAACAAAGTTGAACGAATTTCGACTTCTGCGGTTTTTGTTTTTGTTATACTCATAAATATCTCCCTTGATAATTATTTCGGATGTCCATTCGCGAGGGAAGAAACACATTTTTCATGTATTTCCCCCCTGAAGCAAAAAGCGACAGTTTAAGAACTGTTTTGAAAAGCTCCCATGAAAACTTTCATTTCATACTCATATCGGCTACGTTTGATGATTTGTTTTTTCAGGGGCCACTCCTCTGTGCTGTTATCATCGATTCATGGCCAATGTTTTCGAATCCTAGAGTGGTTACAAAGCCCATTTGCTAGGAGCTCTCTCCCGCCTCCTTGACTTGTTTCACTTATGAGTATTAATTGCAGGTACTCATATTTAGTCATTCATTAAATTGAATCAAGTGTTCAAAGCATGCAACTTAAATGTTGAAGTTGGGAAAAAATAACTCAAAATTATTCAATCTTCGCATATAAAACAGCCACTATTTTGCTTGGCGATTACTAATACCACTAGCTGAACCGATTCTCAAAGATATTCATGAGACCTATCATTCCTGAAATTTTCATGCAAATCCTAGCAAAACTGTAATGTCTGAGTCGGTAAAAAGCGCATGTTGTTCTATAGCCATATGTTGCCATAGTAATACATGCAGCGCATATTGTTCCATAGTAATACAGGAAAATTCAAACCGCTATAACTTCGCTAAATATGATTCAATCTTTATGAAACTTTCAGGGTAGATCAATCTTATAAATAGTTATTTGTTTACTGAATTTCATTGAATTTAAGGGTACCGTTAAGATTTTATTCAAGAAAACATAAAATCGATAAATCATACTATTACGAACAAAGTTGAGTGAATTGCGACTTCTCACGTATTTGTTGTTGTTGTACTCATCAAGGCCTACATTCTTGATTTTTTCAGATTTTTCGGATCACAGGTGTCCAATCGCGACGGGGGGGACACAAAGTTTTCGTGTATTTCCCCTCCCTGTGCACCCCTTGAAGCAAACTTTGCCAAACTAAGACCTGTTTTGAAAAGCTCTCATCAAGACCTTTCATTTGATACCCATATCGGCTACCTTCAATGAAATTTTTTTTTCGGGGGGTCACTCCCCTATATGGGGAGACCCCCCTTAAATACCTTATAAAAAATTTTTGTAGTTGAACTTTGAAGAGAGCACCACTTTACACCTACATACAAAATTCAATGTTTCTAGCTTAAGTAGTTTCCGAGAAAAACTGCTGTGACACACGGACGGACGGACGGACGGACAGACAGACAGACAGACGGACAGACAGGACGCGATTTTAGAAGGGTTTTGTAAAATTATTTTACAAAACCCTAAAAACGTCCTGGAGGAAATCAGAGACTCATTTGATTAATAGGAGGATTATGTTAGACCCCAGGTAAAAAAGGCACCAAATTTTATTATCCACGTATCAGCAAGCTATTTCACTGATGAATACGAAGTTATGTTGGAGTGAAATTCATAGTATCGAGGATACGGTTTGTAAAAGGAACAATAACCAGCATACATTATAGGGTAAGACATCAAGTAATAGAAAACATTTCGAAAAAGAAATAGCTCGACTTCAAAACGCTCTATAAAGGACAAAATAGCATTCATGACGCCAAATCAATTACTCTCAATTGTATTTATTACTGCCCAGTAAATTGTTGCCAATTACTTATGATTTGGTAACGATTTTAAAGAACTCACTCTATTTTCTTTAAGGGTTGCAGTAATTGATTGGATTTATTTTCCAAACCTTTGTGTACTTTCCGATTTTTAAGGTTTTGAAAAAAAAAATTTTACAATACTCTATTAAAATCGGTACCTGTCCGTCTGTTCATCAGCGCGTCACAGGGTTTTTTTTCAGGAACAACCAAAGCTACAGTCATCAAATTTTGTGAACAGCTCAAATGTTCACCAATGGTAGCCGGATAGGGTATCAAATGAAATATCTTGATGAGATCTTTTAACATCAGCTATTTAATTTGCAATATCGATGACGGACTAGGGAGGGAAACAGAAAAAAACGCCAAAATTGTGTCCTTCTCACGTTTGAATACCTGGGGACCAAAAATTTGAAAAAAACATGGAGCTAGTTCTTTATGAGTGCAACAACGACAAATACCTGAGAAGTTTAAATTCGCTGAACTTCGTTAGTAATAGTATGATTTATCAATTTCACACTTTCTTGAATAAAAATGGTTTAAAAGGATCGGGCCGTATTCAACGAAGTTATGGTGGTTTGAATTTTCAGTATTACTGCAACAATATCAGATAACTATGGAGCAATATGTGCATCCAATCGGCTCAGGCACTACGGAATTGCTAGGATTTGCATGGAAAGTACAGGAAGGATATACTCGTATATCAGGCTGATCTTTAAGAATCTGTCCAACGAGTGATACCAGCAATCGTAAAACAAAATGGTGAACGTTTTAAGTAAAAATATTGAGTATACCTGCATTAGAAGTATTTTTCCCCAACTTCAGCCTATAAAGTATAAGCTATTATTTCTTGGTAAAAACGTAGATTTTAAAGGTGACACAATCCTAGTGGTAGGTTCTTATGAGTACATGAATAACAAATACCTTAGATGTTGAAATTAACTTAACTTTGTTAATAATAGTAGAATTTGTAAATATAACATTGTTCCCACCAGAAAGATTCTTAATCTTTGGGAATATCTATAAAATCAAATGGTGTGTCCGAAAATAATAGCTCCTTGAAAGTTTTTCGATTACAACAAAAATAATATACAGTTTTTCTACCATTCGAGATTTCCGTCGTCTCAGACACTATACTTTTAAGTGGATTTTCACCAAATTTTGAGATACAATGAATAACAAAAACATCTTTAAGATTTCATTCAGTCAATGGTTGTAAGTAGTATTGTAACAAAATGGCGGTAGGTTAAAATGGAGTAGTTATAGATGTCATTAAAGTTTTTCTAGAGTTATTCATTATTGGTGTCTGCATTACGTAAGTTGAGTACAAAAAAACTTCTGGCATGAGCGTAGTTCTGTCTACACAACTTGTTAAAGTTTATTTAAATTTCTATCAGTAAAAAATTTGTCTCTTCTAAACTAAGAAGTAAATTTTCTAGTGCTGGTTACAAAAATAGTTTGAAAATAATTTTTGCTTTAAGAAGTAGAACGGCAAGCTTTAGTCTTAAGTTCAGAATCATGTGTAAGGGATTTAACTATAGATCGACCATAAACTTTACCAATCTGTATTCTCTGGTGGTGAGAAAAGGAGTCAATACGTTGTGCAAAGCAGCAAATTAGATCAAAGCATGTTAATCATTGTAGGGTTTATTCGGATGGAAGATCCGTAAAGGACTGCAGTGATAGTCTGCTGCCTCAGCAAGCGAAGATATTAGTGCTCGCCGGAATTGACCTTGTCTGAGGGCGTGTGAATGGGCTTGCAGTCTAGCGTCGCGGTGTCGTGGGGTGGTTTGTTTTTCCCCAGAACAAGGGCCCATTACAAAAAATTCTCGCATTCACGAATCGTTCGATAAAAATATACTAATTCGACGGTGTTGAGGCCAAGGTAACCTACTGAAGGGATGAGCTAATGAAATCGATGACGATGCTTGATAAGCGCGCATGAAACGCGAGACAATTTCGTCCTTACTGTGAAAACTTACGGCCCCCAACTAAGAGTGGGGCATCCAGTTGGAAGCAGTGTGCTCTCACAACCCCCCTTCAGATCAAGATCTATTGCAGACGTGGCCATGGTATTTTAAATTTATATGAAAAATTCATATAAAATAATTTATATTAATTTTTTCTGCAAATATAAAAAATGTTGATGAAGGCCACTCTACCCGGCAAGAGCCGCTGGAACTTCAAACTCGAAAGAGCTGCAGCCCGATGGCTAGCCCAGACAGAAGAGGAGGGTCCAGCCAACTTGGTCAGTCCCACACTCAGTCGAAATATCGAAAATGAGAAGACAAAGTTTTATCGTTTAACAATTCATTTTAATATTTTCCTCCTACAGACTTTCAAAATTATAAAATTTACAACCAAAAAGTAACATGCTTTTTCTTTCAGCACGATTTCTAAATAGTGCTATACAAATTCTCGAGGGTTATTATCGAGTAAAATGGCTTCTCATCTTAACTACTTGTACATTAAAACGATAAAATAAGAGTTTTCTGAGCTTACGGGAAAATTATACAGTAATGGATAACTAAATGAAACTGAAGTTGGAAGTGGAATTATTCAATATTCTCCATGAACAAGTCTAGCATATTATTTACTTCATTTTCATATATTTTTCATCATTTTGGCTGGACTCGCTTTTCATATTATTTATTGCAAATAACTCACTTACTATCTAAGTTTCATTAATATTCATTCTTTTCTCGGACTAATATAGGTATGACAGTGATTTCAATCACCTTATTTTGGATTCATTCATAAAACTTCATTTTGTAATTTTTAACAAAAACTCATTGAAAATAAAACAAACAAAAAAACAAGTTGAAGTAGCAGGAGGATGCTCCCGCCAGAAGGGTATTGTAAAACAATCCTTAAATCAAACAATATATCCTGCATATCAAAACTTGACTAATATACAGATTTCATAAATTGAGCTCGAAAAATTATTATGGTTATTATGATTTTAAACTCGCCACTATTTTGTTTCAAGTGTTTTGACCCCATCGCTTGATTAGTCATGATGACACATGAATATTACAAACCATTTCTAAAATTTTTATCAAAATTCCTACATATTTGCAGTGTCTAGGTCCGTTGCAAGCGTGTATCTCCCTAGTGTCACGTGTTAATGTTGTTGTAATTGTTAGATATTCAATCGGCTGTAACTTAGCTGTTTATTGTTCAGAAAACTTAAATTATAGATTAAGGGAAATTTAAGGGTTCCATCTTGATTTTGTAGACAAAAAAGCAAAATTTATAAAATGTGCTATTATTAACAAAGTTGATCGAATTTCGACTTCTAAGGTATTTGTTGCCCTTGTGAAGGTAAAATTGTCAGTTTAAGTACTGTTTTGAAAAGGTCTTATAAAGAAATTTCATTTGATATTCATATCGGCTACCTTTGATGAAATTTTTGTTCAGCGGCCACTCCCCTGTACTGTAATCATCGATTCATGGCCTATTTTTTCGAATCCTAGAATGGTTACAAAGCCCATTTGCTAGGAGCTCTCTCCTGCCTCCTCGACTTGTTTCACGTATGAGTATTAATTGTTGGTACTCATCTTCAGGCATTCATTAAATTGAATGAAGTGTTAAAAGCATGCACCTTAAACGTTGAAGTTGGGGCAAAATACATCAAAATTATTCAATCTTCGCATTTAAAACAGCCACTATTTTGCTTTACGATTACTAATACCGCTAGTTGAGCCAATTTTCAAAGAAATTAATGATACCTACCATTTATGAAATTTTCATGCAAATCCTAACAAAGCTGAAGTATCTGAGTCGGTAAAAAGCGCATATTGTTTCCATAGTAATACAGCGCATATTGTTCCATAGTAATACGGGAAAATTCAAATCGCTATAACTTCACCAAATACCATTCGATCTTTATGAAACTTTCAGGGCAGATTAATCTTATAAAAAGTCATCAGCGTACTGAATTTCATTGAATTTAAAGGCACCGTTAAGATTTTATTCAAGAAAACGTAAAATTGATAAATCATACTATTACTAACAAAGTTGAGTGAATTTTGACTTCTCATGTATTTTTTGTTGTTGTACCCATAAAGGCCTAAAACCATGATTTTTTTTCAGATTTTCCGGGTCAAAGGTGTCCAATCGCGAGGGGGGGGGGGGGACACAAAATGTTCGTACATTTCCCCTTCCCCTGCACCCCTCGAAGCAAAATTTGTATTTTTAAGACCTGTTTTGAAAAGTTCTCATTAAGACCTTTCATTTGATACTCATATTGCCTACATGCGATGAAAACTTTTTTTTCAGGGGCAACTCTCCTATATGGGGAGACCCCCCTTAAAGACCTTATAAAAATTTTTTCGTGTTGAAACTTTGAAGAGGGCGTCACTTTGCACCAACTTACAAAATCTTGTGTTTCTAGCTTATGTAGTTTGCGAGAAAAAGTGGTGTGACACACGGACGGACGGACGGACAGACAGGACGCGATTTTAATAGGGTATTGTAAAATGATTTTACAATACACTAAAAATAGGAAGCAAATTCTCTTAGGAAAAAACCATCAAATCCGTGTAAAAATGCTCGCGATAATTATGTTGTTATCATTTTGGAATAACTCAAATATTCCGATTCGATTTTCTCCCATGAATTTATGGTAAATACAAGTCGTATTAGAAGAAATGATACATAAAAATTCATGTACGAATAAAGCATAAAGCTTTTTTTTCTTTCTACGAGCTAAAATGCGATGTTGCACTCCCTATGCAACCGAAATTATTTGTAAATAATTTCATAGTCCCATTCGATCAAAAGGTCGGTATTAATTCGGGAAAATTCATCGATAAGACAGCCTATCAAGCCTGAGCAAAATTTAATTCTTCTCCGTAGCACTATAGCCTCTCTTGAACCTTCATTTCCTACAAACAATATCCCCAACTGTCTCCGTCCATTGACCGCGTCCTCCTATTTCAAGGTCCGAGCAGTGATGAACTGTCTCAGTCGACCAAGTCAGACCAGCGTTTCCTCGGTTTTCCCACTAGTCTCCGGCCTTCAGTTCTCCTAATGAATACCTTTTTGGTTATCCGTGTTCGTCCATACGATTAATGTGGTCAGCCCATTGCAGCTTTTGCATTGTTATTTTCATCGAGGCCTCCGGATCGTCAAAAATTTCATAAAGCTCCTGGCTGTATTGAATTCGCCATTGGTCCCCGTCTTATCACAGATTTGTATAGTTGGCGCTTTGTTTTCCTGTATATGCAGCTGGTCTTCAAGATCGTCAATACTGAATAAAATATTTTATTTGCGAGCTGTATTCTTCGGCGTATTTTGTCTCTTTCATTGCCCGTTTTCGTTATTTAAGCACCTAAATACACAAATTCGATAGCATTTTGGATACTGTGTATAAATATTTTATTTGCGATCTGTATTCTTTGGCGAGTTTCATCTCTATCATTATCAATTTTCATTATTTTAGCACCTAAACACACAAATTTACTCAAAATTTGATTTTGTATTCGCCAAGTGTGACTGATTTGTAGCCCTACTAGTTTTGCTTCACAGTCAAGTTTCAGGAAAAGTTATTTGGCAGTTGTTAATGACCATCACCAAATGTTGATGCCATCCCCATAGCCTACTACTTGGCTCGACTTGTATAGTAATGTACCTCGCGTATCGACACGTAGCTTCCTTATGACGTGCTTCAAAGCCAAATTGAAAAGCAATGGCGCCAGCCCATCTCTCTGCTTTAGTCCGATATTTGTGCCAAAGCATCGGTGAGTTGGTTATTGAAACGGACTTGGGAGTTTGTCAACGTCATTGTCATTTTAGTAAGATGGATTCATTTGGCTGGGATGCCGAAGCAAAGAATTATTTGGTACAGTACGTTACGATCAATACTGGCGTGTGCTTGCTTAAAGTCAACGAAAATTTGGTGGAAATCTACGCTGAACTCCCAGCATTTTTCAAGTACCTGCTTGACTGTGAACAATGGGTTTATTGTCGATCTACCTGCTGTAAAACAACCTTGATACTCCCCGATCTTACTATTGGCGTAGGATTCGATTTTATTCGATTTCTTCTGATATTTTCATAGTATTCTCGCTTCGTCCTAGTTTTCCTACCTACCTAATCATTGTACGCATCATTCTTTTTGTCTAATGCATTCTGGAATTCAGCATTGAACAAATCATTTCCTTTGCGCCGGGCTTGATGTCCGATCGTCTATTCTGCCACGGTTTTAATAGTTCAATTCTATGCAGACCTTGTTACTAGTCTTTAACGGTGCGTCTGATAAGATGGGTGCCAGCTGGTTATAGAGAGTTTCCGTGAAGTTTTTGGCCACAGACGCAGTTTAGAGCCTTTTGATGTCAAATTTTTGTAGCGGGCTGGCCTTCACCCTATATGCCTTTGACATGTGATATCAATAGGTTAGTTACAATTGGCTCCTTGGTATGTATGGACGTCAAGTATGTTCGAGGTCCAACGTTGTTGGATGAGAACATGGTCGATCTGGTTTTGTGTGTTGCCATCCGGTGATACCTAGGGGATTTAATGAATGCGTTGATGTGGGAAGCAAATCATACGTATGATTGGATTTTTACTATATTCTGCCAATAAGGTGCTGGCCGTTGCCATTTGTTTCATCTTCCTCCAGTCAGTCCCCGATATCTCATTGTCAACCTTTGCGTTGAAATTGACTAGCCTTTACATGTGATTCTAGAACGTTTCCTTCTTTTCTTCATTCGTTTTATCAGCCGGGGTGTGTATATTGATCAGCCAGATTTTGAAGAATTTTGTTTTATACGGATCACAGACAACCATTCATTGACTGCCTTAAAATTAATCGCGTGTGACTTGAACTCCCTATCCACAATGAAGGCCACTCCGAATTCTTGTTTTCTACTAGGCCTCCCACTTTTGAATATTGTGTGCAATCTCATGTCTTGAATATCTCTACCAGTCCAGTTCGTTTATTGAATCGCCAGTATTGTTAACTTATATTGACTGGCCTGTTGTAAAAGATCCCCAACTGCGCCAGGGTAATTGAGTGATCTGACATTCCAGAATCCAGGGCCGTAGTTCTTTTTCCATTTGCGAAGTCGTTGCCGTGAGTCCAATCCATTCCGAGGCCCATTTTCCGGTTTCGAAACATTTTAAGGTTTTCCAGGGACGAGAAGTTAGCCCGTCGCCCAACCTCCATTCCGACGGCATGGTTATTCCTTCGATTCTGTTATCAGGCACGGAAGATTTGTCTTCACCCTCTTACGTCCCCACAAAGGAGGTGTAAGTTGGATTTAGTAGCAGAGCTGTAGATGTACTTACAGATACTAGCATTTCTTGGCATTTAATGTCTCATGATTGGGGAACCAGTAAACATAATGTGCAACCCCGAGAGCATTTACTACCGTCGAATTGGCGGGCTTTTGGGATAACGAATCATGGGAGCTGTTGGTTGGGAAACAAGGGGTTCCCTTCTGCTTTTTCAAACGGACTTGGGATCATCTATGGCGGAGTCGCATATTTCAATTACCTTCCCTAAATTCGGCAATTCAGAAAAATTGTTCTTTAAAGGAGAAGCATGAAAACAATCCGATTATCATCTATCTTCAACTGTAAATCAATAGTCTATCAATTCTAATTACATTTTCACCTGGGAATGTGATTTGGTTAACTATGAATCAATATGAGGCATGCAATCCAAATTACTGTACTGACAAAGCTTGTTAAGTGTTAAGTCTAATCTATACATTAGAGCCAGAATAAAAGTAATCAATGATGAAATCTTATTTGAACTTCCTCGGTCTCTAATCAGTTAATTAAAAGCCCTAGTACGTTTTGAGAAGGATGCCCTTTTGTAACAAAATACACATTTGAATTTAACACTTCCGCAATCGGCGAGCACGAATAAACATAGTACCTTTAGAACGTGGCCTAAGAATGGTTCTTAAGATCAAAATTTAAAAGAAAATTTTATCACGATCTACCTATTTGTACTTGTATAGCTATTGTAATGATATATTTTTAGTGGTACTAAGTGCAGAACTTTCATTCACAAAATCAAAATCTATGGCTGCGAGGAAATATTTATAAGTTAGTCATATCGACAATTGAATTTACTTTTTAGAATGATCTATTGCTACCTTAGTTTACAGCTTTAAAACTATATCGTTAAGTTTTTCTGACTTAAACTTATTAAAGTTTGTAGCTTCTTCAAATTCTGATCCGTTGTATTACAAAATCTATAACTATTTTTTTCATGGTTTATATTAGGGGTACCGGTTAATTCATGCGTTTTTTTCGAAAATTGAAGCTTTATTGTGAAAAATTGCTTTAAGACGATCGGAAATGGTTTGTTGAGCGACAACAAGTAATTTTGTAAGTTTGGGATGGATCCTGGTCGAGCACGCACGCTCAGCTAGAGCATGCACACCATACACTTCCATCAAAATACGATGACTTTTGGCAGCCTTTTTCTTCAATGAACAAGTGCTCCCCGCAAAAACACTTTATTCGGCCTAAAATTCGACATTTTCAGAGTAAAAAAAAGTATTGTTGTTTACGCTTGAGCTAAATGACACATACTGATTCTGAAACTATATGACAGTAGCTTTCCAACACATATTCGGAACGGTGAATCACTGGAATAAAAATCAAGTTACGCCATCCGTTAGAAAACCGCATGAATTAACCGGTTCCCCTATTAATTAAAAGCCATAGTCCATTTTCAGAAGGATGCGTGTGTGTCCCCTTTGCAAAAAAATACACATTTGAATTTATCACTTCTGCAAATGGCAAGCACGAGAATGGTTCTTAAGATCAAAATTTGAAAGAACATTTTTTCATAATCAAATGATATATTCCGCTCGTTGAAATATTTCTAGTGGTACTAAGCGCATAATTTTCATTCACCATATTAATATTTGCGGCTGTTTGGAAATATTTTTTGACATTTTGTTTTAAGAATGTATGTACTCTGATGTATGATCGATAAGTTTGCCTTGCATGATTGATAAGTTTGCCATATCGACAAATAAACTTACTGTTTAGAATAATCTCATTGCCAAATTAGTTTATAGCTTACAAGCTATATCGTTAAAATTTTCTGGCTAAGACTTATTACAGCCTGTAGCTTCTTCAAATTCTGATCCTTAATATTACATAATCTTGAACTATTATTTTCATGGTTTATAGTAAAATTTGAACTATAAATCTCTTCAATTTGTATTACTTAACATTTTTATAAACATCACATAAATATTAATAATTCCCTTATCTACGAATTGTGACAATCCAGTCATGAGACCGCGCTTTCTTCATTCGTTTTATCAGCCGGGGTGTGTATATTGATCAGCCAGATTTTGAAGAATTTTGTTTTATACGGATCACACACAACCATTCATTGACTGCCTTAAAATTAATCGCGTGTGACTTGAACTCCCTATCCACAATGAAGGCCACTCCGAATTCTTGTTTTCTACTAGGCCTCCCACTTTTGAATATTGTGTGCAATCTCATGTCTTGAATATCTCTACCAGTCCAGTTCGTTTATTGAATCGCCAGTATTGTTAACTTATATTGACTGGCCTGTTGTAAAAGATCCCCAACTGCGCCAGGGTAATTGAGTGATCTGACATTCCAGAATCCAGG
This sequence comes from Odontomyia ornata, assembly GCA_963969285.1. NCBI lineage: Eukaryota > Metazoa > Arthropoda > Insecta > Diptera > Stratiomyidae > Odontomyia > Odontomyia ornata. The sequence goes on from OZ017738.1 coordinate 379,526,358, forward strand.
GCCGTAGTTCTTTTTCCATTTGCGAAGTCGTTGCCGTGAGTCCAATCCATTCCGAGGCCCATTTTCCGGTTTCGAAACATTTTAAGGTTTTCCAGGGACGAGAAGTTAGCCCGTCGCCCAACCTCCATTCCGACGGCATGGTTATTCCTTCGATTCTGTTATCAGGCACGGAAGATTTGTCTTCACCCTCTTACGTCCCCACAAAGGAGGTGTAAGTTGGATTTAGTAGCAGAGCTGTAGATGTACTTACAGATACTAGCATTTCTTGGCATTTAATGTCTCATGATTGGGGAACCAGTAAACATAATGTGCAACCCCGAGAGCATTTACTACCGTCGAATTGGCGGGCTTTTGGGATAACGAATCATGGGAGCTGTTGGTTGGGAAACAAGGGGTTCCCTTCTGCTTTTTCAAACGGACTTGGGATCATCTATGGCGGAGTCGCATATTTCAATTACCTTCCCTAAATTCGGCAATTCAGAAAAATTGTTCTTTAAAGGAGAAGCATGAAAACAATCCGATTATCATCTATCTTCAACTGTAAATCAATAGTCTATCAATTCTAATTACATTTTCACCTGGGAATGTGATTTGGTTAACTATGAATCAATATGAGGCATGCAATCCAAATTACTGTACTGACAAAGCTTGTTAAGTGTTAAGTCTAATCTATACATTAGAGCCAGAATAAAAGTAATCAATGATGAAATCTTATTTGAACTTCCTCGGTCTCTAATCAGTTAATTAAAAGCCCTAGTACGTTTTGAGAAGGATGCCCTTTTGTAACAAAATACACATTTGAATTTAACACTTCCGCAATCGGCGAGCACGAATAAACATAGTACCTTTAGAACGTGGCCTAAGAATGGTTCTTAAGATCAAAATTTAAAAGAAAATTTTATCACGATCTACCTATTTGTACTTGTATAGCTATTGTAATGATATATTTTTAGTGGTACTAAGTGCAGAACTTTCATTCACAAAATCAAAATCTATGGCTGCGAGGAAATATTTATAAGTTAGTCATATCGACAATTGAATTTACTTTTTAGAATGATCTATTGCTACCTTAGTTTACAGCTTTAAAACTATATCGTTAAGTTTTTCTGACTTAAACTTATTAAAGTTTGTAGCTTCTTCAAATTCTGATCCGTTGTATTACAAAATCTATAACTATTTTTTTCATGGTTTATATTAGGGGTACCGGTTAATTCATGCGTTTTTTTCGAAAATTGAAGCTTTATTGTGAAAAATTGCTTTAAGACGATCGGAAATGGTTTGTTGAGCGACAACAAGTAATTTTGTAAGTTTGGGATGGATCCTGGTCGAGCACGCACGCTCAGCTAGAGCATGCACACCATACACTTCCATCAAAATACGATGACTTTTGGCAGCCTTTTTCTTCAATGAACAAGTGCTCCCCGCAAAAACACTTTATTCGGCCTAAAATTCGACATTTTCAGAGTAAAAAAAAGTATTGTTGTTTACGCTTGAGCTAAATGACACATACTGATTCTGAAACTATATGACAGTAGCTTTCCAACACATATTCGGAACGGTGAATCACTGGAATAAAAATCAAGTTACGCCATCCGTTAGAAAACCGCATGAATTAACCGGTTCCCCTATTAATTAAAAGCCATAGTCCATTTTCAGAAGGATGCGTGTGTGTCCCCTTTGCAAAAAAATACACATTTGAATTTATCACTTCTGCAAATGGCAAGCACGAGAATGGTTCTTAAGATCAAAATTTGAAAGAACATTTTTTCATAATCAAATGATATATTCCGCTCGTTGAAATATTTCTAGTGGTACTAAGCGCATAATTTTCATTCACCATATTAATATTTGCGGCTGTTTGGAAATATTTTTTGACATTTTGTTTTAAGAATGTATGTACTCTGATGTATGATCGATAAGTTTGCCTTGCATGATTGATAAGTTTGCCATATCGACAAATAAACTTACTGTTTAGATTAATCTCATTGCCAAATTAGTTTATAGCTTACAAGCTATATCGTTAAAATTTTCTGGCTAAGACTTATTACAGCCTGTAGCTTCTTCAAATTCTGATCCTTAATATTACATAATCTTGAACTATTATTTTCATGGTTTATAGTAAAATTTGAACTATAAATCTCTTCAATTTGTATTACTTAACATTTTTATAAACATCACATAAATATTAATAATTCCCTTATCTACGAATTGTGACAATCCAGTCATGAGACCGCGCTTGTGGTAAACCCGCGACCTTGGAATTCCCTTCTCCTCCTCAAAAATACTTCCCCTCTCTATTGATATATTTATCATTGCTCTAATTTGTTTACTTCGCCTGCTGTGTCGTGTTGAGTAGGCGTGTGTTGGTGGTGCTCGTCACGAAAATGGAGAAACGAAATCAAGAGCTAAGCGTCGCAATAAAATTTTGCGCCAGATTGGACGAAACAGCTTCGGAAAAGCACGCTAAAATCGTAAAAGTGCATAGTGATAGTGCTCTTAGTCGTGCCCAGGTGTTTCGATGGCACAAAAGTTTGAGGAGCGTGAAAGCGTGAAAGACTCGCATGAGCAAGTGAAAGGTGAAAACGATGGTTATTGCCTTTTTCGATAGCCATAGAATCGTCCAAAAAGAATTTGCTCCATCGGGGCAAACCGTAAATCAAGTCTACTATGGCCAAGTACTCGAAAGATTGCGAAAACGAGTGAGCAGGGTGCGCCCAGATATTGCTCGTAGCTGGATCCTTCATCACGACAACGCGCCATGCCACACCGCCCTCAGCGTGTCCCAGTAATTGGCCTCTAAAGGGATCGCCGTGTTACAACGGCTGTCTTATTAACCTGATATGTCACTCTGTGACTTTTTTTGTTCCCTAGAACAAAATCGGTGGTCAAAAGATCCAAAGGCGGCCGTGACGAGGGTACTCGTGGACATCCCAATCGAAGCGAAATATTATGAAGCATGGAAAGCGCGCTGGAATGTTTTATAGCTACCCAAGGGGACTAGTTTGAAGGAAATGGCAGAGTTGTTAAATAACTTTTAAATGTAGGGTTTTCATGCAATCAGTCTTATTACTTAATCGTCACACTTTGTATACTGTCTAAATATATAAATAAAGTCATTAACTTCCACATAAGGTATATTTGAATAAATCAAATCAAATTATAGTTTCGTACGGTGAAAATCGAATCGATTGACTCATGTGTGTGCAAGTGGTGAGGCAAACCCTCAGGGCTCCGTTAACCCTCGAGGCGTGGAGAATCCTTCGCGAGGTATACGTGTTGTTCCCGTCATAAATTGAAGTTAACATTGACATTGCTCATTGATGAATTTTTCTATAACTTGCCAAAACCAAATAATAATTTGATGATTATGGTAACCGCTACGATATTTAGCACCCGTTTGCCAGACTTGCAGTTCATTCAAGTTTTGATACCTTGTTCAACTGTCATCTGTCTTGGCACAGCGTTAATTTTTAGGGTTTTGTAAATTGATGCCCTCTTCAAAATTGTTCTCAAAAAAAAAATGTTCACAGGGTTCTTAAGAGTGGTCTCCCCATCTAGGGGAGTCGCACCTGAAAAAAAATTATACTAAGGTAGCCGATATGGGTATCAAATAAAAGGTCTTGATGAGAACTTTTCAAAATAGGTCTTAGACTGACATTTATTGTTTCGGGGGTGCACAGGGAGGGGAAATAAACGTCCCTCCCTCGCGATTGGATACCTGTGATCTGAAAAATTATGGAGGTAGGTATTTATGAGTACAATAGCAACAAATACGTCAGAAGTCGAAGTTCACTTAACTTTGTTAATAATAGTATGATCTTCAAATTTTACATTTTTTCCAATAAAATCGTATGGATACCCTTAACCTCAACGAAGTTCGATATTTAAGTAGCCCGAAAAAGTTCCTCATACCATGTAAGCTTGAAGAAAATCGAATTATATTCACGGTAGTTACAGCCGTTTGAAGTTTCTCCAATTACAACGACAATAACACACGGGGGCAAACAGCTCGATTAATACATGACACCATCACATGATGGCTTTTGCTGAATGTTTTGGGATCGTTGTCTTGATGGAATCGCCATCTGATAGGCATATCATTTTTGTTCTGTGGAGGGATGATCCTGTTCAAGATTTTAATGTACTTTTCTTTGCTCATAATCAGGAAAATTGGATCCATACTCTACCAAAAAACCAACCCTAAATCCTAATTCTTACGAGCCTCAACCATTATGTCATATACAGTCAACCTCGGTTATAACGCACTGGTTTATAATGAAACCTCGCATAGAAGGAACAAACTTAGCAGGTCCCATCTAATTTCCTCTATTTTCCTTAGAAATAGTACTGGTTATAATGAACTCGGCTATAATGAACATTCGTATATGGTGAACGTAAGATTTGCACCATTGGGATATAACTATCGGATATAACGAGTTTCTGGATAATCATGATCGGATATAACAAACTTCTCGGTCATCATTATCGGATATAATGAGCTTTTGGACAAACAATTAGGGGAATACCCACATATTAATAATTCAGGGCTGGTTTATATGCTTGCGTAATTTGGGATTTCCCATTATGCATAATTGGATTTCAGATTTTAGATGGCTATCGGTAATTTTTGCAAGCCTGAATGAATCTAGCAGCTCGCAGTTGATATTGCCGTTGTTTTAGTGTTACATCTTTGCAATCGTCTGTTTTAGGTAAATTGCTCGAGAGAAATTTACATATTGCGGAGAGTATCATATATATATATATATATATATATATATATATATATATATATATATATATATATATATATATATATATATATATATATATATATATATATATATATATATATATATATATATATATATATACATATATATATATACATATATATATATATATATATATATATATATATATATATATATATATATATATAGGGTAAGGTGGGGCAAATCCGACCTAGTAAATGGTTTTGGCTATAAAATGCTTATGTTACATCGGGTCGAGTCGTTATATATACCAAATTAAAGGTTAGATTTTTGCGCAAGTTTCTATGCATAGCATTTTATTAATACCTTTAAAACATTTTGAGATACAAGAGTTTTACGAAAAAGTTCATTTCTGCTATTTTCAAAAATGATGGGGTAAACCCGACCGCCTATGTTTCTGGTTGATTTAGTACAGATATAGCCTAAATATAATGGTTTTGCAATGATAAATCAATGACTGTTACATTATATAACGGTAATAACATATAATAGAATTAATAAAAATGAAAATAGCAAAATAATTAATCAGAGTTATCCGATTCGCTGCCCAAATAGCTTACTGGCGTTTTTTTGGTTCTAGTTGAACGTCTGGTTGGCTGCGATGTTGATGGTTTTGGTGTCATTGTTGTTTTTTTGGCTTTTTTTGCAGCAGCCGTTTTTGCCCGTTTGGCTTTATTTTTTGGAACATCGTCTTCTTGTTCTTCATCAGCTTCAACTTCCATTTCAACTGTTTCTAATGGCCGATCTGTTGTTAAGCTGGGCATGAAGTCGATATCTTGAAAAATGTCTGGTTCTACTGGCCAAATACCAGTTGCACGGAATCCAGCCTTTATATTCACTTCCGTTGCACCGATTTCAAGTGCTCGAGTGACCATCGCAGGAATGTCAAATATTTGAATTGGTCGGCCTGGATGCATTTGTATAAAGTTTAATGATTGTTGGTTCATTGCTGTTTTGAAAGGGCCGAATACTGAGACATCGAGCAGTTGTAAGCGATGTGAGCAATGAGGTGGAAATGAGACGGCGTGAATGCCATTTGCTCGACAGAATTCCAAAGCAGCCAAAGATCGATGGCTTTCGTGATTATCCATTAACAACAATACTGGCTGATCAGGCGAAGAACACGTGAAAGCTTGAAAATGCTGCAAAAAATCCAAAAATAAATCGGCTGTGATCCATCCTGATGGATTTGCACCACCAGCACTATCGGCTGGCCCGCCATTCAAAAAATATTCTTGAAATCGTGCTTTGGGGAAAACGAAATATGGTGGCATACGCATACCAATAGCTGACACAGGCAAAAGAACTGTAACTAATTTTTCCCTTTCCGCAAAAGTAATTTGGCCAACATGTCGGAAGTCTCGACGAGCAACTACTCTAACAGCATGATGCGCCATTGTGACGCCTGTTTCGTCGACATTCCAGATATTATTCGGACCAAAAACATACATGTCACTTACTTTTTTATAGTTTTCAAAAAATTTTGCAAAATTATGGCGATTTAATGCGCTAGCTCTCGTTATACTAGCTGCTTCTGGCTTTCGTAACGAAAGTCATTGATGACGTTGCATGAAACCACGAAACCAATCGAATCCAGCCTTCTTTTCATCTTTCCATGAATCAGGAAACTTGGCTCTTACTTGTACAGCAAATTCGTATGCCAACAATCTTGTTTGAGTGGCAGTCAAACCGAAAAAACATCAGAAGCGTGTTTCAAATATTCTTCAAAAGCGGTTTCCTGTTCTTTGGTGAACACCTCTTTGAGAACAAAAAATCAATCAAACCAAATAAAAGAAAACAGCAATATAATTTCAATGGATTTTAACACTTTACAGTATCACGGCCTTGAAAAGTGATAGTAATGCTGTTCAAGTCCACCTCAGTAGGTTGCGTAGTTACTTCATTGGCACGGCGGTGTAATAACAATTTCGACCTCGGAATGCCAAAATCACGAGCAGCAGCACGTAAAGACATCCCCATTTGCATCGCAGCTACTGCTCGACGAATACCATTTTCATCACGTTTTTGTGTCTTTCGTTTGTAATTACGAACCATTCTGTTAAAAAAAGTAACTATTTAGAGGTCGGATTTGCCCCACTGCGTAATTTTTCATAATAACGCAATTACAAAAGATATTATGAAAAAAATTGAACCAAACTTATATGCACTTTGTAGGACTTTAATCAAAGAATCTAAATCCACTTACCTTTTTTATGCGATCACTTTGACAAAAAGAAATATTCTGCAGTCAATTATGCACAAAAATTAAAGTCAAAATTGTCAAAACAAACTTGTTGCCGTTTGAGCATCTCAATGTTAACTAATAAAATGCTGTCATGCCACCATTTTAATTATTTTCGATGCTCTACAAGACACCACTAATATTAGTTTGCGTAGTGCTTCCGATTTTCGATAACAGAGGGAGGTCGGGGTTACCCACACTGTCGGCTTTGCCCCACCTTACCCTATATATATATATATATATATATATATATATATATATATATATATATATATATATATATATATATATATATATATATGGGATATAACGAAATTCGTGACCACGCTAGAGGTTGCAATATGCTCCGATTTTCACCTGATTTACAGGAAAGGTGTATTGGGTAAATACCTCAGTCAAGTTCGTGAACCAGCTGGTTGCCCAGCCGATATAGCTATATCGGCTGGGCAACAACAAATGGCGGCCATTTTAGACGAAAAATCGTGATTTCTGTTCTGACTTTTTCACGGAAACGTTTTAAATGACTTAACTTGAAAGTATTTATAATTCAGACTATTTTTTAAATATTGTAAAATATTTTTAACAATACTCTTAAAAAATTATAAAATAGCGACTTGTCTGTCTGTCCGTCCGTCCGTTTGTTCATGCGTCACAACAAGTTTTCTCGCAAACCACATGAGCTAGAATGAGGAAATTTTCTACGTAGGTCAAAAGTGGTGCCTCTTGAAATTCGCAGTGTAAGAAAATATTTTAAAGTTTTTGAGGGGGTCTCCCCATACAGGGGGGTGACATAAACATTTTTTTTATTTCTGTAGCCCTGCACCACTGTAAAATGTGTAAACAGCAAATCTGAGGAGGGCGAAATCGGTATTTATACTCGTATGTTTATAACATTTTATTACCCGCCGATTTTCAATATGTGATCCATACGTGTGCAACTCAATTTAATTAGCAACACATTTGCGCCTCTATGAAGGGTCTCCAAATACGAACGGTGGCAGATGCTTTTTATCTTAATAAATACCCATGTGTTGCAATAAAAATTGCAGTAAGAAGTCCAGTAGTAGGCAAGCCAAATTCATTTTCGAAACCTTACTCTATATATGAGAAATTTACCTTTCCGGCTGGTGCTGCCAACGGGGATTTAATTTTTTCAGTGGGACCAAATACATACAAAGTATGAGTGAAAAGCTAATGGTGTTTTCTCTAAAAGAAAAGTTAACATAATCCGCAAAATTCAAAGTGAAAAAAAACAAAGCGATAACTCCTGAAATGGTTCACACAACAAAGATTGTGTAATGTAACAATTAGTGGGGCTGTCTTAAGGGTAAAAGCAGAAGAATTTGGTAGAAAAATTAATGACGAATTTGTCTGCAGTGAAGGCTGGATTGATAGGTGTAAGACACGCGATAATGTTTGTAGCAGCAAAAATGTTGGTGAATCCGGATCCGTGGACACAAATGTTGTGATGAATTGGATAATTAAAGAGAGGTTTGGCAATGATGACATTTTTAACGCTAACGAGGCCGGTATTTTCTACAAGTTGACTCCCGATAAAACTTTGAAATTTAAAGGCGAACAGTGGCAAGGCGGCAAGTTGGCGAAGGAGAGGGTTTTGTTTTAGTGTGTGCCTACATGTCCGGCACTCAAAAACGAAAACTACTAGCAACCGGGAAGTCACAAAGGCCCCGGTGTTTCAAAAACATTAAAAGGTTGCCTGTTGATTATTGTGCTAATAATCAAGCTTGGATAACATCCGCAATTTTCATCAATTATGTACGTGAATGGGAGCACGAGCTAACAAAGAAAAAAACGAAAAATCGCACTATTAGTTGACAACAGTCCTGCGCATCCAAAAACTGGGCAGCTGAATTCCGTAAAGCTGGTGCTTATGCCAACGAACACCAGTTCAAAATTACCCATGGATCAGGGTGTCATACGTTCGTTGAAAAGTCATTATCGAGGAGCAGTTTTGTTGAACATTGTTCAAAGCACAAGAATATGCCTTAATGTCACATTACTTGATGCGGTCGATCTTTTGCACAAACCTTGGCACAAAGTATCTACTGAAATAATGAATAAAAAATGCATATAAACATGCAGGACTATTGGCGACCAACAGTAACGATGAATTTGCTGGGGAAGATTTGTTACCACTGGCTATTAGGAAGCATTCCAAGCAGCAATACATATGAACAACCTCAAGATTTCCATGTCCCATTAGATTACCTCACTGCAGATGACAGCCTTTTAACGTCGACAATTTTAACGGATGATGAGTTAGTTGCTGATATTCAGGCCATGGAGAATAATGGAAGCTCTGATAGTTAAACTAAAGACGAGTTAACTGAGGGCCCAGTTGCAACGACTACATCAATAGTGCAAAAACTAACAGAAGTTTGTCGATTTTTCCAGTTTCATGGTGTACTACAAAATATTTTAAATAAATTGCTATAAAGTGAAGCTTATACAGACACGCTGTAACTTCAAGAGCTTGAAACAAAAATAACAGACTATTTAAAGTAACGAATTTACGTATTCATGGACATTTGATATTATATTTCGGATTAATTGGAAATTGAACACGTACATATTTATTTTGTTCATTAATGAAAATATTTTTATTTTGCTTTAAATAAACTTACGGAAAAAATATTTCTTCGTTTATGGTTTAATATTTGGATATAACGAGCTTCGGTTATAACGACGCAATTCTCACGGTCCCTAGAGGTTCGTTATAACCGAGATTGACTACATGTATCTTGAGTTTATCCTGGACCCTTGGCTTCTTTGGAAAGATGATATTTCAGAAAGATCTTGTATGAGGTTACAGGCTCCTTATAACGGCAATAGGATGATGGTGTAGACTTCATATCGTCGCCTGGACTCGAATATTTGAATAGCTCGGTCGGAGCAGTTAGAATATAGGTTGCCCTCCAGAACAATCTGACGGAAACTGACCAAATGCATCGCAATATAATCGAATTCCATATTATAACCAATTTTAGCTTTAGTCATTTAATTGGGTAAGCAGCAATACTTTAGATCAATTTATCTGTTAAGAAAAGCGAAGGCGCGGAAGTATGTAAAGTATTTTTAAAATCCCAAAATATGCGCCCAACCGCAATGGATCATGTTAACGTCCTTCTGAATTTTACAGAAATTAGGTCATGTATCAGAAGATTTATGCATTCCAAAATATCGTGACTTTGCAACAATAATAAACAACAATCAGCTTCCCTGAATGTTAATTTGGCATTTGTTAATTTTAACATGCTCCAATTCCTACCTTCTGGCGTGATTGCTTCCCGGTTGAATAACTGACGCCTGTCTGCTGGGCTAATTAAGTCGAAATGATGTTTGCATGTAAAACAATAAATTGCATTCGAACCCCCGATGCAAAGTACACAATTTCGGCCACTTTGCTTTCTTCCTCTGCTAAGCAATTAACGATATCTTGACCTACGACAAAACATTCTACTTTGCTACCCAGCCGAAATGGCAATGTGTCACGTGTCGCATGCAAATTGAGTGCTAAACGCGAATTGAGTGCAGTCCGGTCACACTACACTAATTACAAAAGCAAGCACTAGTGCTAAGTTAAGCCAATTAGAAGTGAGTCTTGAGCAGCGAAAATTAATGCGCCATTCCAATTCCTACGCTAACCTATCCAAGGCCAGTGCAATGAATTGCCGTGACACTTAATGGCAGTTTTTGTGCGCGGTTATTCATCTTACCTTTGTCACATATGGCGCTGATGTGCGATGCATCATCATAGATCATCATCGCTAACAAGTCATTGCACTGCTCCACCACCCCTACGCCTCACTGGGCTTCCGCGCCCACATTGTATGGAGTCGACATCAAAGCGGAAAGCGCCGATTTTACCGCTCCAGAAATGTCCTCCAAAACACTATAAATAAAATTCGCAAGCAGACCACTGTTTAACACAAGTCTGCTTTCACCATTTGTTTGCTTTGATAGGCGTGCGTAGTTTTTTTGCGAGTGAGTAATTTCGCCATTCGTCAAATATTTGCTTAGCGTGTATGTCTCGCATGAATACAGGGCACCATGACCTGGGCCAACACTCAAGGCCATTGGCAGTGAACAATATGGGAATCCGCACCATGTTGGTGGCGCTGACGCACTTTTTTCACCATCAGACGATTACACTTGCAAATTTAGGAGTGAATGGAATTGGTTCGTTTTTGTGAGGAATTTCGGGGTTGCAATTGTTTCTATTCATTGTATGAACAATGGACTTTATGAAAGCAAAAGACTTTCAATCACATTAATTTTGAATATTTCAATCGATATTAAAAACCTGTTCGATGTATTGTTCGTTGTCACTTTATGGTACCCTCAAATCAACATGAATATAGTTGGTGTAGTGATTTAGATGTCTTTAGCAGTCTTGCATGCTTCCAAATCCGTTTTGATTTAGGAATAGAAGCTTCAAAATTACTCGTTTACAGGTTATTTAAAGCTATACAAAATTACAAAACACAGTTAAAAATCTTGGACTATTTTTAATGCTTAATCAGTTTGCATATATGACGACACCAAAGGTGGATTAGAATTCAATATAATAGATGTATTGCAATCCTCGCCATAGCCTTTATTGTATTATATTTTAAATTTTGGTTTCCGATTCGATGGCATTGAAATTGAAACCACGATGGATTGGAGTATAATCTTCTAAAGATTAAAATTCAACCTGCCTGCATTACTATTTTCAATATTAAACTATTGAAATCTAAGCTATTTTGAGATTGAGAAGTAGTCAAATTTAAATTGAATTTTAATCGTTTCTGTATTCTAACTTACTTCAATGTAGATAACAGTAGAAACAAAAAAATATTCATTTTCAATATAAATAAAGCATAAAATCCTAAAAAAATAAACTAGACTGTTTAGTAATAAATAGGCACGATTATCCATGAGTCATTTTCCATACAATGGCTTTCATACGGCTTACCTTAAATTATTTACACCTAATTCAAGATGGATGCTATTCTCTAAAAAGTATATTGTTTTTATTAAATCAAAATTGTAAATTTCATTTTCATATTTCAAAAACAGGTAAAATCCTGGCGTATAAGTAAACCCGTAAACAACAATACTAAATGTAGCAATAATGAGCTGAAACTCAAAAACTAAATAACGAAAACCACCAAAACTGAAAATAAACACGAATAATTTAGACATTGTCATTCAGCCACCAATACCTGGATTGCGCCGTCTCAACTCGATCAGCTTCAACGAATCTAGCAAGTGAGTATCTCCATTGAAATCGTTGGTCTCGTGAACTCAAATTAGGATATTTTATCTCCTTATCGGTGGCCCGTCGATATATGTGATATATGACTGGGACGCCGTCAGAATCAAAAACATATCGATTCATGTCCAAATACACGAATGCTTCTGGAGGAATGAAGCCAGTAGCGAGGCAAGTCGCTATATAACCGTCTGTAGGGTGGAACGGCTGTGAAATCCAAGGGTTTTCACTCACAGTCACAGATCTGCGATATGATTCCGAAGAAGTTTCAATATGAAGATATCGACCCTCGTCACTGCACTGTTTCCAATCCATCTCAGGCTTTCTGTACAAACCAGTACATGCACGAAGACATTTCCTTTCGAAAACTCTTAATTTTTCCATAGTACTAGCGCTCTGGTTGTACCAGATCTGACATCCATATGTCAAAACTGGTCTAACCAGTGTCTTGTAACAGATAATTTTGACCTTTTGATCAATGTATCTGAAATGAAAGAGCTTTCGAAGGGCCATGACTACTTTAAGTGCCTTATTGAGCATGATTTTCACATGTTCAGTATAGTACAGATACTGATCGAGATAAACACCGAGGTATCGAACACAGGATTTACGTGGAACCCGTTCTAGACTACCCTCACCAGCCATGATGTGGAAATCTTTCCAATTACGTTTCAGGTCTTGACTGACCCCCTGCAGTGTTGTCCGAAACAAGATTGTTTCACACTTTTGCGCATTGATTTTCATTCGCCAATTGTCAGTGTACAGCTGTACAGCTGTACATCATTGAACATTTTTTGGAGATCGCTCTGAACTATTGTAGCTTTTCGGTCTGCCGTTTAGATAATCAGATCATCAGCAAACGCTACCAATGATCGCGTTGGAGAGACGTTAAAATCAAAACCGTTCAATAGCTTGCGAATGAAGATTGAAAAGAGTAGAGGCGCAGAAACTGTTCCCTGCTGTAGACCGTTTAAGACCTTGAACTCGCGCATTGTTGTCAGATTTCCATCAGTTATAACAAACGATTTCCCGTATAACATATTACACATCATGGCGACAAGGTGTCTGGGGAACTTGTCCTGAAGGAGTTGAAAAACTAGTCCATCTAACCACACCGTATCGAAAGCTTTCTCCTTATCAATGGGACATGCTCCAACACATTGTCTATCATTTAGTTTTCAACAGATGTCTGAGGTTACTTTCATTATTGCATGTGTGGTCGAATGCCTGGCATGAAAACCTAATTGGCAATTCGGCATCAACTCATTTTCCTCAATGTCTGCGTTTAATGCTCTGTTGAGTATCACTTCAAACACCTTGCTGATGTTAGGCAGCAAGCTTCTGGGGCAAGAAGATTCTTTTCCTTTCTTCAAGATTGGAAATACCTTAGCCCCTTTCCACTCATTTGGGAAATATGAATTGCTCAACATGTTATTGAACAATATGCAATAATTCCTAATAGCGACCTCCGGCAAATGTCGGAGAACTACATTTGGAATACCATCAGTACCACATGATTTCTTCTTGTTTATCTTGCGAAATTTGAAATACAAGTCTTCATAGCTGACAAAATAATCAATAAGATTCAAGCTCGGTATGAGGTCAGATGTGAATGTTTCATCGAAATGAAGAATTGATTGGCCGTTCAGGCTTGATTTGAAGTCGGAAACTTTTGCTTCAACGACCTCCGAAAATATTTCATTCCTTCTCTCTGGGTTTGGCAGATGAACCAATTCAAAATGTGTTCCAATCAGGGCAAGTTTCTGCAATCCATCACAAATAATCCTGTTTCCATTTCTATCCGGAGTCGTACTATCAATTTCGATACCAGCTCTATCGAGAAGATTTATCTCATCACTAGTGACTTCAAGATTCGATACCTTCACTCGAGACTTCTTGCGGAATAAGCTATTCACTTTCGCAAAAACGCCATCTGGGTCCTGTGGGCTAATACCCCTCAATTTTTCCGCCCATTGATTGCTGACCTCACTCCTGAAGTATGAACGGATTAAGTTCCGGACATTCTTCAGGTGTAATTTCAACAAAGCCAACGAGGGATGGTTGTAGTCCAAAAATCGTCGATAAATATTGTTGACGCGTGTGAGAAGAAGGCTTTTCAATCTTTCCAACCTTACGATGGTTGGTATTTCATATCCTTCCATATTGTTTCGATGTTTAATTTTGGGAACTACTTTCTCAATCGTTTCCAACGTCAGCTTCTCTAGCTTCGACAAATAGAGATCTATTTCATCGTCAGTTAGATTTCTGTTATTAGGAACCATTGAGCAAGCGTTGCCATCATCAGAAGGAGGACATTGCTTCTGGTACTCCCGATTAAACTTCTTTTGAGACTTTCCCCAGTCTGTTTTTTTGAAATTCAACCGATGGTTTTCATGTTGAACTGGAATGAGGAAGAAATCATCCCTTTGATGATTGATTTCCATTACGATTGCGTTATGGTCGCTATCATAAGGAAGCACCTGCAGTTTCCGTTGAGGACTATTAAAGCTGAATTCAAGTCTTGCGTCAGCAATGCAAAGGTCCAAATATGAATTTGTCCTAGGGTATGTTGGGAACTCCGACCCATATAGATTGCACCTGTATTAAATTTGGTTCTCTGTTATCCACGATTTCAGGAATACACCTCTTGGATTATTGGTGGCGTTCAGCCATGATGTATGCTTGGCGTTCAGGTCACCAGCAAGAATATAATAGTTATGCAGCCTGTTCAATTCGAGTATTTTGAACAAGGAATTGAGCTCCTCCTTGAGCTTGCGAACAGTTCCACCAGTTGCATAGGCAGAGATAACGAAGAGGTTATCCCCACCTGGCAATGAGATTTTGATAACGGACACTTCAAGAGATTCAAAGCTTTTGAATTCGACTTTTTCAATATTTTGGAAACGATAGGGTCTTTGAACCAATATCCCGGTGCCACCTCCCCCATCACCTGTTATCCTATCGTTTCTTACGAACTCAAAATCCTTGAATCTCATGGAGTGCCATGAACTGAGGTGGGTTTCAGTGAGAAGCACGATGTCAGGCTTTTGTCTGGCAATGAATTCAAGGAGATAATCACGCCGATGTAAAGTAACAATAGAGTTGACGTTGATCGAGATGAGACGAATCCTATCCGTGGGAATGTGGCAGGATGACAACTTATTTTGAGGCTTTTGAGACCCCTAAACGCTGAAAAACAATGTTAATTTTCGAATCTTGTTTATCGATTCGCTCCGATAAGGTATTCAGTTGCTGGTAAATTTTAAGGAGCAGCTCATTATTGCCACTTACATCATTTATTTTATTTACATTGTCTGCTGGTCCTCTCGCAGCAAGTGCAAATGACACCCCGGGCTTGACGAAGTTGGTGGGTATCACACTGCGGTGTGCTTGACTTTGTTTCGGAGTGACTTTGATCTTTGCATCTTGATACCGGGGGCATCTTCGATATGATGCTGGATGACCAAAGGCACCGCAGTTCACAGAATATAGTTTTTCTTTTGGCTCCGCCTGAGCCAATTTGCACTCACCGGGAGCATGAATGTCTTTGCATTTAACACACCTATATTTCATGGCGCAATTAGCAGCCAAATGCTTGAATCTTTGACACCTATAGCACTGGTTGATCTCACTTTTCTGGAGGCGTTCCCACCTCACCAGGCGGAAGTTCAAGTACCGTATTTTCTGCAGGGCACTCGAACTACTTTTGCTAGAAATCTGGACTAAGTAGTGAGGCAAGTTTTTGTGCTCCACAATCAATCTTCTTGTTGCAAAGTTTTTAACTGAAATAAATTGTGTTTCTGGTGCAGCTTCTTGGAGCACCTGAAGGAGATCGACTGTGTCCTCACCACAGTCCAGACCCTTCAATAAAAAGGTTTGGTTCTTTTCGCTTTTCGGGGTGTAGGTGAAATGCGGAACATCTCCAGAATTTAAGGCACTTTTTGTTGCCTAGAAATCAACCAGCGACTTAGTCCGTATTGTCAATTTATCGGCATTGACTCTTTTTATCTGAAAATCTTTTAGCTTATTTTCGGCTGCCAAAAGCCGAACCATATCTTTGCCCGTTTTTCCAAATACATTGATTGGTGGGGCTTTTTCTTTTTTTTCATTAATCTTAACGGACGGACCAACAGACGGACCAGCAGACAAACCTTTTGGTTTTTTCTCCCGGTTTTTAATTTTAAGGTATTCAATGAAATCATTATCTATCTTAGACGTTTTACCTGTATCCTCTTCAATGTTCATCGTTTCTTCAAGACCAGCTAGCGCTGCATAGTAATTTCTGCTGTCGTTTGCGCCTCTTGCGCTGAAGATATCCACTTGATTATCTTCTTCCTGTGGCTTTTTAGTTTTCTTGTCTTCAGATTTTGAGTGTGCTTGTCGGCCTTTCTTGATATCTTTATCTTTGTTGAACGTTAGCGTTCCAACAAGTGCTTCTAACGATTTAACTCGAAGCTTGAGTTCTTCATTTCCTTTTTCGATTTTTTCAGCTTTCTCTTTTTCTTGGATAAGCTGTTCGATTTCGATAACCGATAGGATTGTCGGTTTTTTTCTGCTTTATTCTCGTAACTTCTTTTTAGTTTTTTTCGCCCGTCATCATTGGCGATGGGCATGATCCTTCTGATTGATGGCTGAAGCCATCGGGCTCCTCCATCTCGTTGGTTTTGCAGCGAGACTAGAGGAAATGTTCTCAGACCGGGACTTCCCTTGAATTATTTCCACTTTTGATATTTCTTCAGGAAATGAATTTCATGTATTCGATAAATGCTCGAATAATTCGACGGTGATGGTTTTCCCAATAAAATCAAAATTTGCTTTTGACTGGCTCGTAAAAAAATATTGCAATTGTTTGAAACTGACTTTTGCGAAAAATTAATTAATTTTTAAAATTAATGACAGGAGCGATTAAAAACACGTCTACACGCAACGAATGCTAGACGTAGAATTCAGCTTTGTTGACCTTCATAGTGCACGGAACAAGTGTGAACGATTGGTTCTAGCTTTTTAATGACTGACGGATAGTGTTTTGACATGTGATGTTTTGGAAATAAAGGAAGCTTTGAATAATTTATAACGAAATGATGATTAGCTATTGAGTTTTCTAGTAATTTAATAGAGCTATTTGGAATGCATGGTGAAAGCAAAACATACAATATTTTAAGTAAAGAAGTGACCTGGTATTTCGGGTTGAATTAGATGAAATTTTTAGATGACGAAAGTCCTACTGAATTTCCAATTTTTTCAAGGTTTATTGAGGGCGAAGTATTTTCCCGTTGATGATACTCAAAGCTAAATGCAGAAATACTTCTATGGAACTTATAATATGATTGGCAATGGCAAATTTTAGTACATGCTTAAGGATAAATGGTATAGCTCCAAATCGACATTATTAGATTCGATTATATGATAATATTTTAGCTCATTCAATTCGCAGATTCAATTTGTGATGATTTGGAAACGATTTATTTTTGTCATCAAAAAACAAATTGTGGTAATATAAGCGACTTCATACAAGGTAGTTTGTTTCAGTTGTTGTAATTTGTGTTTCTTTTTCTTCGTAGCGCTACAGCCCTCAACTGTCTCGGTCTATTCACCGCATCCTCTAATTTCGAGATCCGAGCAGTGATGAACTGTCTTCGTTGACCGAGGCAGACCAGCGTTTCTTCGGTTTCCCTACTCATCTCTGCCCTTCAGTTCTCCCATCGAATACCTTTTTGAGTATCCGTTGTTCATCCATACGATTCATGAGGCCAGCCCATTGTAGCTTCCCCAGCTTTACAATCGTTGGAGCTTACGGCTCGAATTCGCCATTGGTCTCCTTCGAGCATCGCTCCGATTATGCGTCTCAGGACCCATCTTTCTCATCACAGATTTGTATACTTGGAGCTTTGTTCTCCTGTGTATGCAGCTGGTCTTCAAGATCGTCAATACTGAATAAAATATTTTATTTGCGTACTCTATCCTTTCCATTACCGGTTCTCGTTGTTTTTGCATTTAAATATACAACTTTGCCCACATTTTCGATATTGTATTCACCAAGTGTGGTATTTTGGGAGTTTAAGGTATTTTTCCCCAACTGCGTGATGAGCTTTGTTTTATTGTCATTGATTTGTAGCCCTACTAGTTTTACTTCGCTGTCGAGTTTCAGGAAGAATTCTTTGGCGGTAGTCAACGGCTGTGATAAAGTATTGATATCGTCCGCATAGGCAACTATTTAGCTTGCCTTCTATTGACAGCTGGCTTTCTGATGACATATTCCAGAGCCAAATTGAATAACAATGGAGCCGGCCTATCTCGCTGCCTTACTCCGATATTTGTGTCAAAGGCGTCTGTGAGTTTATTATTGATGTAGACTTGGGAGGTTATAGACATTATTGTCATTTTGGTAAGGCGAACTCGTTTGGCTGGGATACCAAAGCAAAGCATTATTTGGTACAGTGTGTTACATTCATTACTGTCGTATGGTTGCTTAAAGTCAATGAAAATTTGGTGTACGTCAACGTTGAACTCCCAGCATTTCTCAAGTACCTGTTTGACAGTAAACGATTGGTCTTTTGTCGATCTACCTGATCTAAAACCACCTTGATACTCCCCAATAATACTGTTTGCGTATGATCCAATTTTATTTTGTAAGATCTTTGAAAATACTTTGTACGCCGTACAAAGTCGTGATACACCTCTATAGTTTTCACACTGTTGCTTGTTTTTTGTGGATAGGGAATACAATTGATTGGTTCCACTTAATTTGGCATATGTTCTTGTTGCCAAATGTGCTGGATGATTTTATGGATGGCTTTCTGAACACCGCTGCCATCATATTAAATGAGCTCCACTGGAATCTCATCGATGCCCAGCACTTTATTATATTGTGTTGCATCCCTATGCATTTCGCGTATTTCACTCATATAATGGGAGCTTGCTCGAAATGGTTTCACAAATTCAAGTGCTAAATTAGCTGCAAAGTTGTCAGGCGAAAAGAATACAAATATCTCCTTTAAATTTGTTCGATTTTTGTAGATGCCTGTTGATTCTAGAGATATTAAGTTTTTAATAATAGGATGCTGAACCTTATTGGAAATCACAAAATCATTTTGTGTATCAGCAACATAAAAAAGTACTACTAAATCTATATATATATATATATATATATATATATATATATATATATATATATATATATATATATATATATATATATATGTATATATATATATATATATATATATATATATATATATGTATGTATATATATATATATATATATATATATATATATATATATATATTTATATATATATATATATATATATATATATATATATATATATTTATATATATATTTTTTTTCTTTAAAAGCCGTCGGGCCTTGCTTTGTTGTGTGAGCAGACGCGTTTTGACTACTTCGAGTCATCTTCAGTGTCTAAAGGATGTGTTGAAGGGAATGACTTTATATGGATCTGAAATTAGGTCAGGTAGCAAACTACGTCAAGTAGTAAATTAGGCCAGGTAGAGGGATATTAGGTCTCTGTTTTTTTGCTTGTTAGATGTCGGTTTGATCTGTTCCATCTCGTTTCCGCTTTCGTCCAAGAGTGTGGTCTAATACTGAGAAAATTGCGTCGGAATATGTAACAAGTTGTTCGTTGATAATGTAACCGTCTGTTTTTCTATGTTTATATATTTTAAGCCTTTCTAGGATGTCAAGTCTCGGTTCTTTGCTTTGTTTGTGTGGCAATTTCATAGAGTTTATCATAGCGTCAGGCTTATGTGCGTTGTTTTGTAGGTGCGTCGCATAATTGGAGTCTGCCTTGTTGTGTAAGAAAGATCGTAAGTGCTTTTTGTATCTTGTCGTTAGTTTTCGTGTTGTCCTTCCTATGTATACCATGTTGCAGTCCTTGCATGTCAGTTTGTATATGCCGTTGTTTTCGCATGTTGATGCCTCATTCATTTTAAGGGTTTTGTAAAATAATTTTACAAAACCCTACTAGTTTCGCGACCAGTCTGTCCGTCTGTCCGCCCGTCCGTCCGTGTGTCACAGCAGTTTTTCTCGGAAACTACTTAAGCTAGAAACATCAAATTTTGTATGTAGGTGTAAAGTGGTGATCTCTTCAAAGTTCAATTACGAAAAAATTTTTATAAGGTATTTAAGGGGGTCTCCCCATATAGGAGAGTGACCCCCCGAAAAAAAAAAATCATTGAAGGTAGCCGATATGGGTATCAAATGAAAGGTCTTGATGAGAACTTTTCAAAACAGGTCTTAGTTAGCGAAATTTGCTTCGAGGGGCGCACAGGGAGGGGTAATACACGAAAAATTTGTTCCCTCCCCCTCGCGATTGGACACCTGTGATCCGAAAAATCTGAAAAAAATCAGGAATGTAGGCCTTGGTGAGTACAACAACAACAAATGCGTTAGAAGTCGCAATTCACTCAACTTTGTTAGTAATAGTATGATTTATCGATTGTATGTTTTCTTGAATAAAATCTTAACGGTACCCTTAAATTCTATGAATACGTACGTAGATGTGTATTTATAAGATTGATCTATCCTGTAAGTTTCATAAAGATTGAATCATAATTAGCGAAGTTATAGTGGTTTGAATTTTCCTGTATTACTATGGAACAATATGCGCTGCATTTATTACTATGGCAACATATGGCTATGGAACAACATGCGCTTTTTACCGGCTCAGACACTACAGTTTTGCTAGGATTTGCATGAAAATTTCAGGAATGATAGGTGTTATGCATATCTTTGAGAATCGGTTCAGCTAGTGGTAAGACAAAAGAGTGGCTGTTTTAAATGCGAAGATTGAATAATTTTGAGTATTTTTTTCCCAACTTCAACGCTTAAGGTGCATGCCTTGAACACTTGATTCAATTTGTTGAATGACTGAAGATGAGTACCTACAATTAATGCTTATAAGTGAAACAAGTCAAGGAGGTGGGAGAGAGCTCCTAGCAAAAGGGTTTTGTAACCATTCTAGGATTCGAAAAAATTGCGCATTAAACGATGATAACAGTACAGGAGAGTGGCGCCTGAAAAAATAAACTCATCAAACGTAGCCGAAATGAGTATGAAATGAAAATGTTCATGGGAGCTTTTCAAAACAGTTGTTAAACTGTCAGTTTTTGCTTCAGTGGGGCACAGGGGGGAAATACATGAAAAATGTGTTTCCTCCGTCACGGATGGACATCTGAAATAATTATCAAGGGAGATATTTATGAGTATAAAAATACCAAAAACCTCAGAAGTCGAAATTCGTTCAACTTTGTTAATAATAGTATGATCTTCGTATTTCATATTTTTTCCAATAAAATCGTCTTTGACATGTTTCTTCATTTGATTCGATCTGGTGACTGCATTTTGTAAATTGAATACAAAACCCTTCTGACATGAGCGTAGGTCTGTTTACCCAACTTGTTGGTTTTAGTTTGCTTCCAAGGTTGTTGTTAGTCTTGAATGCAGTTTGTATTTCCTAAGGAAGTTTGATACTTTGTATGTCTCCTTGGCTACGTATGTTAACAAAATCCACTGTTGGTCATTCTTATGAGTTTCAGTCGGTTAGCGTTCCTGGTTTTGTGTGGGGCAATGTCGCATTGTTTGTATCCGCTATTATTAGCTGTTCTGTAAATGTTGTTTAGTTCATTGGAGTAGTTAGTAGGAGTCATGGGGATGGAGTGAAGCCTCTGCACCATTGATCTGTACGTTGCTACGTGCGGGGTAGTTAGATGTTTCTGGTATGGTATGATCAGTTATGGTTGGTTTTTCGTGTATTTCCCGTCCCTGTGCACACCTTGAAGCAAAAAATGTTGGCTAAGATATGTTTTGAAAAGCTTCCTTTAAGACGATTCATTTTATAGCCATATCGGCTGCCTTTGATGAAATTTCTTTTTCAGGAGCCACCCTCCTCTATGAGGATACCCCCCTTAAATTCCTTATACAATTTTTTTTTTGTTGAATTTTGAAGAGCGCACCACTTTGATGTTTTTGATGTTTCTAGCTTAAGTAGTTTGCGAGAAAAAGTGATGTAGCACACGGACGGACGTACGGATGGACGGACAGATAGGCAGGACGTGATTTTAGTTTGGTTTAGTAGAACTATTTTTCGAACCCCTTAAAAAGATCTTTTGTGGCTTTAAATATTTTACCAGCATTTGTCTGAGTGATTTCCCAAGACACAATAATCCATTTTCTTTTTAAAAACGTCAAAAACATGTTTAAAAAGATATCTCCATGCTATCAAACTTATTTCTAAATTTAGAATCTATGTCATTTGTATAAAATGAGGTCTTACCAAAACTTTGTATATGTATATGGGAAATAAATTAAAGAAGTTTTTCAGGCTTTGGTTAAGATTGGTTAGATGTTAAAAATGTCGAAGAGGTATTTGTTGTCGATGTACTTATTAATACCTATCTGCATTATTTTTTTCAGATTTTTCTGATCACAGGTGCCCAATCGCGAGGAGGAAAACACGCATTTCTCGTGTATTTCTCCTCCCTGTGCGTTTCTTACAGCAAAAAGTGCCAGTTTAAGACTTATTTTGAAAAGTCCTTATCAAGACCTTTCATTTGATGCCCATATCGGCTATCAAGAATAACTTTTTTATTCGTGGGCCACTCCTCTATATGGGGAAACCCCCCTTAAATACGTTTTAAAATTTTTTTTAATTGAATTTTGTAGAGGGCATCACTTAACACCTATGTACAAAATTTGATATTTCTACTTTGTATCGTTTGCGAAAAAATTGCTGTGAATTACGGACGGACGGACAGACAGGTCGCGATTTCAGTAGGGTTTCGAAAAATTATTTTACAAAGCCCCAGAAAACAACATGACAACCTTAATAAACATAAGTAATAATATTGAACAGAAGGAATCATCGGTGCAAGAGCATCAAATCCCAACGCTGACTCTAGAAGAAACACCTGCACTTGAGATGCAAAGTAATGATAGTCTTCAAAGCAATAGAGAAGATCTCACATTTGAAATGTCTTCTTCTTCTTCGTAGCACTACAGCCCCTCTTGGGCCTTCGCTTTCTGGAAAAAGCATATCCAACTGTCTCGGTCTATTGACCGCGTCCTTCAACTTCGAGACCTGAGCCGCAATGAACTGTCTTCGTCAGCCAAGTTAGACCAGCGTTTCCTCGGTTTCCCCACTGGTCTACGGCCTTCATTTTTCCCAACGAATACCTATTTAGGTATCCGTTTTTCATCTATATGGATGATTCATGTGCCCATTGCAGCTTTCGCAGTTTTACAATCGTACAGCTCATGGTATTATCGAATTCGCCATTGGTCCCCGCTTAGCTTCGCTCCAACTACTCGCCTCTGGACTCGTCGATTTGAAATGTCACAAGAAGTCAATAACGATATACTCGTAGTTACAAGAGATTATAATTTGACATCAAGAAATTCTGTGGATTACAGGGCGAATATGTGTAGAGAAATAGGTAGATAAACTGTCTGTGAAGGACTGCAGTGATTGTCTGCTGCCTCGGCGAAAGAGAATGGTGGGCTTTGCCAAGATTGGCCTTGTCTGAAGATGTGTGAATGTGCTGGCAGGCTAGCACTACAGTGTCATGGGGTGGGCTCTTTTCCCTAGCACACGGACCGACCACAAAAAAAAAAATTTCGCAATCACGAACTTGCAGATACAAATATGTATCGACCGGAGTCGAGGCCGAGGTAACCTACTAAGAGTTGGAAATACTAAAGCAAGGAGCAAACTGGGATTGACGAAAACAGACGGAACTTGGAGAACTTCGTCTTTACCAACGATACTTGTGGCCCCCAAATAAGAGTGGGGCACCCAGGTGGAAGCAGTGCCTCCTCGCACCCCCAATCTGGATCAAGGTCCAATGAAGACATTGCCATATATTTTCCATTTAAGTGAAAAACTCACACAAACATAGTTTCCATGAATTTTCCCCTTGAATGAAAAATAGGAACGTTTCAAATTTATGTTAGTCTTATATGATTTAATTACATAACACTTTAACAAAAATGAAAAATTCAATCGGAAGACCACTCTACCCTGCAAGTACACCTGTAAATAACTTAAAAAGTGGTGAGCTCACCCGATGACTAGCTCATTATAGTGGAGGGACCAGCCAACGTGGTGGGTCCCATATCCAGTCAGGTTCACAAAGAAAGCAAAGACTGTGTTTTCATATTTTTTTATTCCTAATACTTGTGTTACTTTGTGTATAGGTGCAAGTGCGCCTATAGCTATTTGTTTACCATTAATTTAAGATAGACCAACTTCCCTTCGCTACGTATAATTCTGTATCAGTTCAATTCAACTTTAATTTTTAATTTTACCCGGGTTGGATTTATAATTTTATTGATTAAGTTATTGTACTTTATCACAAATTTCATGAAGAAAAACATACAAATAGGTTGATAAGATCTGGGTTTTTCCATCAGTTTATCTTGTGGAGAACTGTGAGCGAGCTTAACTATTTCCTTTTTTTGACAGAGCCCGAGACAGTTATGAGGATAAATTTTGCGCTCGTTTCGAACTTACAAGTGAACTTTAAAACCACCTGCAACTTCGGGAAAATGTTGATCGTTAATTCTTGCCTTCAACTCAATTCAGTTTTTTCCCACCTTGCCACAGTGTTGTATTAAAGCATTCACATTTAGCTTTTTTTTTGTTCCTAAATTAACTTTACGATTTTTCCTAAAATTTTGGAAATAGATAGTTAAGTTATAATTAATAATATAAAAAGAATAAAGAAACCAAAAGGGTATTGCATCCTCGAAGAGTGCGATGCAATAATTTTCTGAAATTCTATTTGAAGTACGTTACGAATGCTTTAACAAAATCATTACGTTTTACAATTAATTGAAAGGGTTCGGAAAATTCCAAATCACCCTTGTGGCACTTTGTATAAATCAACTTTCTTAATCATTTATGATGTCGAGACAGGCTGTTTTGGGCCAACTATATCAACAAGTGGTTCCATTATAGCTACTTTTCGAATACAACTCATATCAAACCGTTTATGGGTATCGCTCCACCAATTAATTGTTTTCATTCTTATACTGACGATCTTCAATTGCAGTTATGAACAAATTTCCACGATCTGGAAACATCATCCTATTTCCTTTTAGCCACTTATTTTTTTTTTTAAATAAAATCCATTCCCTACCACTTTCTCCATCACTCTTTGATTGTCGCACAACGCTCGCACGATCTGCACTTCACACGTCATCAATTCCTACGTGTGCCTGCAGGCAATGCTAAGACTTTGGTATAAGGTGCACACAAAATGCTGCAAAGTACTCCTTTCCTGCTGGTCTAGTCCGATTCGTGAACAACACCGTATCCAAAATTGATTCGTAAAATAAATAGTATCCCATCCATTCAGATATTATAACATAAAATTTCTCAATCCCATCTGGCATTTATACGTCCTCGAATTTTCCTTTAATAACAGTTATCACGTCTGTTAATTTATGGTCAATAACAACCTGCCATGCATAATCCACTATTCTCCAGCAAACTATAAGATTTATCTTGTCGCATGGAAAATAGAGACAAGTCAGGAAAATCGGTCCCACTAGCGCCGTCACCACCAGTGATATCGAAAGTGCTTGTTTACCGTGAACGTAGTTGGCAACCAGATGATGCGCTTTCTAACGGATACACAATCGCAAACTGTGAATTTTCTTTCCGACCAACATGCGACTTGTAGAAAAAGACACCTGAAGGTCTTTTTCTGCGATTTCAAGTTCACTGCACGAATCAATGGTTTCACAAAGATATTGACTTTTCACTCTTTTTTCGCTTTCCGTGGTGTTTCATCACTTCTTTGCCTTCCTCTTTCACAAGCAGCACACACGCCCCTTACACACCTGTTTAACCCCAATCACAACACTCTTTGTCAGGCAAGTTGTTCACATGCAACTGAAATTTGCATTCGAGCGTAAAACGAATTCGCACTTTAGTGATAGGCAAGTTTCCCATGAATCAGAAATCGAATGCAATCTGTTGGGTCCGCCAACAGCCGATGCAAATATCACGCTACCGAAAGGTAAACCATGAACTAACGCGCAACAGGTGAGATGCTACAGCGAACTGCGAGACCGTTAGCTATTTCGTACGACCTGACTCAATGCGAGACGTAAAACCTCCCAAAAGATTTCAAAACTCCAACTTTTCTTTTTAATCACCTCTTCTCCCGGCGTTCTCGCTGTGATGATTAAAAGCAGACTCCCCTTGCTACCAACAGTCATCTTACGGGACCTGCTGCAACGGCAGCTGACGAGCCAGCTCATCCGTTTCTCTAGATTGCATCGCGGCAACGCAATTTGTGCGTTATAAAGGCGTTGCCGTGTCCAAATTTCAATTGCAAATTTAAATAATTATTTTTTCAAATTTAAAATTAATCTTTTGAACAGCTTTATGGTGGTTCTTGAGCAGTTCGCTTAAGCAACTGCTCGATTACTATATATGCTAGATTTTTGTGTACCGTTTAAGTATTACAACGCGATTACAGGAGGAGAATCAGAAATGAGGACACAAGCCATTTATGATGAACTACAAGTGCATGACATGCATGGTAATAGATCAATAAGAAATGAAACCAATTTTCTGTAAATGGGTGTTTCGAGTTAAAAAGAATGCGAAGGGCCAGATCGAAAGGTATAAGGTGAGACAATGGGCACGGAGAAGCAATCGAATCAAAGGAATCGACTACATGGACACGTTCGCTCCGACAACAAGATATGACTCTATTCGAATTCTTATCAGTGTTACAGTTAAATAAAACTATAAAATTCAATAATCTGACATCAAGACCGCCTTGCTGTGGAAGTTACAGGAAGAAATAATGATGGTAACACCAAAAGAGGTACAAGAAGAAAAAGGCAAAATACTTGTATGTAAGCTCAATAAGTCACTATATGGCAAATACAGGCTTCTCGTTGTTGGGACGGCAAAATTAGTTGCTTTTTAAAATATGTTTTAAAGAGTTTTTTTGATAATGAAAAAGTATTGTTAATATTGTATGTAGATAACGGACCTATCTTTGCAGTAAGTAAAAAAGCATTAGAGGCCAGAATAAATGAATCAAAGCATAGTTTTCATGCAATTATTAAATGTGAACCACTTTTTAGCCTTAGAGATGATCAAAAATTAAAATTCTATATATTTAAGTCAGAGAAATTATATTGCATGAATAATTGAAAAAAATTAATGTGTCAGATGCAAATTTATGCAGTATTCCTGCGGATGCTAATGCTATATCAACCAAGGATATCGATAAACATGTTGTTTGCAGTTTTCCTTATCGAGAGCATCTATTTCACGCCCTCATTTGTCATTTGCCGTGAATGTTGTATCCAGATACAAGTATATTAACTATCCTAGTGTTGATCATATCAAAACTATCAAACATATTTTCAAATATCTAATCAAAACAAAAATCGGGGGACTTAAATACAGTGGAAATAGTGAAATGATTGGCTACTTGGATGCAGATTTTGCGAATGAAATTGAGTCTCGGAAGTTGACAACCGAAGTTTAAGCATTACCAGTTCTATCTTTACCAGTTGTATCTTTAATAAATACTTAGAAATCGTATCATTTATAAGGTTTTGTATTTAAATACAAAACCCTATTGAAATCACGATATTGTAATGAAATGGAGTGGAAAAATGTCCATAAAGGTTGGGATTCGTCAAGATTGGCATTGTCTGAAGACGCATGAATGCACTGGTAGGCTAGCATTGCGGTGTCGTGGGGTAGGTTCTTTTCCCCAGCACAAGACCCATTACAAAAAATTTTGCATTTACGAATTGAAACGATCTAATGCGGACCGACTGGTGTCAAGGCCGAGGTAACCTTTTAAGGGTTGAAATTGCTTATAGCCAGTAACAAACTGAGCCGTAAGAAAACAGACAGACTTGAGTCGACTACGTCGTTACGGACGATACATATGGCATGAATGCGCTGGTAGGCTAGCATTGCGGTGTCGTGGGGTAGGTTCTTTTCCCCAGCACAAGACCCATTACAAAAAATTTTGCATTCACGAATTGAAACGATCTAATGCGGATCGACTGGTGTTGAGGCCGAGGTAACTTTTTAAGGGTTGAAATTGCTTATAGCCAGTAACAAACTGAGCCGTAAGAAAACAGACAGACTTGAGTGGACTTCGTCGTGACGGACGACACATATGGCCCCAAAATAGGAGTGGAAGGTGGAAGCGGTGCCCCTTCGCATCTCCCCCCAGCCAGGTCAAGATCTAAATGTAGGCGTAGCCAAATTTTCCATTTAAGTAAAAAACTCATACAAACATAATTTGAATGAATTTTTCCTTTAAATGAAAATACAAACGTGGCAAATTTATGTCAAAGCATTATATGAGGGAATCACATAACTCTATGCAATTAATAGGCACGCGAGCTGAGGGCCACCTTACCCTGCAAGATCACCTGTAACGCTTCAAAAGGGGTAAGTTTGCCCGATGGCTGGCTCATTATAGTTGAGGGGCCAGCCAACGGGACCCATACCCGGCCAGGTTCAACCGAATAGGAAAGGCCAAGTTTCAAATATAACAATCCATCAACATTCCTTTATTTTCATTTTTTCACTTGACAGTTTCAAGTATATTGAGCGTAGAGAAATTATATCACACGTCAAATACATGCGTTTATTGATAAAAGAATCTAACAGTCAAGAGGGTAGTGTATTTGCACCTTTTCTCCAAACTGTTTAAAATTTAATGGATATCATTAAGTGGGTGCAATACATTTTCACCTAAGTTATAGAGTGATCTTAACGATTAACAAACTATCAATATTTTAAAATGTCTATATGTACATTCAAATAAAGCAAAAGGGTACTCACTTATATTCGCGCCCGCTGATGATGTGGGTGATGTCTGGTAGAGAATCCAACAACTTTGTAACGTGTGATTTAATATTATAATAAATTTTCATAAGTTGTAATTATATTATATAAAAATTTATACAGACCTTGATAAAAAAATTAATTCAGTGGAAGCAATGATAATACCATCGACAGCGATAATAAGAACTCCAAGGAGTGGAATTAAAATGTCACACAATTTTAGTTCAATACCCAACACTTTGGAATATTTTGCATAGAGAGTTATTGTGAGATCAACTTCAGAACAAACAAGTTGGGTAAACTGACCTACGCTCATGTCAGAAGGGTTTTGTACTCAATTTACAAAATGCAGTCACCAGATCAAATCAAATCAAGATACATGTCAAAGTCGATTTTATTGGAGAAAATATGAAATACGAAGATCATACTATTATGAACAAAGTAGAACGAATTTCGACTTCTGAGGTTTTTGGTATTTTTATACTCATAAATATCTCCCTTGATAATTATTTCAGATGTCCATTCGCGAGGGAGGAAACACATTTTTCATGTATTTCCCCGCTGTGCCCCCACTGAAGCAAAAACTGACAGTTTAACAACTGTTTTGAAATGCTCCCATGAAAACTTTCATTTCATACTCATATCGGCTACGTTTGATGAATTTTTTTTCAGGGGCTACGCTCCTGTACTGTTATCATCGATTCATGTCCAATTTTTTCGAATCGCTATAACATCGCTAAATATGATTCAATCTTTATGAAACTTGCAGGGTAGTCATCTGTGTACTGAATTTCATAGAATTTAAAGGCACCGTTGAGATTTTATTCAAGAAAACATAAAATCGATAAATCATACTATTACTAACAAAGTTGAGTGAATTGCGACTTCTCACGTATTTGTTGTTGTTGTACTCACCAAGGCCTACATTCCTGATTTTTTTCAGATTTTTCGGATCACAGGTGTCCAATCGCTAGGGAGGGGACACCGATTTTTCGTGTATTTCCCCTCCCTGTGTGCCCCTCGAAGCAAACTTTGCCAAACAAAAACCTGTTTTGAAATGAAATTTTTTCAATGAAATTTTTTTTTTCGGGGGGTCACTCCCCTATATGGGGAGACCCCCCTTAAATACCTTATGAATTTTTTTTGTAGTTGAACTTTGAAGAGAACACCACTTTACATCTAAATACAAAATTTGATGTTTCTAGCGTAAGTAGTTTCCGAGAAAAACTGCTGTGACACACGGACGGACAAACGGATGGACGAATGGACGGACGGACGGACGAACGGACGGGCAGACAGACGGGCAGACAGGACGCGATTTTAGTAGGGGTTTATAAAATTATTTTACGAAACCCTAAAAAGGGACAACGCCAGTCCAACCATGTGTTGTAGTTCCGACATTTATAGTTTTAATCTCGACATTCTTCTTTCTGTGCTTCTATTTCAATATTATATTCGCGAATCTTCACTTTAAGTGAATGCGGCTTCTTAACAGCAAATCTTCTCCTACGTGCCACACGTCCCACTGGTAGATGAACATTTACATTTCCAAAACAAAAAAGTTTTGACTTTGTTTGCTTTGTCTCGATTGGTCTAGGAGATTTAGAGTATTCTTGCACTCGAATGCTCAATGAAGAAAGGGGGTGGGCTTCCTTTTTACTTTTACAATTCCTTCATTAACACCTTCTCGAATATTTTATTTAGTTTTATATTTAATATAAAAAACGCAACACTGATTAAATATTTTTGAATTCCACGATCTTGCATTGCATGTGCTATTGATTTGCACCGATTTTCGATTCACTAATATCAATCCTTGATTTATATCTTTTACAAAATCTTTTATAGACGAGAATACGCAAGAGAGGTAGGAGTTCTACTAGATAAATTGATGCATTAATAGCATTGATTGAGATTTTTATTATTGTACAAATAATAATTCTTGATTATCATACACTCGATTCTGCTAATTCTAAATGAGGGGACAAAGATATCACAGAACTGAACCCTTTCTGTTTAACACAAATATTGAACATCTTTGTGAATCAATATTATGTGTGGTTTCTCAAAACTAGTTGCGATCAAGTCAACTTATTAATACTCTTTTCCAAATCCAATGGCTAGCCTAAAAGTAAACCCCGCGAACTCTGTTACTTGCTGCGAAACTGTTAAGCTCACATTGACATTCTTAGTGAAGGTGTCACGCCGGCGCGATCCTCCCGTCCTTGCTGTTTGGCGATCTGAAGCGGACTCCTTGATCCGTCCAAATCGCAGCATGATCTCTTTGCCACAACGGTAATTTTTCAGCGCTCAAGCATATTTTTCCTTTTGCTTGTCCGTCTTCCACCGTATCGTCAGCCGCAACAGTAGATTGGCGAGCCTCTAGCTCAGCCATGTTAGATTGCATTACATGGAGCGTCCAAAAACAAACGAGAGTTTTCGCATAAAAAAATTTTTGGTGGCGCTATCTGTAACTGAGATAGTGCGTTGGTAAGTTACATCCCTCCCTAACTTTTAATGAAAGTTTGGCGTTATTTGGTTCAGTGGAAGCGAAGTTATTGCGTCTAAAGTGACAGTTTGTTTGTGTCATCGGTACAAAAATGAGTTTCGAATAAGGAGCTAATATCGAATTTTGTTTTAAAATCGGTAAAATGATTACCAAAACATTTGAATTAATGAAAAAAGTTTATGGCGATGATTGTCTATCTCGTGTTCATCAATGACGATGAACATACAGGCCGCCCAAAATCAGTGATCACCGAAAGCTTCATCGAAATTGTGCGTGAATTTATCAAAAATGACCCGAAATCATCGTTAAAATTCATGAAATCAGAGTTGAATATATACAAAACATCGATTTATTGCATTTTAACCCATCATTTGGGCTTACAAAAGATCTATGCGCATTTTTATCCCGAAATAAACGAAACTTTTGTCATAAAAATCCACTCTTGTGACAGATTTTTTCACTAGAAATCGCATTTTAACCATCAATCGCTCACCGTATTCGCCTGATATGGCTCCCTGTGACTTCTACCTATTCGGAAAATTGCATTTGGCCATGAAAGGAAAACGCTTTGCGTCCATAGAGGGCATCCAAAAGGCTTGTACTGACATCTAGAAGGACATTCCGGTCAATGACCTAAAACACTCTTTCGAAAAGCTTTCGGATCGCGCAAAACAGTGTATCGAGGCCGGAGGAGACTATTTCGATTAATAAACTCGAATTTATCAGAACAAAGTTCCTGTCGTTCTTATTTTAGCTCAGTCTCGTTTATTTTGGAGCACTCCTTGTATATCAGTGCTCTCATGTCAGAACTTTCACTTGCAGATTTGAATTATTAAGTTAATAAAGAAAATAATAATATATAAAAAAGTTTAAACCATAATAAAAATATAAATGTCATGAAGAATACCAATGTAAAGAAAATTTTAAGCTTAATATATAAAAAAATAATATAAATTTATGTTTATGATAAATAAATAAAAAAATGTTTGTTTTTCTAAATTTCATAATTTACAAAAAACATAAATTTGAATAGTTAAATGTTTCAAATCAGCAATTGGAATTCCGGAACAGTGTTATGTTGGTTTTCGGGCAGTTGGCTTAGGTGACTGCTCGATTACTACAAAATGTGTCCGTCTATCCGTCTCTATGTCACTGCAGTTTTTCTCCGAAACAAGTAAAGCTGTGACTTCTTCAAAGTTTTGAGGTGGAAGATTTTTTTCAAAGAGTTTGAAGGGGGTCTCCCCATATAAGGAGGTGACCCTTTAAAAAATAATATTTCGACATTGGCAGTCGAGTAGGGTGTCATTAGGAAGGCCCCAATGAGATCTTTTCAAAACAAGTCTTAAAATTTCCTTATCAGTACCGCGAGCCGCACGTGAAGAGGAAATGTACGAAATTTGTTGTTGTAATTCCATACAATTTGAATGGCGATAGCTCACTTGCTTATAATTTAATTTTCATGAAATCCCGTCGGCATATGGGCTTTATATCAACCTACATAGTTTAAAAGCACCGCTTCGATTTTCGGGGGAAATGTAAAATTTCCAAATCATACTATTATTAACAGAATTGAGTGAATTTTGATTCCTAAGGTATTTGTTGCCCTTGTACTTATAAAGACTTACCATAGAGAATTTTTCTGGTTTTTCGGCTCAAAAGTGTCAAATTACGAGTGGAAGGGATACAAATATTGTTCATACATTGTGCCTCCCTCTTGGTACCTTGACGCAAAAAATGACGTTTTCAGATTCTGAAAGAGCTAAGACTTTCCATTAGATACCCTACTAAACTGCATTTGACGAAAGAATTTGTTACGAGCCACATCATTGTGAAGGGATAATCCCTTTAAAAAAAATTGAAATATTTGAAAAGGCCTAAACTTTTGAGAGACTGCTCCTACTGATCTTTTCACAAAGTTTTAGCATTGTTACTCCAATAGTTTCTGAAGAAATTGCCTTTGACGCACAAGTAGACGGACAGATCGACAGATGAGCGTTCATACAGGACGCAAAACTAGTAGGTCTTTGTAAAATTTCTTTAACAAAGCCCTAAAAATCATAATATCTTATAAATTTCAATAGAATTTACAGAAGCTATAGACGTTTGATATACGATTTTTTTACTACATGGGCTTCTCATCGAACCAGACACTACGTTTGATTGGCTCTTCTCCAAATTTTCAGACAAGATAAATAATAAAAATACCTTTGATATTCCGGTGTCCCAAATGTTGGTTGGTTGAAATGGGGTTCTTTTAAAGTAAGAATGTATTTTTTGTGCATGTCATGTACCTTTTTCTTGAATTAAATAATCCTGCATAACTGCATATTGTAGGTCAAGTACAAAACCTCCTGGCGTGAGTGTAGTTCAGTCTACTCAACTTATTATTGTGTAGTTATTGTAGCACTACAGTCCCTTTCGGGCATTTGCTTAGTTAGGGTATCTCATTATCAAAATCGAATGCGTCGGCACTCCACAAGTTGATATGGTCAGTATCACGTTTGAGCCGTGTGTCTGTCCACCCAGCTGCGTACGTTCTGATTTTAAACTAGCACATATTAGAACTGAATGGGCTTATACTCTGTGCGAAGAATCACTCGAGCTTAATCTCGTTGCCGCCAACGAGAGACGAAAAAGGGGCCTTCGGCTTACAAGATAAGTATTCTAACCATACATCATGCGGACTAGAAGTAGGAGTTCACTCAAATTTTTAATAATAGTAGGGTTTAAACATAAAATTGTTTGCATTAATTTCATATGGGTACTCTTAAATTTACTGGAACTGTAACCAAGCCATCCAATCCAAGTATTGCTCTGTATGTTTCAGTTAAATCGAATCATCGTTGATCGTTCAAATTTTCTCCTTTTACAAAAAAAAACGTTGTATGGGTTTTCTATAATTCGGGCTTTCCATTGAACCAGACACTATATTTTTGATTTTCCAAATTTTCAAATAAAATGAATAACAAAAATATCTTTAAGATTTCATTCAATCAATGGTTATTAGCAATATTGCGACAAACTGGCGACTTAAAGTCGTGTAACAATGGTTTTTCTTTTAACGCAATTATACTCGTATATGAGTATTTTGTTTTACATGTCATTTTTCTTGAGTTTATTCATTATTGGTATCTGGATATCGATTGTTGAGTTCAAAATCCTTTTGACATGAGCGTACATCAGTCTACCCAGCTTGTTATTCACTAGATTTTGAAGCTCAATGTAAAATGGGCTGATAATTTGATAAAATTCATTTCAATGCAATGACGGGCGAACTTAATTCTTAATGCAAGAGAAATTCATTATTTATTCAGCGTGAATTCAATTCAACTTTTTTTCGATGGTTATTGCGACCTCGTCAAACCAGGGAATAAAAATCCTTTTACGAAAAAAAAGAAAACCGACTTCAAAAGGCCTTAAAAGGGATGCAATAAATTTTATGGAATTGGTGCTAGATTAGTTTCTCAGTTTTGAGAAATGGGGAAAATTGATTTAGCAGTGATTCCACAAAATTTATTTCACCCTTTTTAGGGCTTTTTGAAGTTGGCTTTCTTCTTTCGTAAAAGTTTTCAAGCACTTATTTTGCGTTGAATTTTTGATCAGTTGTATAATTTCTCCTTGATATTCTTTGAAAATACTTTTAAAGAAGGGCTTAAGCTTTTTCAATGATTTTGATAGTACAAATGCATTAAATCTCGCTAGTGTGCGTGTACCTACTTTAAATCCTCACTTTTAATGGTTGTATAACATGCTTGACGCATTATTCAATCTCCATGAAAAATTGAAGTAGCAAAAATAGAGACTATGAGAAATAAGCTTTTTTTTACAATATGAGAGATGAACTGCAGGACAATCCATCATATTGCGTATAATTTTCTTTCAACGTGCGTGTTGCATATCATTTTCCTTCAAGGGGTGGATAAGTTTGACGATGTCATGAATTTCTGATGAGTAGTGTTCTTAAATCTGGGTGCTATATAAATTGTCCCAGTTTTAAATATGATTTGCATTATTCAAGTAGCAAGGGTTGCATTCTGATAAATATTAAAAGGCTCGAAAACCACTAAATCCAATAGTCAAGCAGGCAGTAGAAAATTGAAGTCATTTATATTCTAGAGTGACATAAAAAACCTGCTCTGATGATGTATGCGTTGATGTTAGCAGTAACGAATTCCTGTGGAAAATCCCTCACAGGCCACAGATAAGTTTCCTGCTACATGTGTTGACGTGATAATGCTAGATGAGTTGGACGCAAATATAAGAATCGAGAACCCACATGCTTATACTGAAGTCAGGAATTACCGTAAAGTCAAACCTTTCTCAGTAAGGAAATAACGGATACATGTATTATCATAAATCATAACTAAGCGGGGTTTTTATGCGAGGAAGTTTTTACTAAATGAATTTCACAGCTAAGTTTTATACTTGGGTGACGATGCATCTTGACAAAGAAGATTTATAAGAGGAAGGATCAATATATAGCGTGCTCGCCGCGTAAGCCAAAGGTCTCTGGTTCAAATCGTGTAGGTGACAACAAGATTTGTTTTGAGTTGAGCCCGTTTATTTATTAAATGTACTAGATTAAAATCAAAATATATCACAGGTGGGTAGACGGATCAAGAGCCAAAGCGTGGTATTGACCACATCACCTTCATGAGTGCCAAAACATTCCATCAAGATGAGATACTCTAACTCTCTCTAATCAAAGCCCCGAAAAGGACTGTAGTGCTAAAGCAAAAATAAGGGTCAATGAATGCACGATACTTACTACATATTTTGTATCAAGAATCACTGTAACAACGAAATTTACTTGAATGTCTATGAAAACTAAGATGTGTAATTGCATGAATCAAAGCTACGTTGATAAGCTTTCATTTCAAATAGTAGAACTTGCAGGTCGCCAAGGATTTCATTTACCTTACAGGTACCCTCTATAAGTTCTTGCATAAAACTGACCATATTGCGGCCAGAAGACTTTGAGCCCTGTTAATTTGAGGTTTGTTTTCCAAAAGTTCTTATAAGGACCCTTCATTTCACACCCGTATTCGCAACATTCGGCAAAAAAATTTGGTCTCATTAAAACAAGTTGAAGTAGCAGGAGGATTCTCCTGCCAGAAGGGTTTTGTAAAACAATTAGTAAATCAAACAATATATTCTGCATATCAAAGCTTGACTAATATATAGATTCCATAAATTGAGTTCGAAAAATTATTATGGTTATTCTGATTTTAAACTCGCCACCATTTTATTTCAAGTGGTTTGACCCCGTCGCTTGATTAGTCATGATAACATATGGATATTACAAACCATTTCTGAAATTTTTATCAAAACACCTACATATTTGTAGTGTCTAGGTGTGTTGCAAGTGTGTATCTCCCTAGTATCACGTGTGAATGTAGTTGAAATTGTTAAATATTCAATCGGCTGTAACTTAGCTGTTTATTGTTCAGTTATTGTGAAATTATTGAAGAAAATTTAAATTATAGATTTTGGGAAATTTAAAGGTCCCATCTTGATTTTATATACAAAAAAGCAAAATTTATAAAATGTACTATTATTAACAAAGTTGGTCGAATTTCGACTTCTAAGGTATTTGTTGCCCTTGTGAAGGAAAAATTGTCAGTTCAAGTTCTGTTTTGAAAAGCTCTTATAAAGAACTTTCATTTGATATTCATATTGGCTACCTTTGATGAAATTTTTTTTTCAGCGGCCATTCCCCTGTACTGTAATCATCGATTCATGGCCTATTTTTTCGAATCGTAGAATGGTTACA
This sequence comes from Odontomyia ornata, assembly GCA_963969285.1. Lineage (NCBI taxonomy): Eukaryota > Metazoa > Arthropoda > Insecta > Diptera > Stratiomyidae > Odontomyia > Odontomyia ornata. Next base: position 379,563,791 of record OZ017738.1, read on the forward strand.
AAGCCCTTTTGCTAGGAGCTCTCTCCTGCCTCCTCGACTTGTTTCACCTATGAGTATTAATTGTAGGTACTCATCTTCAGTCATTCATTAAATTGAATCAAGTGTTAAAAGCATGCGCCTTAAACGTTGAAGTTGGGACAAAATAGCTCAAAATTATTCAATCTTCGCATGTAAAAAGCCACTATTTTACTTTACGATTACTAATACCACTAGCTGAGTCAATTCTCAAAGAAATTCATGATACCTATCATTCCTGAAGCTTTCATGCAAATCCTAGCAAAGCTGTAGTATCTGAGTCGGTAAAATCGCATATTGTTCCATATTGTTCCATAGTATTGTGCGCATATTGTTCCATAGTAATACAGGAAAATTCAAATCGCTATAACTTCATTAAATACCATTCGATTTTTATGAAACTTTCAGGATAGATTAATCTTATAAATAGTCATCTGTGTATTGAATTTGATTAAATTCAAGGGCACCGTTAAGATTTTATTCAAGAAAAAATGAAATCGATAAATCATACTATTACTAACAAAGTTGAGTGAATTTTGACTTCTCATGTATTTGTTGTTGTTGTACTCATAAAGGCCTATATTCATAATTTTCTTCAGATTTTTTGGGTCAACGGGGGGGACACCAAATTTTCGTACATTTCCCCTTCCCCTGAACCCCTCGAAGCAAAATTTGTCATTTTAAGGCCTGTTTTGAAAAGTTCTCATTAGGACCTTTCATTTGATACCCATATTGCCTACATGCGATGAAAACTTTTTTTCAGGGGCAACTCCCCTATATGGGGAGACCCCACTTAAAGACCTTATAGATTTCTTTTCGTGTTGAAAATTTGAAGAGGGCGTCCGTTTGCACCTACTTACAAAATCTTATGTTTCTAGCTCATGTAGTTTGCGGGAAAAAGTGGTGTGACACACGGACGGACAGACAGGACGCGAAACTAGTAGGGTATTGTAAAATGATTTTACAATGCCCTAAAAATTATTTTTGCCAGAGGTAGTCAATATGGGCATGGAATGAAGGGTCTTTATGACAACTTTTCATAACAGGCCTTAAAATAGAAGGATTCGTATCGCGGAATGCACAAAAAATGAGTGTCTCCCCCTTGCGATCTGGTATCTTTGATCCACAAAATCTGAAAAAATTATGAGCGTATACGAGGTGTGTTCAAAAAATATCGCGAATTTTGTTTTTTTTCAAAATTTATTTATTTATTCATGAATATCTATTTTGTCCCCTTCAAAGTAATCCCCATGAGATATTATACACTTGTGCCAACGGTTTTTCCAATCTTTGAAGCACTTCGAAAAATCATTTTTTTAATCTTGTTCAGCTCCTCCTTCGATGCCGTCTTTATCTCGTCAAGCGTAGCGTAACGTCGTCCTTTCATGGGCCTCTTCAGTTTAGGAAACAAGAAAAAGTCACAGGGGGCCAGATCTGGGGAATACGGTGGCTGCGGCATCATGAGTGTGTTGTTTTTGGCCAAAAAGTCGCGCACAAGCAACGATGTGTGAGCAGGGGCGTTATCGTGGTGCAAAAGCCAATTTTTGTTCTCCCACAAATCCGGGCGTTTCTGGTGGATTGCTTCGCGCAAATTGCGCATAACTTGCAGGTAATATTCCTTATTGACCGTTCTTCCCTGTGGCAAGAACTCATGATGCACCACGCCCCTGCAATCGAAGAAAACTGTCAGCTCGGGCGTCCGGCACGCTCTTCGTCGTTCACATCTTCTCGGCCTTCTAAAAACATTTTGTACCACCGATAAGCGTTACTTCGGTCCAAGGTAGCTTCTCCGTATGCCACAGTCAACATTCGGAATGCATCCGCGCACTTAATTTCGTTTTTCACACAAAATTTGATACACGTTCTTTAATCCATTTTTTTGAATAAGTAAAAATCGAAGACGATTGAAAACACGTGCAAGTAAAGCAGCTATCACCAATCAAGTGAACATTCAAAATGGCTGAGCTTGTCGGCATAAGTGACAGACATGAGTACCAACATAACGCCACAAAAAAATCGAAATTCGAATATACGTAACCCGCGAAAATTCAAAATTCGTGATACTTTTTGAACACACCTCGTATCTTTATGAGTGAAAGTCCAACAAATATCTTGGAAGGCAAAAATCGATCAACTTTGTTAATAATAGTATCTTTCATGGATTTTGCCTTTCCGTCTATAAAATCAATAAGCGACCTTAAAGTTTTTCAGAAACTCGTAGATAAATTCTTTCATATCGAAAAATTTGCCGCGCAAAAAATCTGCAACGTGAGTTTCCCAGTGCCGTACGGTATACTCATGGGGATTGCCAGCCAACCTGCGCAGATGGGTCGTGGGGCGCCACGTGCTTACTTTTCTTATTTCCAAGGTCGCCTGAAGCACGTATTTAGACCAGGGCCATTCCACTGATTTTGTGACCACTTTGACGTGAGCACTGAATACAACACGGGTAATCAAGGGAGCAGAATAACAATAACGTGTGGATATAATTCGTTTTACATAAACTTATTATTGTTGATAGCATAAAACATATCTTTTTTTGGGGCTTTGTACTGAAATACAAAACACTATCAAAATCCCGACCTGTGTCCGCCTCTCCGTCCGTCTGCATGTTACAGTAGTTTTTCTCTGAAACTATAAAAGCTACAGCCATGAAACATTGCAGTTTTAAGGCGGCCTCTCCATATAGGGAGGTATCCCTTTAAAAAATCTTTTCACCCTTGGTAGGCGAGTAGGGTGTCATTGGAAAGATCACAGTGAGATCTTTTTAGAACAGGCCTTATAATTATCTTATCCGTACCAAAGGGGAGCAGGAGATTTACGCGATTTTCGCGTACTCCCCCCCCTCGCAATTGGACACCTTGTATCCGAAAAATCACGAGCGTAGTCCTTTATGAGTACAATATTAACAAATACGTGTGAAGTCGAAATTCACTCAATTTTGTTAATAATAGTATGATTTATTTATTCTATACTTGCTTGACTAAAACTATGACTCTACCCCTAAATTCAACAAAATTGGATACAAAAATTGACTATTTGTAAGATTGACTGACTCTGAATATTTCAAACAGATCAAACGGTTTTTAACTATGTTAAAGCAGTTTAGATTTCCCTGGATTATTGTACTATGGAACAATATGGGCTGCATTGCTACGCAACTACTGGTATATGGCCATGGAACAATATACGTTTTTACCGTCTCAAATACTACAGATTTGCTAGGATTTGCATGGAAGTTTTAAGAATGATATGTAGGCATCATGAATATCTTTGATGATTTGTTGAACAAGTGATATCAGTAATTGTAAAATTAAATGGCGACTGTTTTAAATGAGAAGGTTGAATAAATTTGAGCTATTTTCCCCAATTTTAACATTTAAGGAACATGTTATTAACGCTCGATTGAATTTATTGATGAATGGCTAAAGATGAGAGGTGAAACAGGTGGAGTAAGCAGGAGAGTACTGTGGTAACCAAGGAAGTCGCCGCAGTTGTTGACATTAATTTTTAGCAGAGGGCTGCGTAAGCCAGGGTGGCATTCTGAGGCCGGCTAGCGCTCTGTCGTGTCATGGGTTTTTTGGGACATCTCCTGCTCATGCTGAGCCACCCAATACATAAAAACTAACACAAAGGGAAGAGGACGGGAAAGGGCGATCATTTTAAGAAATGAAAAATATAGTTTTCTTAGACAGACATGAACATGAGGTTACAATGAACTTAGAATGCAAATAAAGAAAGCAATAATAAATAAATAAACCCCCTATTCAAGAATTTTACAAGTGTTTTACTTAAATACATATAAAAGGTAACTGAAATTTGTGCGATGAACAGAAATAAAATAATCAAAACAATGGACTAAAGAAAAAAAATGTTTAATTACTTACCCCAGTTCCCCTCATCACGAGTGCTCGCCTGCTGGAAAATAGGAAGGGGGGCACCGAAAATTTAATATTTTTATCTTTACGTTAAATGCACTTAAGAAAAAATTAACGGCCACTGAGTCTTCAGCTGATCAAATCTCAACAGCAGCAACAAATAATTCAATTCAACGTTTCCACAACTTCAAATAACTTCCATGAACAAGCGTTCCCTTGGCATCAGCCTCAATTCAACCAGCAATAATCACTCGATTTCACAATTTTTCGTTTGCTCATTTTCGGGCAAGTCTAAATATATAGTCTATTCCACGTTCTGCACAAATGCAATAAAATTCAGAAAACAAAACGTTCACTTTCTGGAATGTCTATGAAATTTCCCTTTTTCCGCCAAGAACAACAATTGAGACTTTTAGCACAACTCTGAAAATTATCTTCGGGGGGGTAGAATTATTTTTTCTTCAGGCGGGAACAATCACTTGCCACTAATTCCGCAAGATATGTAACTCAGACAATGAACTCTTTATGTGAACGTTCCAATCAGGGCTTTTAACTTAGTCAAATTAAAAAGATTGATGTAAAAATATGAAAACTTTTTCGCGATCTCAAACTTCCTTTCCTTTCCACCTTGAAAATGCAAAATTGACTCCCCGAATTAAAACCTAACGCACTTTTCCCGACACCGCCAAAAGCAATCCCTCTTATTTTAAAGTCAAATACTGACTCCTTCGCAAATCAAGAACTCCTTTCACTCAATCCCGCAATCGGTTCATTCCCAATTACCGCTTCTGCATCCGGATAACGTAATCGCTGTTCAATATACTTTGATTCTGTTACCCACATATCTTTTCCATATCGACAAACGTAACAATTTCCATTTTGCATATTGAACGATTTGCTTAGCCATGATAGCGTTTGGTTATATGCAAATCGTCATACATACGGAAACAATTGCTTTTGCCGATATCCCAAAAAGTGTGTTTTCCTGCGCTCGGGAGAACCTGTACACAGGGTCCCAGCGGACTTCACGGTCGAGAAACTAACGATGCTGCCTCCGGAGCCAGCTCCTGCGAATCTCCCATTCCATCTTAGGGTTCAAGTCAAGTTTTTGGATAGCATGAATCAATAAATTAAATTATTTATCCAACTCTTGCACAAAAAGTCATTCAAATTATCTAAGAGATGCAGTTTCTTTCATAAGTACATAAGAGGTGCCATTTTGTTTCAGCTAAAATAATTTTTTTTAATGCTCAGCCAATTGACTTCATACTAATCACTATTACTTATATTTTCATGAAAACCCGAAGAAAAGAAGAGTCCCTACGTCGATTTGAAATATTTATCAACCATCAACACATGTTATCATTGTTATAATCCCTTAAATTTGAAATGGCGATAACTAACTTGATTATGATTTGACTTCCATGAAATTTTGTAAAATTTCAGTTTTCGTCAGTAAAACTGTATAAATATCATTTAATTGGATGAAATCAAAAATTTATGTAGTTCTTTAAATTATTCTTTAATTCTATATGTTTCAATAAAATTCACAGAAGTTATAGCCATTTAAGTTGCCTACAATTATAACAATCATATACGATTTTCCTACTACACGGGCTTTCCATCGAACCAGATACTGTACTTTTGATTGGCTTTCTTCGAATTTTCAAACAAGAGGTGATTCAAAAACAGTTTTAATTTTCAGGTCAGTCAATTGTTTTAGCAATATCAGAATAAAGTGTTGGCTGGTTAAAATGGAGTTCTTGTACAGCAAGAAAATATTTATTGTGCATGTCATAAAAGTTGTCCTTGAATTGAATCATTCTATGTATCTGCATATCGTAGGTTAAATACAAACCCCTTCTGACCTGAGCGTGATTCTGTCTTCCCAACTTGTAGGTCATATTTAAAGAAAATTAGAGAAAAATCGCAATTTTATAAAAAGGATCCTAGTAGTTTCTCACCTTAAGCTTTGAGTGCTCCAAATACCCTCCAATAACAAGCTTTAGTCCAATCAAATTCTAACTCAGAACGCCAGCTATCAGCAATCTCCAAAATTCTCAATTCTTTCGGCCAAAAAAAGTCTCCATTTATCCTTGAATTTTCGCAAACCAGGTTCAATATCACCCAAAGAACAAGGCACGAGCGCGTCAATCCTCAACCTTTTAACACTTTTACCCTAACGGAGGGTAAATGGTCGTTCAACGGCAACTGTTTTTTTGCATCGTCCACGAACGTGCCTTTTTCTTTTAACTATCTCTGAATTTCAATTCAGGTTGGTTCCTAACCAATTGTTCAGCAACATTCGATACCACCTGATTTGTAACAAGTTAATAAACAACAATGGGTTTCTCTATGCCCTGCTAAAAATTTGCTAGCAACATTGATCGTAAACTGGTTCAAATTGAACTCGTTGGAACTGTTAATAGTGTTATTGTTTTGATGGCCGCCGCACGAGTGCGAAACTTGAACTTATTATTATTAAAAAGCCGAAATGCCGCGGATATTTCACGTCCTTTGGAGAATGTCTAGAGATGTAATATCAACTATCAGGCAGCGCAAGGTGGTAGGTAACAAGAGCCACAAATTACTCAAAGATTGTCGATTACTTATACTTGCTTTTCCACTCGTCATGATCGTGATGTCAATTGTATGAATTTTCCAAGGACTATGGGTTAGCGCGGGACTTATCTTTGCTGTGTGTTTCTTTTCTTGCGAGTTTTGTGTCTAGTTTGACCGAACTATAAAAAAATAAGAAAGTGCTCCGCGCACATCAAGAAATCCAAACACGAACTTTACATTTAACTTTAAGAACTTTATTGATTATAATTTCGTTTGAGTATTCACTCGGACAGCGTAACGTTCTACATCTAATTAGCAAAAACTGAAGGTGTTCATGGATACGCTTCTATTTATTATGCGAAAAATGATGAGTTCGCGACACGTGAATTAATTATGCGAAAGTAATTTTGATTACGATGGGACATGTGCCGCCGCGTAAATTGCTTACCTATTGTCTAGGTTCGGCACATGTCATTTCCGTTGCAGATTCGTTGCATTTGGGTAAATGCAACGTTTGCAGTAATTGATTTATGTGAGAATTATTTTTATAGGAATTCGGAGTAAGCGTATACATGACTTCTCCCCCCTTACAATAAGAATTCTCCTGAATTCTAACCTTTTCATTACAATTTGTTTTAATGTTTTTGTTTACATTCATAATTTCTTTTGTTTTATGTATTTTATAAAAAATGGTAAGTATTGCAAAAATGATACATATAAGTATTGAAATTGTTGTTATTCCTAATATTGGACTTATAGTTTTGTAGAATTTAAGAATTTCTAAAGGTTCCAAATTTTCAATATGTTGTATGGTAATATTTTCAAAATTAATTCTTTTGGTAAAATTAAAATTATAGTCTGCTTCATAATAAAATCTGTCAACAAATTTGATATCATTGCTACTAAAGGTTTCATTTAGGATTTGAATAGTACAATTATTGAATGTTATTAAGTAATTACCGTTTAGTTTTATATATCTGTCATCACAAGAATTTATAATTTGTTGATTTTTCATATTTTTACAAAGTATAGTTTGATCATCCAATTTTTTAATTTCTTGAAGTTTATTTATTTGTGTAAAGCAATTATTTTTTTCAATGCAATTGTTTACAATTTTGAGATCTTTTTCATATTGAATTTCTCCACTATATTGATATTTTGTTTGATTTATTTCAATAACAAATTGATCTTCTATATTAAGTTCTAAAAAGTTTTTATTTGGGATTGGGGTTATCAATTTAAGGTCGACTATTTTGTATTTATTGGGAATTTTGATGGCAAGGGTTAGTTCGTCCTTGTCTAGTTGCAAAAGTCCTGTTTTAGCGTTTTTAAGTCTGTAAAAGTCTAGTCCTGTTGTCAAGATTTCAGTAGTTGTCAATAAACTTGGGTGAACAATACCATGTCGGGTAAATGCTATGCTGTCCATAATTTGGTCTAGTTTTTCTTTAAGCATCTGCAATCTTATCATTTGATCTAACTGCAGTTGTTTTACTATAATTTTTCTTTCGTTAGCAGTTACTTCTTCGTAAGTTTTTGTAATTTGATTTCTATCTGATTCAATGGTGTTTTTAAGAATTTTTATCGAGTCACTGATATGCGAATTGATTTCTATTTGCTTATTTAGGTTACCGATAGTTTTGTCTTCGTTAATTTCTACTGTTTTCATGTGTTCAGTGATTTCCTTTCTATCGTCGTCATTCATGGTACCAAAAAGCCATTTTTCTACTGTACCAACGATATTGAGTAAACCTCTTTTCTTTCTAGGACTAGGTTGAATAGTTTTAAACTTTGCACGAATAGTTTCTAGTTCTTGTCTAATAGTCAAGTCATTCCCAAGGTTCAACCGTTTGATGTTTTCCTCTGCTAAATCGATTGCCTGCCTAAATTCTGTTAAATTGAGTACGTGAATTATTGTCCTAGCATCTTGAATAACCTCCGTTGTTCCCATATTTATTATTGTAAAGCCATTTTCAGTCGATATTGGTTGTATATTTAATGTCCCAGTTGTTGGTTTTACCATAGAGATTAGAAGCAACCATATGACGATTATGACCTAAAATAAGTATTTAATCTTGGATATGTCATAATAAAAAGTAATTGATTTGATAAGGGTAAACGATTTAAACGACTTAAGTTAAGGTTAAATTATTGAAACTATTGAATTTTGCTTTGCAAAATATCTGCGAGCATTTTCTTCCTTAAATAAACCATGTCCTCTTGGGAAAAATTTGGTTCACAATTGCGAGTTATATGTTCAGCAAATGTGCAGCTAAATACACCACAGTCATATGCATTTGTTTGAAGTGGACCGTTTAGAATTTGCTCCTTTTTCCAAAAAGAAAAATCTAAAACCTCATCTTTCTTATCCATCGATTCTTCCTTGACATAATTTTCTAGTAAATCTAGAACTTCGGTATTTGGAGTCCTCATTGGATCATAATATTTAATGTATTTTTCCTTTGGGCTTATTATGGCTAAGCACCAATGTGTTTGGTTTATGTGAACTGGAATTATTATTAAATCATAGGAGAATATATCCACTTTCCGTGTCCATCTTCGAACTGCACTATATCCTGTTTTGTTTAGGCACAGCGTGAAAAATGTATTCATTGCATACACTTTCGGAAGATTATTTGCATTGTCTAGTGAGCTTCTTTCTACTAGCAAATTTAGGTAAAAGTTAATTATTTGGTCGTTTAACCATTCTTTTCCTAGTAAGGTGGCTGCATCGCTCCTCTTTATTGATAAATTAAATTTCTTTACCAAAACCTCGGAGTTAGGACCTTCTTTAGCTTTTATTTCTGCTTCTAGAATTCTTTTATCCTCTGTTTTAACGATATCGTCTTCTGAATAATCGTTTAGATTTGTATGTTTTAATTCTCTTTTGATATTTGTGGGATGGACATTATGTAATTTTGCCCTTTTATATCTTGGTTTTTCTTTGTGTCTTACAGCTTTATAGTCCTTTATGAATCCAGTCGTCCTAGTTTCCTCGTAGTTTTCACGTTTTTTATTTATTTTTTCCAAATATTTTTGTTTTGCTTCGTTGATGTTATTTTTAATTTTGAAAGCGTCTATTCGTTGTTCCTGAGCATCGATAGGGGTACACTTGATAGTTGAATGATAGCGATTGTTGTAGTTTCTAACAGCCTGTTGTACTATTTGTTTTGGTGAAAAATTTGTTTTATTTAATATTAAAGTTCTGCATATCGAAAGTAATGTGTTGTGAAAACGTTCTACGTCAGCATTACCTGTATGGCTATGCGCTTTTGTTATGTGTAGTTCTACTTCCTCTTCTTTTAAGAATTCCTTTACGTTAATAGTATTTAATTCATTTCCTGCAGTAATTTTCTTGGGTTTTCCTATTTTTGCAAAATGTTCTTCTAAAGTTTCAATGATTGTTATATGATTTTTGTCAGGTAGGAAGTAAGCAGAGCCAAATTTCGAAAATCGATCTATTATTGTTAAGAAATCATATTTCATGAAGGTATAAATATCTATATTGATAATTTCGTTTTTACTGTCGGGTGTTTCTGTGTAATTAAATTTAGGTTTGATCGGTTTTCTGTCATATTTCGCCATTTGACAGACATCGCATTGGTTGAGTACAATTTGTATTAGTTCCTGTAATTTTGGATAATAGATCTTGTTTTTTATAGAATTGAAAGTTTCTTGTATGCCGGAGTGCATACTTTCCTTTATGTGATACAGAGATATTTGCTTTACTGCTTCGGTTTCCGTTTTTATATCCTGAGCTCTAAAAGAGCATCGAATAAACTTGACTTGGCTGTCATTTGAGTACATTTCCCTTATTGTTTGTTGCAAGATGTTATATTTGCTGTCTTCAAGTTCCGTATAAATACCGGTTATCCCCTTCTTTATGTACTTTCTAAGGATTTCGCGTAAATTGTCGAAATCGTATTCCGCTATATAAATTATTCGCTTTTTATGAATAACTTCTAACTCTTGGATCTTATTATTTGTCAATATTAACTGTGTCCTATATTTATTTACAATTTCCTCCTTAATAGGTATATGATCTTGTAGATCTTCTTCCGCAGAATGTTTTGTAGCTATTGTACTATCGTGACTTTCCAAGTTAAATATTATTCCTAAATCTGAAAAAGAGTTTGTATGTTTAAATGAGCTTGTCGACTTTTCATCACACTCCTTAGGTTGATTAGTACGGCTGAGAAAATCCGCTACCTTATTTTCTTTTCCCTTTACGTACTCAATATCAAAATGATATTCTCCTAGTTTTAAGAGCCATCTTTGATGCCTGGGTGAAAGGTCCTTCCCTTTATATTTAGCATGAAGGTATTTGATAGGTTGATGGTCCGTATAAATAGTAAACTTGTTACCATAGAGATACGGTCTGAAATAATTGACCGACCACATAATGGCAAGAAATTCCTTATCAGTAGTGGCGTAATTCCGCTCATGACAGTTTAATGTCCTCGAGGCAAAGCACACTGGATGCCCGTTTTGTGACAAAACGGCGCCAATTGCATACTGAGACGCGTCCGTTGTTAATTGGAAGGGTTTCTGAAAATCAGGAAATCTTAAAACAGGATGTGATATTATAAGGGCTTTTAGTTTCTCAAAAGCGCTAATATAATTTGGATCTTTACAATTAACTTTTTGGTCCTTTTTCAGATACTTTGTTATAGGTTGAGCTACTTTTGCGTAGTCCTTAATAAACTTTCTGTAGTAACCCGTTAATCCTAGAAAGCTCTTTATCTGTTTGTGCGTTTTTGGCAATTCTAATTTTTGTATTATTTCAACCTTTTCGGGATTTGGTTTCAGTCCATCTTTTGAGATAATATGACCTAAGAATGTGGTCTCCTTCTTCATAAAATTGCACTTATCTATCTGGATTTTAAGTTGATGTGCTTTCAAAGTTTGAAAAATGTCTGTTAACGCTTTAATGTGTTCCTTTAAAGAGGTGCTAAAAATCAGAATATCGTCTAAATAAACGACACATGATTTATTTACGAAATCTCTTAACACGTCATTCATTAGGCGCTGAAATGTCGCTGGTGCATTCTTTAGACCAAACGGCATTCTTACAAATTCATAAAGTCCGTGAGGTGTTACGAAGGCTGTTTTATGCCTGTCTTCCTCTTTGACTAGAATTTGATGATAACCTTTTGCTAAATCGATTGTTGAAAAATATTGAGCTCTACCTAGTTTATAGAGGATAGAGTCAATATTTGGCAATGGGAATTTATCATCCAATGTTATTTCGTTTAGTTTTCTGTAATCTACCACTAAACGAAATTTCTTTTCCCCCGAGTTGTCCGATTTTTTCGGTACTATAATAAGAGGACTTGAATACATTGAATTACTCTTTCGAATAATTCCTTGCTTTTCAAGTTCCGCAATTTGTTTTCGGACCTCCGCTTCGTGCTTAGGAGGATACCTGTACAGTTTTGAGTTGACTTGATTTTCGGTTGTAGTCTTTATCTCATGTTTTATTGTGGGGGTACTCGTGAGTTTGTCACCCTCCTTAAAAAATATTCCCTCATACCGTTTTATCAGTTTTATTATTTCGGCATATTCTTCTTTGTTCAGGTGATCTAACTGTAATCTTTTTAGATAATCACCATTTACTTCTTCTAAAGAATTTACTTCATCAAAAGGATAAGGGCTATTAATAAATTTAATGGCATGTCCATTTAAAATAATTAATTTTCTCTCGAAATCTATTAATGTATCGAGATTATTTAGTAAATCAGTTCCGATTATGAACTGATATTTTCGGTTTTGTAACCTATTAACCTTCCACCGAACCAAGGCTCGTGAGGGTGGAGGATCAATTTCTTCTGGCGATGGAGTATGAACTTCATACTCGATCTTATCTTTTCCTGTAATAGTTGAAAATATGATTGGCTTGATTTTCACCTTATTAAATGTATTAATTCGGTCATCAATTACACTGAATGATGCCCCAGTATCAATTAAAGCTACATATTTAACATTATTTATAGTAATTTGAATCAAAGGCAATTGTTCCGAGGCTAGTTGCGAAAAAAATATTCACTTAGGTTAATTTCAGGGGATGAGTCAGAGAAGGTTTCTTCATCAGATAAATTATTTGATTGGTTTTGGTTTTTAACCTTTTCAATATTTGATCTATGGAATTGCGCATTCTCAACTTCCATGGGCTCAATACCCGGTTGGAGTTTAGACTTCCATGTTTGTTTTGAACGACCTGAAAAGTTATTGGCTTTATTTTGCCCCGATTTGTTTGAGTTCTGAGATCTGAAAAATTGATTTTGACCACTATTTTGTTGTCCACTGTCATTGTCTTTTTGTCTGTACTTATTAAATTGTCTGTTTTGTTTTGTATTATCCTCTCCGTCAGAATTTTTGTCAGTCTGTCTGTTTTGTGAGGAATTAGGATTAGAATCCTTGAAATTATTTTTGTGGAATTTAGGTTTGAAAATTTTGACCTTTCTAAATTCTGGTATGATACATTCATCTTCAAATCTTCTTGATCTCATAATTTCTATTATTTTATCAATATTTGTCTCACTGTATATCTTTTCTAATAGAACACCCTGACTCATTTCTTTCACTACATTTGTTAAGATTGAATTAACATTACTAAGGTCAATAAACATTTTATCCTGATAATAGATTATTAGTTCATCTGCCTTATACTTAATTTTTTGTACTTCCTCAGCCAATTCGCTTACATTGTGCACCTTCAGTTCGTTGATTTTTTTGTAGATTTCCCACGGTTGAACGTCTGGTCTGAAACGTAGCTTTAGCTGATCCTTGATGAGTTGCCAATTATCTGTTTCTGGGATGTTGATGATTGCGTTCTTAGCCTCGCCTTGGATTTTCTCATAATAGATGGTCCTTACTGCTGTTTTCTTTGAATCTTCATTGTCAATTTTGCTCAAATAGTATTCAACACTGCTCAGGAAGCCGTTGATGGTAATATCTCCGACGCCGGTAAAGTTGTTCATATATTTGATTTCCTTTAATATTTTATCGTTATGATCATTTGATGATTGTCTGTTTGAAATTTGTTGAAGAGCTGTTGCCAACTGTTGGACCTGCTCCTCCCTTTGAGCAAGTTGTAGTTGAAGTTGTTGGAATTGTTGAACCAGTTCTTCCATTCTGTATGCGTCGTTCCGTCCTTGGTTGAAGATATTCCTTCTTCTTGTTCTTCGTCCAGCAGGATCCACGTTTTATATGGGGTTTTTTTAAAAAATCTTAGGCTATGTTACCTGTTTCCAAGTTTTGTGAAACTTTGTTCAATTTGTCCGGTTTAATTTGTTCGGTTTGAACTGTTGCTTTTCACTTCTTATTAGGAACTTTGTTTGTTTTACACACTTTTTAAATTAATTTATGGGCGATCAGATCTCTACAGCAGCCTCACTGCGAGTTTTAAGCGGACCTTTATGCTTCGTGTGTCTGCTCTGATCTTATTATATAGGTTAATAATAACCGTATTAACCTTCGCGGCTTTCCCGATTATTATTTTGTTTAATATTTATGTGTTTTTAGTTTATCGGCACCTTCGCGGCACTTAACCGATTTTATTTTTAAATAGTCACCACACTTTTTCGTTAGTTCCTTCGCGGATTTTCGAACTGTGGCGTTTACCGACTGCGCCAGTTTTGTGTCTAGTTTGACCGAACTATAAAAAAATAAGAAAGTGCTCCGCGCACATCAAGAAATCCAAACACGAACTTTACATTTAACTTTAAGAACTTTATTGATTATAATTTCGTTTGAGTATTCACTCGGACAGCGTAACGTTCTACATCTAATTAGCAAAAACTGAAGGTGTTCATGGATACGCTTCTATTTATTATGCGAAAAATGATGAGTTCGCGACACGTGAATTAATTATGCGAAAGTAATTTTGATTACGATGGGACATGTGCCGCCGCGTAAATTGCTTACCTATTGTCTAGGTTCGGCACATGTCATTTCCGTTGCAGATTCGTTGCATTTGGGTAAATGCAACGTTTGCAGTAATTGATTTATGTGAGAATTATTTTTATAGGAATTCGGAGTAAGCGTATACATGACTTGCGTGTATTTGGCAAGCCTAACATGCATTTTTATGTAGCGTGGATTATATTTCAGAGATTAAGTACAGTTAGCCTTTACTTGAATCCATATGATAACATTTCATATGCGGCTGCATGATTTGGATAGCATATGGCCAAATCAATTTTATTTATAGACGGAAATTGCATAATAATCAATGGCTTCATCGTATTTTCCATTCTTGAAACAAATATTGCTTTCATTTTTAGGGTTTCGTTAAATAATTCTACAAAATCCTACTAAAATCGCGTCCTGTCTGTCCGTCCGTCCGTATGTCACAGCAATTCTTCTCGCAAACTTCCCAAGCTGGAAACAGTAAATTTTTTATATAGGTATAAACTAGTGCTCTCTTAATAGTTTCCCTACAAAAAATTGTCTAAGACATATAGGGGAGTGGCCTCCGGAAAAAGTTTCATCAAAGGTAGCCGATGAAGGGCCTTGATGACAGCTTTTCGAAACAGTTCTTAAACTGACATTTTTCACGAAATACATAAAAAATGTGTATCTACCCTCGCGATTGGACACTTGCGATGTGAAAAATCTGAAAAATGCAACACTAACAAATACCTTAGAAGTCAAGATTCCCTCAACTTTGTTAATAATAGTATGACCTTCAAATTTTACATTTTCCCCAATGAAATCGAATGGGTACTCATAAACTCAACGAAATTTGACGTTTAAGCAGTCTTGTGAAGGTTACTAATACTCTACAAGTTTAATGAAAATCGAATCATATCCACGGAAGTTACAGCTACTTGAAATGTCTCCGATTACAACAACAATTATACACGATTTTGGTATTTCATGGACTTTCCATCGAATCAGACACGGCAGTTTTAATTTGATCTTCTTGTAATTGTCAAATAAGATCGGTAACATAAATAAGTTTGGGAATTCTCGACTTGAATGATTCAGTTTGCAACAAAATGGAGAAACAACGGAGGTTCTTTTAAACATCTATTTGATATGTTTCTTGACCTTATTCGTTGCTGGTGGCTGCAGTTCAGAGAATTTGGGTACAAGGCCTTTGTAACATGAGCGTAGATCTGTCTACCCAACTTGTTGTATCACTGAGCTTGAGCTAGAGGCATGAGTCTCTCTTTCTTTTCTATTTCATGTTTCTCTTTACGTGGTGAATCTTTCTCTATGGCTGATAGTGTCGAATCTTCACCTATTGAGGTTTATTTATCTTTTAAATTTTTTAACGCTTTTGCCTTTTTTGTTGAGTCTGTTGTGCCTATGGATAATGTTTTTGATTATTGTCTGTAGATGAAAGAGCCTATTCCAATGGCTACCAGTGTACCAATAAGAAGAGCCAGGTTTCAATTAAGAAATGGTTGTGAGCCTGTTCTGCCAGTTATCATCATTGTAAGATAAGTCGAAAGCAAGCACGGTTCCAAGGAGCACCAGAAGGCGATAGATGGCGAATAAATTGCGTCAATGCCTTGTCCAGCGTCTTAATGAGCCCAAAATTCAACGACGCAATTTGATTTATTTCGCTTTCATTATCATACTTTGCACAAAGCCATCGCTCTTCTTTTTTCCGACTGTGTCAAACTGTAACTTCCATGATTACATTCGTCGTTGCGGCGTT
This sequence comes from Odontomyia ornata, assembly GCA_963969285.1. Classification (NCBI taxonomy): domain Eukaryota; kingdom Metazoa; phylum Arthropoda; class Insecta; order Diptera; family Stratiomyidae; genus Odontomyia; species Odontomyia ornata. The sequence goes on from OZ017738.1 coordinate 379,579,913, forward strand.
GTGTGCGCATGATGCGGCATCGTGTGCACATGGTGCTTCGGTTGGTGTTGGAGCTAAGTTAAACTAACCCTATAGTGTAAACTAAATCATTGCATTTATATAATCTTGATTACGTTACATTTGATCGAAGTTACAATAGGTTATATTACCTTAGCCTAGAATGGATTAGAGTACTTTTGACCTTACGAGACCTTTAGGTTTTCGATCAAAAACTTATTCTCAGGTAAAAAAATGTTTTCTGAAAATGTTCATTAAAAATTGAGCCATAAACAATCAATTTATAGCCGATTGAACATTTAGCAATTACAAAAATAACACATCATAAGTGGCAATATTCTAACAACTGAACAAAAACGCTATAAGGATTGGCTTTTGTTTAGTAGGATTGGAAGAACTAAACAGTATAAATTCAAAACTCAACTGTCAAAAACTTTCTCTTATGCTTTTAATAACCACAGATGACGCTTGTTTTAATAAATTGTTATCATTGTTGTTTAACGCCGACATGATTCCCATTGTGAATTGGCAAAACAGAATATTTTAACTGTGAAACATGAAATTTGGAAAGTGACGCTACCAAACTTTTTAAAATGGCCAGGACCAAAAGATTATCTGTTATAAATGCAGCTAAGAAACCTTAGTAACTTGAAAAGTAATGGTTTATAGAGTGTTGAGTTCAGGTTTTCATGAAGTTTCAAAGATACTACTTACAGAAACTGCAAGCAATGACGTTCTCCATAAAATTCCAACAAAAGCTATCGTAAACCCAGTTGCAGAATTTTGATTACCGAAGCTTCTTGTGCACTATTAAAAGTGAGAAAATGTTAGGGTCTTGGCAAAAAATATAAAAAATTCAGGAGATTCCACCGGATTATTACGAAGGAGCAGAAAGAAAATCTAAATCAAGCTATTAAGTGAGATATAGAATTCAAGAGAGATTCAAGAGAAATGCTCCAACTGAAAATAGAAAAAGACAGCTTCCTTTTTAATTTTGTGTATTTTATTTTTTGTAAATGAAATCTTTGCCCTCTAAAGGTTAAGCAAACCCATGCAAACTATATTTGAACCAAGCAAAAAAGAGGTGAAACCAACCGAGAATCGGTAGTATTATGAGATAATTCTGAATCATCTTTTTATTCGAAAATCCAGCAGAACAGCATTAGCCTTGGTATAGACCCACCCAATTGTTGGTTTCTGCCAAAAGAAAATAAAAGAGCGCATTTCACTAATGTCATACTTCGGAACAGAAAACGTGTACAATTATATTGCGTTTCCTCAGAATCTATAAAAGCTAGAATGCTCAAACTTTGTGGAAAGGTCAGAAATGATGGTCTCTTAAAAGTTTAGGTCTTACCAAAAATATGTTTTAGCGAGAGTCCCCCCTAATAACGAAGCAGCCCTTAAAAAATATTTTTTATCAAAGGTTGGCGAGTAGTGGTCTTGATCAGAACTATAAGAACCTGAAAGAAAAAATCATTTTATGCATCAGGGGGTCCAGGGGGTGGCAAAATCTACCAAAATCGTATGTCCCTCCCTCGCGACTGAACGCCTTTGAGCCGAAAAATCTGAAAATAATCAGGAAGATGGGTCTTACTGAGTACGAAGGCAACAAATACCTCAGAAATCAAAATTTGCTTAACTTTGTTAATAATAGTATGATTTGTTTATTTTATATTTTCACGCATAAAATCAAAACGGTACCCTTAAACGTTTTGAAATATTATAGTTATATAGTGTACGGTCTTAATGCTCACAAAATTTCATTGAAATCGAATCATAATTGAGTGAGAATTACACACGTGTTTATGGTTGACACATATTTCAAATTGAACTTCTTCTTTGTAGCACTACAGCCCCTCTCGGGTCTTCGCTTAAAGATAGTTAGAGTATCTCATTTTCATGACCGTACTGATTTTTTCGGAAGTTGGTTTGGTCAGTACCATACTCCCGTGTGCCAGCTCAGCTATGATATGATCTGATTAAATCAGTACATATCACCACTGAGCGAACACTCATAGCCTGTCCGAAAAATCCCCTGAACTAAATCAAATTGAAATAGGCAATTTTATTTTCTTCCGATTTTTATGAAAATTTAAGGAATAGTGTCTAATTTAAATATGTTCAACCGGCTGAGCATTCAGAAAAATTATTTAAGCTCTATCAAAATGGCAGCTGCAATGTGCTTAAGAAAGAAACTCTGCATTTTTCCATGAAGTGGACCGATTCCTCATCCAAGTATTGGATGAATAATTCAAATCATCGATTCACACTTCTAGAAAATTTGTTTCAAACCGTAGGATTGTTACAAAGAACTTCTGGTAGCAGCACTCTCCTGCTTACTAAACTTGTTATGATGAACTGTTTGTATACATTTGAAATCAAAAACCTATGTTATGCTATGGGTGTGGAACATGGACCCTAACCGTGCGGCGAATAATCGGAGCAAAGCTAGATGGGGACCAATGATGAATTCGAAACAACCATGAGCTGTATGAAATTTTTGGCGAGCTGGAGATCTTAACGATTATAAGACTGCGGGAGCTGCAATAAGCTGGACACATGAATCGTATGGACGAACAACGGATACCCAAAAAGGTATACGTTGGGAGAGTGGGGAAACCGAGGAAACGCTGGTCTGACTCGGTCGACGAAGACAGTTCATCGCTGCTCGGATCTCGAAATTGGAGGACGCGGTCAATGGACCGAGACAGTAGGAGGCGCTATTTGCAGGAACCGAAGGCCCGAAAGGGGCTGCAGTGCTACGAAGATGAAGAAGAAATAGAATAATTGTGCACGTCTTCTGGGAACAAAAACTGCACAACACCATTGTAAGAAAACACGCTGAAGAGTAGCATGGATGTCAGCAATGACAGTCGCGATAATTGATAAGAATGCTGTAAGCACTACATATGAAATACAAAGTTATTCGTTTTCACGGTGTAATTTGATGTTTTTTCTTTTAAAGATTTTTTTTTGTCATTGACCTTTGTAGATTGATATTGCCTCTAGTTTCACTGGCTAAGTGATTCGTTCTAAGCTCTCTGCTTGAGTTCGTTCGATATATTGTTGTTGTTGTTCTCAGTTCAAGATCGTTCAAAACTCGTCAGGAAATTCCTGTTCAACGGGTTCTGATATTGAACCAATATCACCGCTGGCTCCGCCACTTGACTTGCTTTACAACGTGAACAATTTATACCTCATCTACAACATTGAGAATCAGAAAAACACTGATTCTTCGGAACAAAATAGAACCCAATGTCTAGGACTTTATAATCAATCCTTTCCATATTCTACTATACGTTTTTGTTGGAATTTAAAATGTATCCTCAACAGGTTAGCTTCCAAATAGCTGAACCAAGTTTGTGTAGGGTTTCTTCTTGCTCGTTTACCTCGATGCGGCACTGATTTGATCGATGCACGTAATAATTTGCACGAAAGACTCGTTGCATGAAAAAATCCAAAATCTGATTTTGGTGAAACGTCAGAAAATTGTTTCCCACGTAAGCGGAATACAACTTATATTTTGACGTGCAGAAAGAAGAGGACTAGGAGGTGATTGAAATGTTCAAAACATGATGCCAATTGTAAAAGAAACTGTAAGAGCTGCTAAGGGAGCAAGTATTAAAATTCAGTCGGATCAAACAAACGACCTCGGTATCAGTACTAAGTACAATTTGGGTAGACAGGACTACGCTCATGTCAGAAGAGCTTTGTCCTCATGAGCCTACGACATGCAGAAACCAATATTGAATAAATTAAAAAAAAAATGTACGCTACAGCAGACATATACTCATTTTAAAAGGAAAACCATGTTAATGGAGCAATTTCAACATGTCGCCACTTTTTTGCAAAATCCCTAAAACAATTGACTGAAAGAAATCTTAAAGATGTTTTTATTTTTCATTTTGTCTGGATATTAGAAGATCCATTAAAAGTGTGTATTGATGACGTATGTCAAAGCCGTATTCAGCGGAGACCAGCCTTGTACAAAAATTCGACATTAAAAACCTAGAAAAGGGTATCTGTGGCTAAAAATTTCACGGCAACCCTCGACAAAAAGCTAATAGTTTCCATTCTATTAGACACACCGCTTAAAGCAAGCAAAGATCTGCGGATGGAAGTGAAAGTGGTGATTAAAACCATGGCATAACAAACGGTCGTACATCAAGCCCAGTGAAGAAATAATTGTTTCGACGATGAATGCCAAAATGCGTAAGATAAGAAAAATCAGGCGTTCAAGCAATATTTAAGTAGGAAAAGCAGGACCAAGCGAACATCATGAAAATCTCAGAAGAAAAGCGAATAAAATCATTAAAATTAAGAAAAGAAAATACTATGATGATCAATTTAGTAGTATCAATGTAAGTCTAGTGAGCAATAGTACAAGCCAAGCATGCAAAGCAGCAGGAAGCCTACAACAAGGGTATTAGCCTAAAACTTCACTCTGCCATGATGATATCGGCAATATCATTGCTAACAAAAACAGGATTAAGGTAAGATGGGCACCAGATTTCAAGAACCTCCTTCATGTTCCAGGCAGCTCCAGATCATTGGAGTTTATAGATGTCTGCAGAGGGCCTCCACTGGCCGTATCAACTCTGGATGAAGTTTGCTCCATTATCAAAGCCCAAAAGAATAATAAAGCGCTGGGTATTGATGAAATTCCAGTTCAGCTTATAAAATATGGTAGCATCGGTGTTCAGAAAGCTATCCATAAAGTCATCCAACACATTTGGCAACAAGAACATATGGCGAACGAATGGAGAAAATGAATCATATTCCGTATCCACAAAAAAGATGACAAGCTACCTGGTGTACAAAATATTTTCGAACATATTAACAAAATTTCATCAGATCATCATGCTAGCATTATTATGAGTTGGAATCGAGGTAGATTCAGAGCAGGTAAGTCACCAATAACCCAATTTTGTACTGTCAAAAAAGTACTTGAGAAATGCTGGGAGCTCAACGAAGACGTACTCCAAATTTCGTTGACTTTATGCAAGCATACGACACTACTGATTACAACGCACTGCACCAAATATTTCCTTGCTCTGGTTTGGTATCCCATCTAAATCTGAAACATCTTGACAAAATGACAATGACGTCGACGACCCCCCAAGTCCACATCAATAGCCAACTCACTGACGCCTTTGATACAAATGTCGGACTAAAGCAGGGAGATGGGCTGGCCGCATTACTATTCAATTTGGCCCTAGAATATGTCATCAAAAAACTACCAGTCGATATAAGAGGTTCGTTATTATACAAGCCAAGCCAAATTGTAGCCTATGCGGATTACATCAACATTTTGTCACGGTCGTTAACAAATTCCAAAGAACTTTTCTTGAGACTCAACATTGAAGCAAGTCTAGTAGGGCTACAAATCAATGGGAGTACAACAAAGCTCATGATGCAGTCAAGAAAAAATACATACCTCAAACACACAAAATATTACACTTTGCGAATACAATATTGAAATTGTGGGCAATTTTATATAATTGGGAACCAAAATAACGGGAACCAGCAATTAAAGAGACGAAATACACCCAAGAATATAGCTCGCAAATAAAATATTTTTATTCGGTGTTGACAATTTTGCAGACCAGCTGCACTTTCAGGAACATAAAGCTCTAAGTATATAAATCTGTGATAACACCTGTGCTATGCAATGGGTGTGAAACATGTACCCTTTCTCAAGCATCCGCAAACGTATTGAACGCTTTTGAGCGACAGGTCCTGAGGCAAATAATTGATGCGAAGTAAGATGGGGACAAATAGCGAAATCGATATGATATGCTATATGAAATTTTTGACGAGCGGGAGTTCTCAACGATTGTAAGATTGCGGAAACTGCAATAGGCTGGCCACATGAATCGTATGGGCGAACAACGGATACTCGAAAAGGTATTCGTTGGGAGAACTGCTCGAGCAGAAATAAAATTAGGCAATCGCTGGACCCCAAATTAGGCGTGCCTAAACGGGTTTTAAGGCCAAATGGGATTCCCGCATTAAGTTCTAATTCAGTTCCTAATTTAGGCTGTGATGAGCGCACCTAAGCAGTTCCTAGTTTAGGCGCTAATGGGGCTTGCCTAACTAGCTCCTAGTTTAGGCAGTGATGCGGGTTGCTTAAACATTTCCTAATTTGGTGGTCATGGTGTATGCCTAAACAGTCCCCAAGCACAAACAACTTTTTTCGCAAAATCAACATTTAAGATATAAATTTGTTTATAACGCTTACCATTCTCTTCACTTCGCCAAATACTTACCAGTTCTCACAATTCTCAAGAAAATCCTCATTTGCGATATATATATATATATATATATATATATATATATAAATATATATATATATATATATATATATACATATATATACATATATATATGTATGTATATATTTAAAAATATATATATATATATATATATATATATATATATATATATATATATATATATATAAATATATGTATATATATATATACATATATATATATATATATATATATATATATATATATATATATATATATATATATATATATATATATATATGTATATATATTTATATATTTATATAAATATATATATATATATATATATATATATATATATATATATACACATACATATACATATATATATATATATATATATATATATATATATATATATATATATATATATATGAATTAAATTTTTTTATAACGTGCAGAAAATTGTAAATATTTCATTTCGTACCAAGAATTTTAAGGATTGTTTGTTTTTTGTCACTCAAAAAAAAAACAAACGTATCATCACCGTTTAAATTAGGAAATGTTTAGGCATGCCCCATTACTGTACAAATTAGGAACTGTTCAGGTAAGCCCCATCACCGCTTATTGGAACTTTATTTGTAAAGTGAAGAAAATTGTTGCCCAAGAAGCGAATTTTTTGTTAGTAAACCATAAGATAATCATAAAACTATCTTAACATAATTAAAATTATCGTAAAACTCTCATAAAATAATCGTAGCACGCCAAACTCTCGCAAAACTGTCGTAAAACTATGTTTTTTGTCGAATATTCGTAAAATTATCATTTTGATGAATGTTATTTAAACTATCGTTTTTAACGAATTTTCGTAAAACCATCATTTTTGACGGATGCTCGTACAACTATCATTTTTGGCAAATATTTGCAATGCAACCGTTTTTGACTAGCGTTCATAAAACTGTGGTATCGTAAAAGTATTGTTTTTGGTGAATATTCCTAAAAGTATCATTTCTGACAAATGTTCGTAAGATTATCATTTTCGACGGATTTTCGTTAAACTATGGTTTTTATTGAGTGTTCGTTAAATGCTATGTTTTTATTACGAAATGTTAGTATTGTTTACATTTTTCACAGCAAAGATTTTTCTCTTCAGAAATTGCTTAGGAAACTCCATTATGACCTAGTACGGAAAATTGCGCTTAGGCCTGATGGGGTTGTCCTAAACAAATCCTACAATTAGGTCCACATTAGGCATGCCCAAACTGACCAAAAATGAAAAATCTCTTATCTCATTTTAAACAGCAAAATTCTCATTTGACAAATTTTTTCGTTCTCCTTGTTACCCTAAAATGCAACATTTTCAAAACTGCTTAAATTAGGCATACCTGATTAGGTCCCCGTTAGGCATGCCTAACTTAGGCATGCCCGATTAGGCCTGCAATAGGCATGCTTAACTTAGGGAAGCCCCACTGTTTCCAAATTAGGCCCTTATGCCCGTTTAGGCATGCCTACACTGATTTATACTCAGATGAAGGGCGAAGACCAGTGGGGAAACCGAGTGCCGGTCTGACTCGGTCGACAAATCCAGTTAATCGCTGCTCAGATTTTGAAATTGAAGGATGCGTTCACTGGACCGAAACGGTTGGAGGCACTTGTTTTAGGAAGCAAAGGCCCGAGATGGATTGTAATGCTACGGAACTACATATGCTTTTTAGACAAATATTTTTTGTTTTTTCAATTTAACTCAATTGATGGAATATTTGCATGATTCAAGTTACAATATTCAGAATACGTTTTCTGAGTTATTGATTATTTTACAAAACCCTACTGGCAGGAGCACTTTCCTGCTACTTTGACTTACTTAATGCTATTTTTTGGTTATTATTTAGATGAAATATTATAATACAGTAAAAAGTTCATTTATTGAAATTAAAAAGAAGTCATCTAAATTTTTGTGTTCAATAGAGTTTCATTTACCTCATTTTATGTAGCACGACTATCTATTGGAAGTTGTTTTTTGAACTAGATTGAAAATAAGCTTTCAAAGCAATCATTACAGCTTTCGAATACAATACAAAATCAGTATTGCCTCAGATTTAAGCAAAATGCACAAAATCTTGTTGCTCCTCTAACTTAATTTCACAATTTTTCTAGCTATTAGCCTCAATAATAAATTGATGCTTTTAATGATTCACTTGAGATGGCTGACCTTTGCTATGAAGCTCCGCACTCGTTTTAAGGTATCTTTGTGAGAGTAAGATTTAGAGCAATTAATTACGCTCCATATTGGCGATGATCGGATTAGGCCAGCTTATTGATTTGGTCAGATAAGTAATCTAGCAAATTGTTGGAAGATTTTTCATGTAGAATAATAAAACGAATCGCAGAGGAAGTATACGGACAACCCATAAAGGAATATAAGAGTAATATATCGTTGAAGATTTATATGGACGCACGTAAGAGATTAAGAACACAATCATCGAAAATACCACCAATGAAGTAGGGTGGGCAAAGTTTAGTTATGCTTAATCTATGATATTTAGAACATAGAAAATTCAAGATTCTAATCTATTAAAGTGACTTAGGCAGCATTATAGCTAATAAAATTGTAATTCAACTATATGGGAATTTTGATCCTAATACACGTATTTTTGGTAATGGAACATTAACTATGAGGCTTCAGAGTTATATGGTTAGATTGCCAATTTTTTCAGTTCTTATATTTCCGTAAATTGGATTACAGGCTTAACTAATTAAGCTTCTTCTTGGCAATACATTGATAATTTTGGAAAATAAATCATTTCCTCCCCAATATTTAGTTAATGGCAGTCAATAACTGCAAATCAGATCACCTTATTTTGAATTTTCAAAGCGTTTCAGTTGAAGGTGCCTAGAACATTTTATTCAAAACACGTTGCATTATAAATTTCAAGCGCCTGCTCATTAAATAAAACTCATGCTAAACACAAAATAAAATGCTTAATTTCAAAACACTTCAAAGTTTATTTAGTTGTAGTAGCAATTACAATTCAAACAACGTCTTCTGAGTATCAAAACAACTCATGTATAGATGCGTTGAATTGAGTCCTAAAAACTAAAATATGGTTATTTTATATTTCAATTCGCCGCCATTTGATTTTAAGTGCGTTATGTATTAATACAACAAACCATCCCTAAAATATTCATCAAAACTTCTACATTTTTATAGTCCTTTCATGTATGTCCATTATTGTGACTGTTAAGTTTTCAACCAGTTATGTATAACTTAATTGTTTGTTGATCGATTGTGGTGAAATTTATAACATACATGTTTATAAAATATTTCCAGACCATTTTTCGGCTAGTTTAATGGTATTGTTTTGATTTAACAGCCAGAAAGATGAAATCCATGAAATGTTCAATTATTAAAAAAGTTGATCAAATTTTGACCTCTGAGGTATTTGTTCGCCTTGTTCCGTCAAAAATTTGCCTTCATGATTTTTATCAGGTTATTAGTATCAAAGGTGCCCAATCACGAGAGGTCAAACATATTTTTCTTATATTTCCTCTTCTCCTGCACCCTTCGATACAAATAGTGACAGTTAAGACCTGCTCTTGAACTTTTTCATAAAGACCCTTCAATTGAAACTTATGTTAGTTAACATGGTAAAAAAAATAAGAACTTTTTAAAGGGTAGATTCCCTGTATTCTGGGACCGTTCTTAAATTTTTTTTGTATTGAAACATAGAAGAGGGCACCACTTTTGGCCTACCTACAAAGTTTAATATTTTCGACGGAAAAGACTTGCATAGGCGCACGGGTGGGCAGACCATTTGTCCTAACCAATGGGTAACGATTCAGTAGAAAATTATGTAACAAAACTCTACAATGAAACGATTAAATGCTTACTATGCATGATACTTATGTAGTTGATTGTTAAGCCAACTTTCAGACCAAGCATAGGAGTAAACCACAACTCTAGAGAGTTTTAAGCGATACAATTTAAATTTTTAGCATTTAAATGTTTCAAACTTAAACCCTTAAGTTTATTAAAGTAAAATACTTTTGTCTTTGATTATTTATAATTTTATACCAGTTTCAAAGTTTTTTTTTTAAAGTTAATCGAGAATTTTAGCATTTCATCCTAAGACGATTGAGTCTTTTATTTAAAAGTGTGAAGTGTTTTCATCCTGTAGGCAACTGGTCATAAAATGCTAAGTATTTCATTACGAAAGACTCATAAGATTTATTCTGAACCACTTTAAATACAAATTCAATTGAAATTGCTTTGAAACTTTTGTTATAATTTGCGGCTTGGTCTTGGAGAGGGATCTGGCAGTCGACACGTTAGTAGCCTTAACCGGAAGTTGACAAGTGTCAGATAACAGATCTCTATCCGGAAACCACCGTGAGACTTCACGACGAGAACCTGCTTCGGGAAATTCCACAAGGTGGCCACCACATGTCGCATTGCAGAATCCAGAGCACTGATGTACCAAGTGCCGTGTGCTGATAAAATATACAAGTTCCGGCGAAAATTAATTATAAAATGCGATGAAATTACCAAAAATTCTTTAACTGCCTTTTAATAAAGTTAAGCTTTCCTTCTAGGTCACCATATCAAATACAACGCAAAAAATTTAGTCAGTAGGGGGTTTGAGAAAAGTGAATGCACATCATTATTCTTGATACCTTCTTGCCATTGTGGAGCTGAAGTAGTGAGTCACAAACATCCGCATCATGCTGTTCTGGCTACATTACTCGGTCGGGTGATGAGTTTCGTTGCATTAATTTAGAAGTGATCAAGTTCCAGTCATTAAAAGCATCCTCAACAGGAGCCTTGTTGTGGGTGAAATGTTCGTAGGCAGTTCTGGACATGGTCAGAGCGTATGGACTATCAAGCGAGTTCACAAAGAACAAATCCCCAACCAAACGGTATTCAACCTTCAAAGATTAATTTGAATATATATAAGCATTCACAACGCTTTTATGGGGAAATGTAGGAAAGAAATTGAGGCGGCAAATATTTCCCTGCATAGGCGCTTGAATGGAATGCAAAATGATGAGCATTCATTTTGATCAGATGGTCAAAAGCTTCCCCTTTCATTAAGTGTACGTACATGCAAACACAACAACAAATCGATTTTGTGCATGAAAGCGACGTCTCAAGTAGAAAGAGCTTTCACATTTTATCGCAAATTGAAACATATGGGCCGAGTGAGACGTAGTTGTGAACAGGACTGTGACTAGCTGAACCCTGTATGAGGTCTACATGGTCCAACATTGCACCCATGCTCACTTTGTATACAATACACATTTTTTCAATGCATGTGTATCACTAAGTCCATTTAATTGTTAGCCGTCGAGATGTGAGCGCTAATAACATACATGTGATGTGTATCCTGGCCAGTTTTATCTTAAAACCAAGAACGCATTTCCAACCTCCCATATGAGATCTTTCCCCTTGAGCTGTCGATAGATGAATGATTGCCTTGAGACTTAGGAAATTTTTTGAGGCGCCCCAGAAATGTAAGCATTTGTTGCAGTGCGTACGGCCAGGTCGTAAGAAAATTCTCAGCGCTCATGCGTCTTATTTTCTTCCTCTTGACCTCGCATCGTTCACGTCTAACAAATAAGTTGAAGCGTATGACATCGCCCAATGATGTCAATGCGCTCTCTGTCATGTTCAAGTTTATCACTTGTTCCATTCAAACATTTTCCCTCTCCTTTAATTTGGCCGATCAGCTGATGAACTTGCTTGTTAGTCTATATGCTGTGGACATTGTGGAGTTTCGTGGTAGCTGTTTGTTGTGAACACGTGGAATTGTCGCCGAATGGGTGAGTTTAGTTTGATTTAAGTTTTTTGTGTCACAATATACGATAGAACTAGGGTAAAATTTGCGGCGCACAAACTTATTATTAAGTTAATTGTACAGAAATGCATTCAGCATACAAGGAAATGGTGCAGCACAACAATAAACGGAAAATTGTCACAAAACCAAAGAAAGTCTTTTGATGATATCAAAAAGCACAAAAGCTGTTGTCATAAATCAATGCTTAATGCCATCCTACATTTAGCAACATATGGTCTATTTGAAATAATACAAGTTGAGTAAGCAGGAAAGTGCTCCTACCAGAAGGTATTTGTAAACATCATAGGGTTAAAAAAAAGATTTCTAGTAGCGTGAATCGATAATTTGAACTATTTATCCAATACTTGGATATGAAATCGTTCAAATTTATGCAAAAGATGCACAGTCTCTTTCACAAGCATAGTACAGCCGCCATTTTGATCTTGCTTGAATGATTTTTCTGAATGCTTGGCCGATTGAACATATTCAAGTTAAACACTATTCCTTAAATTTTCATGAAAATTGAAAGAAAATATAAGTGCCTAGGTCAATTTGAAATATGTATCAACCATAAACACGTATTATTGTTTTTGTAGTTCCACGCAATTGAAATGCCTATAACTCACATAATTATGACTCGATCTGAATTAAATTTTGCGTACTTTAATATTTTATATCAGTATTTTATATCTTTTACAGCAAGCGTTTTGATTTTATGTGCGAAAATGTAAAATTTACAAATCATACTATTATTAACAAAGTTGAGTGAATTTCGATTTCTGAGCTATTTGTTGCCCTTGTACTCATAAAGGCCCACGTTGGTGATAATTTTCTGATTTTTCGGCTCAAAGGTGTCTAATCGCGAGGGGGGACACACATTTTTGGTACATTTTGCCTTCCCCTGAACCCCCCAATTCATAAAATGATTTTTTTATTTCGGGTTCCAAAAGTCATAACCAAGACCTTTTATTTGATACCGCACTCGACAACCTTTGATTAAAAAAATTTTTGAAGGGTTAATTTTTTAAAGGCTTTAAGGGTAATTCGAAAAATCGTCAATTGATATAGCACTTACGATGTTTTCCATAAATAGTTGTTTTTTGCGTTTGTTACCATTTCACCAAGCGAGCTATGTAAAAGTATACGTTCCCCCATCGTTGAGTGCAAATTTAAAATTTTATGACTGCATTCATAATTTTTGAATAATTTTGTTGATTTTTCCGAAATGTCTGAATTTAAAAACCATCTTAATATTTGCATATAAAATAAAAACCATCAACTGAAACTAATATTTCTAAATAAAAATGAAAATTTGTTTCAATTCACAAAATCCTGAGTTTACAAAACTTAAATGCTAAAAGTAATTCTTGTATATGTTTCCTTCGAATGATTTACGGGTCCAATGACTGAAAAACTTAAGCTTTTATTATACAAAATTAGGAATTTTTTGGATAATTTGAGTGCATATGTAGACACACGTTAAAATTGCATGAGGTTCTCCAATTTTTTTTCAAATGTAATTAAAACTACTTTTCTCAGCGGATGGAGTGAAGTAATTTAAGTTTAATATATTGAGCTTTATTTGGAAATTGTATTCTATCCCTAATTTGTCTACCGAGACTATATAACTTCAGAATCACTACTCTAAACTGGAAAATAGTCAATATTCATTTAAGCACGGGGACTCATACGGAAATAGATTAGGGTAGGCATTTCTCTTGTTTTTATATTCACCATAATTAGTAGAATTATAAGAATGAAAACGCTTGGTAACTAAAAGTTAATGGAATTGTTTGATTTTATTTTTGCATCGATGTAAGGTTTTATTTTTGAGCTCGAAAGCTTTTCTTTTAAAAATAAAATTAGAAGAAGAGAAATTCAATACTATATGTGAAGCACAGTGGAAGATAATTATTTTTAAGGTATCGAAACCTAGATAAAAGGTTTCAAAATATAACTTAAAGGATAAGATAATGAATTAACATAAGTATTTATTTGTAAGAATACGCACAAATTAATCTCACATTTGAATTACATGAAATATTTTCCCGAACATCGGAGCCGATAGATGTCTCCGGAGAGCTCCCATTGGCCCCACCAATTCTGGATTAAGTTTGTTCCATCATCAAAGCCTAAAAGAATAATAAAGTGCCGGGGATCGATGAGATTCCAGTGGTACTCATCAAATATGGTGGAGTAGTGTTCATCAAGCTATTCACAATGTCATCCAATACATTTGGCAACAAGAACATATGCCGTAGAAGTAAAGCCAATCAATTATATTCCCTATCCACAAAAAAAGTGGCAAGCTGCAGTGCCAAAATTATAAAGGCATATCACTACTTTGTACGGCGTATAAAATATTTTCTAAAATCTTAGAAAATAAAATCGGACCATATGCCAACGATGTTATTGGGGAGTATCAAGGCTGTTTTAGGGCAGGTAGATCAACAACGAATTAACTGTTCACAGTCAAGCAGGTACTTGAAAAATGCTGGGTGTTCAACATAGACGTACACCGAATTTTCGTTGACTTCAAGCAAACATACAACAGTTTTGATCCTAATGTACTGTACCAAATAATGCTTTGCTTTGGCATCCCAGCCAAATAAGTCCATCTTACCAAAATGACAATGACGTCGACGACCTCCCAAGCCCGCATCAATAACCAACTCACCGTTGCCTTTGACAAAAATATCGGGCTGAAGCAGGGAGAAGGGCTGGCCCCATTGCTATTCAATTCGGCTCTTTAGTACGTCATACGGAAGCTACCTGTCGACACGCAAGGAACATTACTATACAAGTCAAGCCAAGTAGTAGCCTGTGCAGATGACATCAACATTCTGTCACGGTTATTAACAGCTGCTAAAGAACTTTTCCTGAAACTCGACAGCGAATCAAAACTAGTAGGGCTACAAATCAATGCTGCTCATGACGCAGTCGAGGAAAGATATCCCAAATACACTAAATACCACACTTGGCAAATACAGTATCGAGAATGTTAGCGAATTTCGTATTTAGGCGCCAAAATAACGAAAATGGGCAATGAAAGTGAAGAAATACGCCGAAGAATACAGCTTGCAAATAAAATATTTTATTTAGTTTTGACAAGCTTGAAGACCAGCTGCATGCACAGGAAAACAAAGCTCCAAGTATTCAAATCTGTGATGAGACCTGTGTTATGCTATGGGTGTGGAACATGGACCCTAACCCAAGCAATATTGAACGCCTTTGAGCGACGGGTCCTGAAGCGAATAATCGGAGCGAAGCTAGACGGGGACCAATGGCGAATTCGATACAACCATGATCTGTATAAAATTTTTGACGAGCCGGAGGTTTCCACGATTGTACGACTGCGGAAACTGCAATGGGCCAGCCACATGAATTGTATGGACGAAGAACGGATACCCAAGAAGGTATTCGCTGGGAGAACTGAAGGCCGGAGGCAAGTGGGGAAACCTAGGAAACGTTGGTCTGACTCGGTCGACGATGACAGTAAATCGCTGCTTGGATTGCGGAATCGGAGGACGCGGTCAACGGACCGAGACAGTTGGAGGCACTGTTTGCAGGAGGCCAAGGCCCGAGAAGTGCTGTAGTGATAAGAAGAAGAATAATCTCTCATTTAGAACAATCATCGTGCTTTTGTCGCTTTATATCATAATGGTTTTGGAATATCATTTGTACGAAGGTTCCATTAGGAAATAAGATATTCAATCGAAGTGACAACAAATGTTAAAGTTTTATCAATTAGCGTTAAGTACAGGCGGCTCATAATTCCGAAGGATGATAACTCTTCATAATAGATCCAGATACTGATATAATATTTCGAGCCAGACATCTTTTGCACTTATTTATAATTTGGTCATTATAATTTATTTTCGAATATCACATGAAGCATATTAAACCTGCAAAAAAAGCGTTAAATTGAAATGAGTTTCGTTTGAGAAGGTAATTATTAACATGATAGCTCAATGACATACACATACTGATATAAAGAAAATTTGTATGAAATATGTAATTCGACATTATTTTGCTAAATTTAATACAAACATGGTTTGTTATTTTACAAAGTTTTGAAGAAACGAAACAAGTGTTTTGTGTACAATTGAATTGTTTCTGTATTTATTATTCTGAAATGATTAAATTTATGCCTTTGAATTCTTAAACATACATTTTTTCGGAATGAAACCATGAACTGCTAAACGTAAAAAAATCTTTTCTTTTCAGTAGATGGCCGTTCTTTTTCTGGAGGTGGTGAAGATGGAAGGTGAGTATTCCGTCAAGGGGGTAGGGTTTTAACCATCCGCGACTGATCAGCTCAGTGGTTCGGCTTAATACGCCGTGTCGTAGTTTGGCGTTGTATTTTTAGTAAAGTTTATTTCTGGCACTGCGTTGGTGAATAATCGGAAACGTGTGGTTTTTGGTTAACGATGTCTCTTTCTTATTTTACTTATTTGGACTGGACGTACGGTCTAAAAAAGATAAAAATGAATTAAAGTAACGTAGAATAGTGTTCTTGGGAGTTATTTTGACGCGTTCTTAATCAGGCATTTGATTCGGTGGCTGATAAATTAAACCTGCGACCGAAATTCCTCTCCAAATTAGCCAGCCTGCCAGCATCCACCTCGTAGTAGACGAAGGGTGTCCAAACTTGTTGGCCTATTGTGTACATCCCGTTGGCGCGTCGCAAGACTTAACGTCTGTAAACGATGAAAGGTCAATTTGGATTTCCTACACAAAATCTTGAGCATACGGACAGACTAGAGCAAGTCGAAAATTTGATGTGGTTCAATAAATTTTACATTTTTTAACAGGAAGTAGAAATGATTACTCAATCGGTTGTTAATTTTTATTTTTATATTTCTTATCTAAGTTATTTCACGTAAAATATGTGTACTTCAGTGAACTTATGCTCAATATATACAAACCTTTACAAGTAAAATTTATCTGGATTTGTGAAGTTCCTGATTAGTTACCAATAGGGCTTTCGTGGTTTTATATGGCTGAAATAGGCCAATAGAGGGAAGAAATAAGCACGTGTAGTATTTTTGAATTTTTCAGACTTCGAGAAAGGCCAACAGTGATAGAATGTTGCCTCGGCGAGCTATAACTATGTATGGAAACGCGTATGTATACTGACAGTTAGCTATCTGTGGAGTCATGGAATTGATCCTTTTTTCCAGAAAAAGGTTCACTACCAAAAAATGTATCCAAGCCTACTAATTTGAAACTATATCAAAGGCCAGGGCTAAAACTAAGGAACGGCACACTTTTGAAAGGCTATATGTTATCATTCAAAGAGAAAAAAAACTTTTGAGTATCAATACAGCTATTGCTATTTGAGGTTCAATCTGACTGTAATTACCATTTAAATTTACCTATTACTTTCCCGAAAAAAAACACCGGTAAAGGCTTATCAAAAAATACCCTATATAATAGGTACGTATGAGATCAGCGCAATTATATGGATTCAAAATCTACATATCAATTCTTTGATTCTCTTTTCAATACTTCTATCTAATAACTACATTAACTTGCACATCCGCCAGCTTCAAAATAATGCACAGAACTAAATAAATATGTGTATGTGATTTAGTATTAAATATTTCATAAATGTGAATATATGATGTATTATTTGCACGCAAAAGTTTGGGATAATATACATATACATTTACATTTAGGATTCTCTTCTCTCTTCACGTGCTTTCTGCTCTTTGAATTGTTTACATTAATTTGTAATGAAAAATTTATTTTTTTCTCAAAAGAATAAGCATTAAAATACTGACTTTGTTTCTTCTGTGGCAAAAGCGATTTTTGGCATGAATTTTGGTTTACATAAGGCCATTAAAGAACTACGCCGTAGACGGTTCCAAGCCCGTTTGAGAAAGAAGTTTCCATGATTACTCATCCCAAACCCCCCAATTAAATGGTAATACATGCTCTCGGGGTCGCACATTGGGTTTACTGGTTCCCCAATTATGAGACATTCAATGCCGAGAAATGTTAATAATTGAAACCAAATCTACAGCTCTGCTACTAAATACTACTTGCACCTCCTTTGTGGGGATGTAGGAGGGTGGAGGTGAATTTTTCGCACCTGATAACGGAATCGACGTAATAACCATGCCGCCAGAATGGAGGTTGGGTGACGGGCTACCTCCCCGTCTCTGGAAAACCTTTAATTGTTTCAAAACCCGCATATGGGCCTCGGAATGGATTAGACTCACGGCAACGACCTCACAAACGAAAAAAGGACTTTGGTATTGGATCCTGGAATGTCAGATCACTCAATTACCCTGGCATAGTTAAGGACTTTTACAACAGGCCAGTCAACTCCAATTGAAAATACTGGCAATCCTGGAAACAAACTGGCCTTGTAGTGATATTCAAGGCATGAGATCGCACACAGTATTCAAAAGTGGGAAGCCTACTGGAAAACGAGGAGTGGCCTTCATTGTGGCAAGTTATTGATTTTAAGGCAGTCAATGAACGGTTGTGTGCGACCCGAATAAAAGCGAAACTCTTCAAAATCTGGTTGATTAATAATTACGCCCCGATCGAGAAAAAGACGAAGAAACGAAGGAAACGTTCTACAATCACCTGAAAAGACGGGTCGACTCATTGCCCATAAACGATACAAAAATAATTCTGGGTGATTTCAACACTAAGGTTGGCAATGAGCTATTTCATCGGGGAACGACTGGAGGATATAACCTCCACGATGAAACAAATGACAACGGTCAACGCCTGCTTGACTTTGCTTGTAGCAGAAATATAGTCATACATTCAGCTTGCTTCCCACACCGGATCATTCAGAAAATGACCTGGGTATCACCGGATGGCAACACACAAAACCAGATCGATCATGTTCTGATCCAACAACGTTTGGCCTCGAGCATACTTGACGCCCGTACATACCAAGGAGCCAATTGTAACTCACATAACTACTTGATCAAATTAATCTATCAATGTCGTAAGTCAAAGGTATATTCGGCAAAGGCCAGCCCCTACAAAAATTTGACATCGAAAGGCTCCAAACGGCGTCTGTGGCCAAAAATTTCATGGAGACCATCGACAACCAGCTGGCTTCCATCTTATCAGACGCATCTTTAAAGACAAGCAACAAGCTCTGATTGGAAGTGAAAGCAGCTATCAGGACCGTGGCAGAATAGACGATTGGACATCAAACCCGGCGCGAAAGGAATGATTGGTTTTATGATGAGTACGTTGGCAGGAAAACCAGGATGAAGAGAGAACACTATGAAAATCTCAGAAGAGTAGCAAATAAGATAATTAAGATTTAGAAAAGAAAATACTATGACAACCAATGGAGAAGTATAGATGTACGTTTAGTGAGCAACAATACAGGACAAGATGAGGTACGCCGAAGAATACAGCTCGCAAATAAAATATTTTATTCAGTTTTAACAATCTTGAAGATCAGCTGCATACACAGGAAAACAAAGCTGCAAATATACAAATCTGTGATAAGACCTGTGTTATGCTATGCGTGTGAAACATGGACTTTGACCCAAGCATCCGCAAATACATTGAACGCCTTTGAGTGACGAGCCCTAAGGCGAGTAACCAGAGCGAAGCTGGACGGGGACTAATGGCGAATATGATACAACCATGAGCTGTATGAAATTTTTGACGAACCGGAGGTCTCAACGATTATAAGCCTGCGGAAGCTGCAATGGGCTGGCCGGAGACCAGTGGGGAAACTGACGAAAAGCTGGTCTGACTCAGTTTTCGAAGACACTTCATCGCTGCTCGGACTCCGAAACTGGAGGACGCAGTCAATGGACCGAGACAGTTGGAGGCGCTATTTGCAGGAAGCCAAGGAGAAGGGCTGTAGTACTAAGAAGAAGAAGAAGAAGAAGAAGAAGCCCATTAATGTAGTGTAAGCTTTGTTAAAATTCTAAATTTTTCTGATTGTCTTGATTTGATTGATTTTAGTGAAATCCCCAAGAAATCTGCTTGGTAGTCTGGACGTTCTCTGCTTTGTTCAAATAATTGTCTAAACCTGCAACAAGCTATGCTTGAACTCCACTATAAACTGCAAAGTTGGCAGTTCTTAAAATTTGCTTAAGATCTTAAATTGATGATCATCTTTAAATTAATCAAATTTTGTACAGCTTTTACCGCTTCATGTCTGGCGAAGGTACTGTCCATTCACGTGGAGTAATGGTAGGCGGGATGGTCAGAATCGATGGACTGGGAATTGGATGGAATTTTCGGAGACTAGACTCCATGGACGAGTTGAATTCCTTTTTGTTGACGTATCCAGTTTAAAAGCTATTCCATGAATTTGTCCTGGTGTATCTTCCTCCACTTGATTGCCTTGTCTATACAAATTAATTGGTTTCACGCCTTTTCCACAAACGCTGATCATTGTTGATTCTCAACGGGCCGTAATAGCGTCATTGAAATCACCAACTAGGCTCGTGCATCCCACACTGTAGCGTTTAAAGTTTTTAAGTCATTCGCGATGAATGTGAGACAAACACTCAATTCTTCTAGGACCCAACACTGAAGCAGGACTACGCAATGTGGAATAATCACTGTAAAAAGAGAAATTGAAACTAAGCAGAGTCAAATCTTTCAGAACCGTAGCCATGAGGTGGCTGTCGTCAACTTTCTTTCTCACTTCACCAATTCTCGTATCTTTACAAACTTTGTACTAGTCTTCTCGGTTGAATAGCGTAATCCAACCCTTATTTGCTGAGACATGAAAGTAACAGGAATTGATTAATATAACGCAAAAATTGAAATAATCTACATGGTTAAGGTGACAACCAAGGTGTTTTCCTTTTCTATCTCTGCTGACGTACAGCTCCCAAGATTTTTTCCATTTATTCCTTCAAAAATTTGAAGACATTTAACAACCTGAACGAAAATGAAAAATTTACCAATTGTGGAACACCATCTATCACGTCCACCAAAGAAAGCGTTGCTATCAAATTCAAGTGCTTCGCACGAACGGAGGTTGAATTTGATTCTTTGACAGAAAGTCTTAAGGAAAATCTCCAACCAATAACTTTTCCCGTTTGATAACTACGCACTCGTGAAAATAAACCTCATGCCAAATGTCTAGAGGCCGTCTTTTCTTCCACTTACGGCCGACGTGAAGAGGTGGTTACGTAGCAGGTATCTGCCACCCAACACTTGCCCGCTGATCAAAATTTTGCAGGGATGACCGATATCTACCGGGTATCGCTCCACGTGATCGCCGGCTAAGACGCATGTTTTTGGCATAATATTGCAACCCAAATATATATACGCGTTGCGGATGAAATTTTTTTGGGTGCATTGGCTGATTTATCGAGTAAATCGTGAGGCGAACTGCTCGGTTAGTGCACTTTTCCCAATACTAGGCTTCTGCAATTCCACAGAAAACTTGCTGTGATTGCCAAATTTTTTAACAAAACCCTGAAATGTAAAAAAAAAATCTGTGCTTAAAATTGATAACGTTTTCTCTTTTGGAAATCGGTTGAAAAAAGAGCCATATATGTTGCCTACCTAGTAGATACGAGTATATGAAATTTTTACCGGTGTTGGTGAATGCAAGCTCTACATTTGATTTCTTTTCTTGAATTAGATGTGACATTCCTATATCCAGTAGGTATTGAAATAGAGAAATTCTATATTTCTCTTCATGAAATCTTTGAACAGGAGGATATATCCATTCAAGTAATCGTTTAAATTTGAAATTTCCCCATTTATATTAGAAATGAATCCAACATATACATCCACAAAATGTTCAACTGTCAAACCTTTGGTGAATATCAAACAATTTACTCAATTGACTCTTCATTGAAACTTAAAGTTTGGAATATGTTGGGAATTATGCATACAAAACGGAACTTATTAAAAGTAAATGGCAACCAGGATTTTAAGTATTGATTTAGTGAACTTTCCAGTCGTTGAAGAATACATCAGCATTGGATATCAAACTCCATTAAGGATGAATTGAAACAAGTTAAATTTAAACAGGAAGATAGGAAAACTTTTCCTATTATCTTAATTACAACAAATTACAAATGCTACGAAAGTTGAACTTTCATCATCCCGCGGTCGTTGATACTTTTTGATTTATTGACAGATAGTTATAAAAGAAAATAAGAAAGTCCAGAGTAAAGAATTAACTTTTGTTGGGATTGTAAGTTGAAAAATTTGAATCGAATGATTAATACGGAAGCATATTATGATTATGCAAAGTGATATTTAACTTAATTGATACTATTGTCAGTGTACAATGAATTACTTGGTGTCTGCTGACGAAAGCCTCTGCAAAATACATGGTCTTTTTCACATGTAGAGTACCTGAGTGACTATGCTCTCTTCGGTTGATTAAATATCTTTGAGGAAACTGTATAGAGCCGAGTCACCGAATAAAGGTAATAGCAGGGGTCTGTTAAAGCACAGGAGCCTTTATGTTAAGGCTGAAAACCTCACCAGTCTTGGTAGTTAGCACAAAATGAAAGAAAATCCCCAACAGTTTGCAATAGTAAAAGTTCGACACTAGCTAATGTATCTGCCTTCTCTGCCATTCTAACAGTTTTGGTTCAGCCAGGTTCTTATCGAGCGATTTTGAATCCCAAATATTAGTACAATTTGACATAGTTGCCAAACCATCATTACACACTCACAGAATGCATATGCTCAGTTAAAGGTATACCCTTGCCAAAAATGATGACCGTGGGTATCAGAAAAATGTGCGACCCGAAAATTGTCAAACCAAGCAACCAAGTTTCTAGGAAAAATCACAAATCCTTGCAACAGCCAACCTGTCAAAAAAGCCGTAAAGTTGTGGTATGCGCGCTTTCAATGAACGTTAATTTGTGATAGCCATGCAAGTAACGATATTATCTTTACAACAATGAGTATAAGCCATGTGCAAACGCTTCATGTGGAACTGATATACGGGGTCATTTCCACGAGCCCTTGAGCCTGAGCAACCTAAATTAAAACTGCTTGGATTTCGCCTGCAATCAGAAATGCAATAAGCAATTTTTAAAAATTAAATCGCTACACATACCATAGTTGAGTTGAGTCGTAATTTAGCTTTCATAGCGTCAGGATTGTCTAGTAGTCTATCTCAGCTGCGACTATATAGTAGTCTGTTCCAACCATTACTTAGTCGCATTACATTGGGGCAGACGTAGAAATTATGATTCTACGTCTAGCACTCGTAGTGTGTAGACGTGCTTTTAATAATCGTTTCTGCCATTAATTTTAAAAATTAATTAATTTTTTTCACAAAAGTCAGTTTCAAAAAATCAAATTAATTTTTTATAAGTCAGTCCAAAGCAAATTTTGATTTTCATTGTAAAAAACATTTATCGTCGAAGGAATCGGCCTATGGAATCATATCCAATTTTATTTTGCTTTGATAAATCAGCAAAATAAGCTAAAGACTAATTCGGGACTGCTGTATAGAGGAGCCCGACGGCAATTGGTAGCAATACAAATTGGCGATAAGCGTCATTAAAAGAAGACACACGAGTAACCAGGACTCCGCAGATGGCGGGCGTAAGACTCAATTAGTCGAAGACAGACAAGAAGTGATTCGACTTCTAGCTGAAAATCAGGAATAGAAACTTCGACTCAAAGCCTTCGAAGGCATGTACAAGAGAGGCAAGAAAACTCAAGATACAAAGCCGGTAAAGCCAATAAATACAGAAACTAAGGCGAAGAAATCTATCAAATAACTCATCCCAGAAGAAATACTAAGTGCTGGAGGCACTAACGACATCAAAATTACTATGCAGCGCTGAAAAGATTCCTACAAGAACGTTGACGTTGAAGAGAGTATTGATATAATGTTAATCAAAACAACAATGATAATTTTATCCTTTACTTAAAGAATAAAAATAAGGAGAAGAAAACAGCTCTCAGTTCTGCTGGTCCTTCTCAAAAAGTTGGTAAAAATACATAGAAAGTTCCGCCAATTAATGTGTTCGGTCAAAGTGGTAAGGATATGGTTCGGCTATTGGCAGCTGAAAATAAATTAACTAATTTCGAGATAAAAAGAATCAATACCGAAAAATTAACAATCAGAATGAAACCACTGGTTGATTTCAAATCAGCTAAGGATGCAATGAATTCTGGGAAGGTTCCACACTTCACCCATACCCCGAAAAGTGAGAAGAACCAAACCTCTTTGTCAAAGGGCTTGGACTGCGGAGGAGAAATTGAATTTATTTCCGTTAAAACATTCAAGACAAGAAGGTCGACGGTAGATAAAAAAGTTTACCACTATATTTGGTGCAGGTTTCAAATAAGAGCAGTCCAAGTTCTCTTCAACAAATAAGATACTTAAACTTCTGGGCTGTGAAGTGGAAACGCCTCCAGGAAAAAGAAGTCAACCAGTGTTATCGATGTCGAAGATTCGGATATTCGGCAGCCGACTGCACCATGCATTATTGATGTGTCAAATGCAAGGACGTTCATGCTACCGGTGACTGCAAATTGGCTCAGACGGAGCTAAAAGAGAAATTATACTGTGTTAGCTGCGGTGTTTTTGGGCACCCAGCATCATATCGAGGATGCTCCCGATATCAAGATGTGAGAATAAAACTTGTCCTAAAGCAAGCACAAATACACCGCAGTGCCTTAGCTCTGAACTTCGTCAAGCCCGGAATATCATTTGCACTCGACACAAGAGGACCAGCAGAAAGTATGGTAAATAATGTAAGTGGCAATAATGAGCTGCTTCTAAAAATTAACCAGCAACTAAATTTTTTATTGGAGAGGATGGATAACCAAGGTATGAAAAATAATCTTGTCTTTCAGCGTTTAGGGCTTTCAAATGCCTCAAAATTATTTGTCATCCAGTCACATTCCCATTAAAAGGATTCATCTCATCTCGATCAACGCCAACTGCATTGTTACTATACATGATGATGGCAACTCTTCCTCAATGGCTCCAAATGACAGGAATCTAAATAACGATGAAACAGATCTTTATGTGTCGCAGTTAGAGAAGCTGACGCTTCAAACGATTGAGAAAGTAGTTCAAAAGATTAAACACCGAAACAATATGGAAGGGTATGAAACACCAACCATTACAAGGTTGAAAAGATTGAAAAGCCTCCTTCTCGCACGCGTCAACAATATTTATCCACAATTTTTGGACTACAACTATCCCTCATTGGCTTTATTGAGATTACACCTGAAGAATGTCCCAAACTGAATCCATTCTTACTTCAAGAGTGAAGTGGTGTCTTCGCGAAAGTGAGTAGCATATTTCGCAAGAAATCTGATAACATAAATCTTGTCGCTAGGGCTGGTATCGAAATTGATAGTAAGACTCCGCATAGAAATTGAAACAGGATTATATGTGAAGGTTCGCAGTAACTTGCCTTGACTGGAACAATAATCAACTCTCAATTTGAATGAAACATTAACATCTGCCCTCATACCGGGCTTGAATTTTATTGATTATTTTGTCAGCTATCAAGACTTGTGTTTCATATTTCGTAGGGTGAACAACAAGAAATCATGTGGTACTGATGGTATTCCAAATGTAGTTCTCCAACGTTTGCCGGAGGTTGCTATTAGGAATTATTGCATATTGTTCAACAACATGTTGAGCAATTCATACTTCTCAAATGAGGGGAAAAAGCGTAAGGTATTTCTGGTGTTGAACAAAGGAAGAGAATCTTCATGCCCTAAGAGCTATCGCTCAAGCAGCTTGCTGCCTAACATCAACAAGGTGTTTGAAGTGATACTGAACAAAGCATTAAATGCCCACATTGAGAAATACGAGAATTCAAGGTCTTGAAAGGTGTACAGTAGGGAACAGTTACTGCGCCTCTGCTCTACTCAATATTCATTCGCAAGCTATTGAACGGCTTTGATTTCGACGGCTCGCAAACGCGATCATTAGTAGCATTTGCTGATGATCTGATCATCCATACGACAGACCAAAAAGGTACAATAATTCAGAGCAATTTTCAAAAAATGTTCAAGGATGTGCAGCTGTACGCCGACAATTGATGAATGGGAATCAATTCGCAGGAGTGCGAAACAAATTTGTTTTGGACAACGCTGCAGGAGGTCAGCCAAGACCTAAAACGTTATTGGAAGGATTTCCACATCATGGCTGGCAAGGGTAGCTCAGAACGGGCTCCATATAAATCGTGTGTTCGATACCTCGGTGTTTATCTCAATCAGTATCTGTACTGTACTGAACATGTCAAAATTACGCTCAGTAGGCACAAAAAGTAGTTTATTTGTTTATTTATTTAATCCATCTTACAGACTAAATAATCCAATGACAAAATGGAGCGTAAAAAATAATTACAGCAATATTTAAATGAAAAAGAATAATAAAATGTCGATGATTGAAAGTTAAACTAGTAGTAAGCCTCTTAGTTTTTTTCTTAAATGCTATGGGAGAAGAGGGGAAAGGACCAAGCTCGAGATTATTATGATTTTGTACGATTCTTAAAATTTATGAATGGAATTATCAATCAGTTCTAGCATATGGGATAGCGAAATAAGAATTCATCCGAGATGAACGAGATGTTTGTCGGAAACGCAGCTCCGAAAAAAATATTTAACGGGATTTGATGGTAGCAGAGTTTATACAAAAAACATTGGTCTAAATAATTTCGTCGGGATATTAGAGATGGAAGAGATAGGAAAGATAAACGACTTTCATAGGGCTGATACGGCAAATTAAACTTAAGGGAAAGAAAACGCGTGAACTTTCTTTGGACAGTTTTTAAAGAAAACACGAGATAGGAATATCGGGGGGACCAGATAACAGAAGAGTATTCAAGAAAAGGGCGAACAAGACAAACAATACGCGGACAGAAAGAGAGATGCTATTGAATTTATGTACATGTCTAAAAATAAACCCGGAAACCCTAGACGCCTTAGTAATCACATTTAAAATATGTGCATCAAATTTGAGTTTTGGATCAAAAGTTACTCCAAGGTCTTTATGACTGAACACTTCCGAGAGCAAAGCATCATTTAATATATAATTGAAATTAATAGGAGAGTCCCTGAGAGGAAAAGTCATTTTATGACATTGAGTAGTGTAAAGGCATAAATAGTTTGGAGGAGCTGACAGTCTAAATGGGATTTGACTGCTTTGACTTTGAAATCATCAGCATACAAGAGGCAAGAGGAATTAATTACAAAGGGAAGAGCATTTATGAACCACAAGAAGAGAACAGGCCCAAGAATTGAACCTTGTGGAACGCGAGATGAAAGATAAAAAGGACTAGACGTAGTACCAGAGAGACTTACTCGACAGGGGCGACACGATAGATAAGATGACATCCAAGATAGAAGAGCACCCGAGATGCCAAGAGCTTCAAGCTTACGAAAAAGAAGTAAAGATGTGAAGATCACATCAACTTGCAGTAGGTTATCCAACGCTACTGCAATACTGTTTGCGGACTCCATTAAATTAGAGGTGGTGGAGTGTCCTTTGAGAAAGCCATGCTACTCTGGAGCAATAATAGGAGCTAATGGGTTTGAGAGTCGATTATGAACCAACCGTTCAAGTAACTTTCGAAAGAATTAAAGTAAGGAAATAGGGCGATAATTGGAAACTGACGTAGGATCACCATTTTTAAAAATAGGCACAATATTAGCTGTTTTCCAAGGGTTCGGGAAAGTGCCAGTACTCAAATTTAGATTGAAGAGGAGAGATAAAGGAAAACCAAGCGATGAGGCTAACGCTTTTACAAACATGTTTGACAAACCATCCGGTGCAGGGCTGACATAAGGATCAAGAGCATTGATCAAAGCTTCGACTTTAGATGCATCTGTACAAATAAAGGAAATTGGGAAGGGAAGATAATTAGGTAAGACAACAGGATGCACAGCTGCAGCGGGAGAAGAAAAAGTTGAAGAGAAAAATTGGGCACATGAGTAAGTAACTTCTTGAGGAGAAGAAACCTCTGCACCATTCCAACGGACCTTACTAGGAATGGAAGAAGAGGATTTCAGCAACCTCATATAAGACCAAAAAGGCTTTGTATTATTAGCCACAAGAGAGCTATCCAGACTACTGAAATAAGTCTTCAGAGCATATCTGATCTCTTTTTTGGCAATAGCATGAAGCCTGCTAAAATTACATCTTGCTTCAATAGTGCCGAGGATTTTAAAGGCACGATGTGCCTAATCTTTTGCTCGTAGGGCACGAAGCACTCGCTTTGTAAACTAAGGCTTTTGATTTACTTTACGGAATGTCTGAAGAGGCGTATAACAGCGTATAAGATTGTAAATATATATGTTACCCAAAGCAGCCTCACAATTTAGGCCTCTAAAGAAATCTAGCCACTTGACTGAAAGTATTTCTGTATTAATAGCTTCATAATTAGCTTTGAAAAAGTTAAGTTTTGGAGTAGGATGAGATTTGTTAAATTTAATTTCATCGACTATAAGATCTATAGATAAAAGAGGGTGACGCCAATCAGGAGGAACATACGGATGTAAGGTTTGAGGTACAGATAAGTAACTAACTGGAACATTTGATAGAACAAGGTCAAGGGGACGATCATTAGGATTGCGGATATGATTAAATTGCGAAAAGGAGCAATGAGATAGGAAAGATGACAGGGTTATAGAAAAAGGGTCAACTGACGAAATAGAAGGAGTAGGATAATAGAAGGAGTAGGATAATTTTTCTATGTATGGTAAGTTAAAATCCCCACAAACTAATATCTTGGTGTGAGGGTGTCGTAAAACTAGATAAGAGGATAGATCATCAAAAAATGTCTCATAAACAGTTAAAGGTGAATTGCAGGGAATATAAATAGACAAAATCAAGTACTCTGTACTATAAGGGAGAGGAATTTTGGTAATAACACATTGTTAAGTAGGAGAAAAACAGAAATCAGAACAAGGAGAACTAGGTGGAGCTTTGCTAACTGCAACCAAAACTCCACCACCATCAGCCTTATTAGTAGCAATCAGGTCACGGTTACATCAGGAAACATTTCACTGCTCAAAATGTTTCTATTCAGCCAGTTCTCGGAGAAGCAAATAATAGAATCATTACCAACTTGATTGGAAATAAAGAGTTCATTAAGCTTGGTCCTTAATCCTCGTACGTTTTGGTAAAAAGAAGAGAAACACATTTTATTAGGAGAAGAGAAGTTACATTGAACAGTATTAAGGTTTGAAAGAGATTCATTGAGGTTTGAAGAGCGTACAGTAGAGAAAACATTACGATTATCCGAATATTCATCAAGATTACTTGTGACTAGAGCTTTGGGATTTCGTTTATTGCCCGACGAAAATTTGTTCGTCTCGATCCAAATGGCTTGGCAGGCCAGTAATTTGAATTCAACTACTTTGTCCGTTAAATTTTTCTTAGTCAACTTATGAAAACTAAAGACTTTAACGGATGATCCAAAATTTTTGTTGACATAACGCTCCAGGTCTTCAACAGAAGTTTCGTACGCCACTCTAGATATGAAGATATTCTTCAAAGGTATAGAAACACGAATGACCAAAGAATCGAGATCTGTTGAGGGAACGAGGTCACTCGATTCTTGATGTAGATTTGGAGCTGGTATTTTCTTTGGAATCGCTCCCCGGCTGTTGAACAAAGAACCAGGTGAGTTGATGATAATTAAATCAGATTGTTGATTAAAAGAAAGCAGCCTCAACAGCGAGTTGCTCCTAGTGATGATTGATTGACCAGATTCCACTATTTCTACATAATTCCAGCAATCCGGTTGTAGTACGAACGCTGGCTGTATCTGCATATCTTATGGAGCAGCTAGTGATGTATCAGGTACATTTAAATTCCGAAGCCGTAGGTTGTTGGTTAATAGATAGCGGCTTCAACAACGACTTATTTCTAGTAAGTTATGGCCCTACGAAGACTGTTTCGTTCCAGATACATTGATAAAAAGGTCAAAATTATCTATTACAAGACCCTGGTTAGACCAGCTTTGACATATGGATGTCAGATCTGGTACAAGCAGAATGCTAATACTATGGAAAAATTAAGAGTTTTCGAAAGGAAATGTCTTCGTGCATGTATTGGTTTATACAGAAAGCCTGAGACGCATTGGAAGCATTACATATCGAGTAGAAGGATCTATCAAACTGCTAATAAGACGAGAGTCAATATTTTCATATTGAAACTTCTTCGGAATCATATCGCAAGATCTGTAACTGTGAGTGAAAACCGTTGGATTTCACAGCCGTTCCACCCTACAGACGTGTATATTTCGGCTGGTCTCGCTACTGGCTTCGTTCCTCCAGAAGCATTTGTGTATTTGGACATGAATCGATATGTTTTTGATTCTGACAGCGTCCCAATCATATATCATATACATAGACGGGCCACCAATAGGAAGATAAAATATCTTCCGAATTTGAGTTCACGAGACCAACAATTCTAATGAAGATACTCATTTGCAAGATTTGTTGAAGCTGATCGAGCTGAGGTGGAGCAACCTAGGTATTAGTGGCTGAATGACAATGTCTAAATTATTCGTGTTTATTTTCAGTTTTTGTACTTTTCATTACTTAGTTTTTGAGTTTCAGCTCATTATTACAACATTTAGTGTTGTTGATTGTTTGTGTTAAAAATTAGGAGCAGGTTAGATATATGTTATGTTTATCATATTACGTTTAGAGATAAGGTTAAACGCTTAGGTTAGGAATATTGTGATAGAACTTTTTTAAGCATAAGATGCGTTTTTTGATTGAATTTTATTCGAATTAGGATCCAACATATTGGATATAGGAAAAATATTCACTGTTGTGTTAAAATTACAAATAGTTTTGAATGGTGTTGGTTAGTTTTTTCTCCTTTTTTTGAATCAAATCATAATATATGTAACAATCTTAATTAACTGATAGATAGATAGATAGAGCGCCATAAAGTTTTTGTATGTTTATTGTTTGGAATTTGCTTTATATTCTTTTAAAATTTATAACGATTAGTATTGAATAAAGTGCTTTTGACTTTGACGTAGAAATTATTTAATTATTTGTCAAGTTATCGTATAAAGTGAGCAAATTGGAGGTTATAGCAAACCTGGATGACCTGCGAAATCTCCAAGGTTAAAAACCATCTTTTTATATCCAATTTAAATAATCTCGAATCAAACCTTTTTGGGAATTGTTATCAAACATAAAATCTCTGAACAATTTTTTCGTTGTAAAAAAGTTTTGCTTTAGAAGCTAAAGTTGAAATCATGTTTGTGATAAAAATGAGACGAAATAAATTCAACATGGTAAGTGAACTCATTTTATTATTATTATTGAGGATATTACAAAGTTTCTCTGTAGTATACCTTTGATACGAACAATGATTAAATAAATTCGTATCATCAAAATACGTTGCGCCTTGATACCCACGCAAAAATTTACTTTCGCTGCATTATGCATTGCTATCAACGTTAATTTTTATATTATTTTTTTACTGCATTCTTTCATTGCAATCAATTTATCAAAATCATTGTTAACATTACTAACCCACTTTCATGTCTCAATGCACTGATTTCACGCCGGATACATTAAAATGATGCAAGCAATTTCAACATGACCTACATAAAGTTGAAAGCAAAAAGGCTCCATCCAATATATGAAATGAATACACAAAGTTGACTAATTTTTAGGACATATTTTTTATAGTGACTAATTAAAATTGCTTAAACTCGTGTTTATTGACTCGTTTCATATAGTAACTGGATGGATGAACTTTTATCTGATTTATTTTGTTGCATTTATTGCTTGTCATCAAGTCAACAATTTAATAAGACTACCTCAATTGTAAGTCAATTTAAAATCATTTTATGATGTTGTTAATTAAATTATGAAGGCATCCTTTGCATCATGTAACGAGCGGAGAATGTTTTTTTTTTCGGAAAACGATCTAAGGGAAGAAAAAATTTAAGATGATTTCTGGCAAATATAGAATTATGCCTTGAAGACGATGGCATAAATAATTTGTTTAAGATTTGGGGTAACAGGATAAACGTGTCATCATTTCATTGTTTGTTGCTATGGATTCAAGCTAATTTGAAAACTTCACGCATCGGTAACATATGAAATAGCGGAATTAATATGCTTGAGTTTGATGAGCAGCAAGAAATTGCAAATTCAAGACTATTTAAAGCATGTTCGGATAGTAGTTTGTAACGTTCTCAATCCTCAACGACCTTTGTTTCAGTTAAGACTATTTGACTCATGTAAACGAAACGCTTTTAAATTTGCGAGCCAAGATTTCGATTATTTGAAACTATAAAATTTTTAGGCTGTAAGGCTTACGTGTGACTAAAAATTTATGAAACTCTCGACGACAGCTGAAACTTTGACAAATTGAGGAAAGTGGTACCAACAACTGCATTATTCTCATTGTGACTGTAGTCTAGGACTCACAAATATAAAATAACTTCAAATAGGTACCAATACTTGGTAATGCCTAGAAGTGGTTCAAGTACGACTGAACAAGAATTAAGTATATCACCCAGAGAAAGCTATGAAGACTTTATTGATGAAAGCGAAATACTTGAGGAAAGTCTATGCAGCCACTGGCTTAAATGTCTTGTCGAGCAAAGAGATGTACCAGGTATCGGTTGGACTCGTTTAGCCATGGATACCTAAGAGGGTATAGAAGTGGTTTGGTATGAACTGCAGTTCTTGAAACGGAAGAAATTCAATGCACAAGCGGAGAAAGTCCAGTGGATTTCTAAAAATCTTACTTGGGGGGGTGTCGTGGAGCTAGTGCGATAAAGCACCTTAACTCCCTCATATCTGTGAGTACTTCAGTACCCATCTACCTTCCTAAGCCAGTTTCAGTTATTATATGCTTTAGAAATAAATTTTTACATAGTTATTCGGCGGATAGTTAGGGACCGTAATTCATCCCCGTTGCGCACAGTTCGAAAGAATGCCAGGGTGCTATTAGTTTGGTTGTCACTTCTGTCAAAAAGTTTCAGTGCGTTATCACGTACGTATTTTTCAACCGTCTCAAGCCTAAGGATGATGTTAGTGTTTCTAATGTACCATGGAACTCTTAAGATGTTTCTAATAATTCTATTTTGGAAGGACTGGAGTGCTTTTTTGTTAGTATTTGTTGTCTGGTAGAAAGCAAAACTACTCTATAGTAGCATCGGTCATATAGTTTGTTTGTATATGAGCAATAGATTTTTAAGGCTAAGTCCTTAGGATTTAATGAGAGGATAGAAGTCAAATACAGTGCTTCCGTTTATTTTGCATATGCTGTTTCCATGTGAGGCTTCTGCCGAATGTAAGTCCAATGTATTTAGCTGTTGGTACCCAGTTTATTGTTTCATTGTCATCGATAAGTTTTCTTGTAATGTATAGGGCCTGTGTTTTATAAGAATCGGTCTTAATTTACCATTTACGAAAGTATTCCAATCAAATGTTTATTGATGGTTTCAAGTTTGAAGTTATGACTTTTGCTTGTCGTGCTTTAATAAATATACAGGTATTATCAGCGTAGAGAAGTAGTTTTACTTTTGGAGCCAGATTAGGAAAGTCTGCAGTAAATGTATTGTATAGGATTAATGAGATGGGTGAGCCCTGAGGAACTCCAGCATCAATTGGTTTCAGAAGTGAGAGTTGTTTGACAATTCTGACACGGAATGTTCTGCCTTCTAAGAAGAAGCCAATAGTTTGAGTGAGCTCCAGTGGCATATTGAACTGATGCATTTGAAGATAAGTTATCAAAGGCCTTAGCTATGTCAATCATAACTTCTTCTTCTTCTCCTTAGCACTGCGTCCCTTCTCGGGCCTTCGCTTCCTTCAAACAGCGCCTCCAACTGTCTCGGTCTTTTGATAGCGTCCTCCAATTCCGAAATTCGAGCAGCGATGAATTGTCTTCGTCGACCGAGTCAAACCAGCGATTCCTCGGTTTCCCCACTGGCCTTCGGCCTTCAGTTCTCCCAACGAATACCTTCTTGGGAATCCGTTATTCGCCCATACGATTCATGTAGCCAGCCCATTGCAGCGTCCGCAGTCTTATAATCGTTGAGACCTCCGGCTCGTCAAAAATTTCATACAGCTCATAGTTGTATCGAATTCGCCATTGTTTCCCGTCTAGCTTCACTCCGATTATTCGCTTCAGGACCCGTCGCTCAAAGGCGTTCAATATATTTGCGGATGCTTGGGTTAGGGTCTACGGTTCACACCCATAGCATACACAGATTTTATTACAGATTTGTATACTTGGAGCTTTATTTTCCTGTGTATGCAGCTGGTCTTCAATATCGTCAATGCTGAATAAAATATTTTATTTTCGAGCTGTATTCTTCGGCGTACTTCGTCTCTTTCATTGCCCGTTTTGGTTATTTTCGCGCCTAAATACACAAATTCGCTAACATATTTGATACTGTTTTCGCCAAGTGTGATATTTTGCGTATTTGAGGTATTTTTCCTCGACTATGTCATGAGCTTTGTTTTGATTTCATGGATTTGTAGCCTTACTAGTTTTGCTTCGCTTTCGAGTTTCAGGAAAAGTTCTTTGGCAGTTGTTAATGACCGTGAAAAAATGTTGATGTCAACCGCATAGGCTACTACTTGGCTCGACTTGTATAGTAATGGACCTCGCATATCGACAGGTAGCTTCTTTATGAAGCACTCCAGAGTCAAATTGAATAGCAATGGGGCTGGTCCATCTCTGTTCTTTAGTCCGTTATTTGTGTCCAAGGCATCGCTTAGTTGGTTATTGATGCGGACTTGGGAGGTTGTCGACGTCATTGTCATTTTGGTAAGACGGAGTAATTTGTTAGAAAATGTTAAAATTAGTTAGTCAGAATTTCCACGGAATTGCATTTACCTGCATTTTGGAATTGCATCCAGTTCGGACCACGAATAGGCAGTTCCACAACTTTACTGTTTGTCCGAAAGCATTTGGACACTCTCCAGAAACGGACAATGTAAGATATTCAAAGCTTTTGAATTTAAGCTTTTTCAATATTTTGATGTCTTTTAACCAATATCTCGGTACCCCCTCCCCCATCACCTACAGCCCTATCAGAATCCTTGAATGTCATGGAGTGGCATGAATTGAGGTGGGTTTCAGTGAGAAGCATGATGTCAGGCTTTTGCTTAACAATGAATTCAAGGAGATAGTCACGTCTATGTATAGCAACAATGGAGTTGACATCGATCCAGATGAGACGAAGCTTATTCATGGAAATGTGACGGGATGACAAACTAT
This sequence comes from Odontomyia ornata, assembly GCA_963969285.1. Taxonomy (NCBI): domain Eukaryota; kingdom Metazoa; phylum Arthropoda; class Insecta; order Diptera; family Stratiomyidae; genus Odontomyia; species Odontomyia ornata. Next base: position 379,615,177 of record OZ017738.1, read on the forward strand.
TTTAGAGCTTGCTGGCCTAAACGTCGGAAAACGAAATTTATTTTTAACTTGCTTATTTATTCTTACTGAAAGAGATTCAAGCTGTTGGTTGAATTTTTAGAAGTAGCTCATTATCGCCACTTACAATATTTAGTTTATTTACATTATTGCCTGCTGGCCCTCTAGTGGCAAATGCGAATGATACTCTGGGTTTGACGAAGCTGGAAGGTAACAAATTGCAATGTACTTGGGTTTGTTTTGGGGAAAATTTAACTTTTCAATCTTGATACCAAGGGCATCTTTGATGCTGGATGACCAAATATACCGCACTTGAAACAGCATAATTTTTCTTTCGGGTCCATCAGATCCAATTTGCACTCACCAGGGGCATGAATATCTTTACATCTAACGCAGAGGTAGTGCATGGCACAATTAGCAGCTGGATGACCTAATCTTTGGCACCTGTAACAGTGTTTGACCTCAGATTTTTGGAGACGCTCCCACCTCACAACTCTAAAGTTCAAGTACCTTACCTGTTAAAGGGCATTTGGACTGCTACCTGCGACATTTGTACCAAATAAAATGGTAATATTTTGGCTTCAATAGTTGATCTTCTGGTAGCAAAATTTTTCACACTAATGAATTTGACAGCTGGTGCTGCTTCCTGTAACATTTCAAGTAAATCAACTGTAGCTGTATTCTCGCTACAGTCCAAACCCTTTAAAAGGAAGGTCTGATTTTCTTCCGTCCTTGGTATGTATGTTAAGTGGGGAGCTGTTACACTATCAATTGCAAGTTCTGCTAGCTTGAAATCAGTCAGTGTTTTTGTTTCAATTGAGAGTTTATCAGGGGTCACTCTCTTAACTTTGAAATCATCAGTTTTATGTTCGGCTGCCAATAGCCGAACCATATCCCCTCCACGCTGCCCAAAGAGATTAATCGGAGGAACTTTCTCAGTTATCTTATTATTTTCAATAAGAGAACCAGCAGACACACGGCTACATTCAATGAAATTTTTTTTTCGGGGGGTCATTCTCCTATATGGGGAGATCCCCCTTCAATACCTTATAAAATTTTTTTGTAGTTGAACTTTGAAGATATCACCACTTAACACATAGACACGAAATTTTATGTTTCTAGCTTAAGTAGTTTCCGAGGAAAACTGCTGTGACACACGGATGGACGGACAGACGGACGGACAGACGGACAGACGCACAGACTGGTCGCGAAGCTAGTAGGGTTTTGTAAAATAATTTGACAAAACCCTAAAAATAGGCCATGAATCGATGATTACAGTACAGGGGAGTGGCCGCTGAAAAAAAATTTCATCAAAGGTAGCCAATATGAATATCAAATGAAAGTTCTTCATAAGGGTTTTTCAAAACAGTACTTGAACTGACAATTTTTCCTTCATAAGGGCAACAAATACCTTAGAAGTCGAAATTTGACCAACTTTGTTAATAATAGTACATTTTATAAATTATGGTTTTTTGTCTTTAAAATCAAGATGGGACCCTTAAATTTCCCAAGATCTATAATTTAAATTTTCTGAAAGTAATTGTATATTGTTCGAAAATTTCACAATAATTGAACAATAAATAGCTAAGTTACAGCCGATTGAATATTTAACAATTTCAACAACATTAACAGGTGATACTAGGGAGATACACACTTGCAACAGACCTAGACCTACAAATATGTAGGAATTTTGATAAAAATTTTAGAAATGGTTTGTAATATCCATGTATTATCATGACTAATCAAGCGGCGGGTTCAAACCACTTGAAACAAAATGGTGGCGAGTTTAAAATCATAAGAACCGTAATAATTTTTGGAACTCAATTTATGGAATCTATATATTAGTCAAGTTTAGATAGGCAGAATATATCGTTTGATTTACTGACTGTTTTACAAAACCCTTCTGGCAGGAGCATCCTCCTGCTACTTCAACTTGTTTAAAATTAACTTCGAATTAACGCTAAAAAATTATCTTAATTGTTGAAAATTATTGACAGCAGCAATTAAAAACACGTCTATATGCAACGACTACTAGACGTAGAATTCCAAAAGCGCATATTTTTTCATAACTATATGTTTCCAGAGTAATTCAGAGCATATTGTTCCATAGTAATACAGGATATTCCAAGCCGCTATAAGTTCGTTAAAAACCATTTGGTCTTTGTGAAACTTTCAGGACAGGTCAATCCTAGAAATAGCCATTTGTATACTGTATTTAATTGGATTTAAAGGTACCAAGATTTTACTCATAAAAATGTAAAATCGATAAATCATACTATAATTAACAAAGTTGTAAATTTCGAATTCTCACATATTTGTTGTTGTTGTACTTATAAAGGCCTACATTCATGATTTTTTCAGGTTTGTGGCATCGTAAGATTGATGCTGGATGACCAAATATACCGCACTTGAAACAGCATAATTTTTCTTTCGGGTCCATCAGATCCAATTTGCACTCACCAGGGGCATGAATATCTTTACATCTAACGCAGAGGTAGTGCATGGCACAATTAGCAGCTGGATGACCTAATCTTTGGCACCTGTAACAGTGTTTGACCTCAGATTTTTGGAGACGCTCCCACCTCACAACTCTAAAGTTCAAGTACCTTACCTGTTAAAGGGCATTTGGACTGCTACCTGCGACATTTGTACCAAATAAAATGGTAATATTTTGGCTTCAATAGTTGATCTTCTGGTAGCAAAATTTTTCACACTAATGAATTTGACAGCTGGTGCTGCTTCCTGTAACATTTCAAGTAAATCAACTGTAGCTGTATTCTCGCTACAGTCCAAACCCTTTAAAAGGAAGGTCTGATTTTCTTCCGTCCTTGGTATGTATGTTAAGTGGGGAGGGTTTTTACATTTGTTTTAAAAAGATCTCGTTAAGACCTTTCCAATGACACCATCTCGACTACCAATGGGTGAAAAATTATTTAGAAAGGTCACCTCCCTATATGAGGAGACCCCCTAAGCCCACCGGGAAAAAAAATTTTCACAACAAAACTATCAAGAAGTCACCAGTTCCGACCTTTCCACAGAGTTTCATGGCTGTAGCTTTTATAGTTTCGGAGAAAAATTTCTGTGTTATACAGACGGACGGTTTCAATAGGGTTTGGTATTTTAGTACAAAATCCCTAAAAACGCTTTGGAAAGTAATGTAAAATATGTTTCTGAAAAAAAAAAGTTGATCCAGGTGCAATAGTTCTTCAGATACATCAGGTAAAAGTTGACCAGCATTGGCGATGAAGCTATTAAGAACAAGATGGTAATGTTCGAACCATTACCAATCTTTGAAATGATAATAACCTGTGCTACAATAATAAATATAATCGCCATCGCTCATTTAAACAGAAAAAATCCCCGTTGGCACCACCAGCCGGAAAGGTAAATTTCTCGTATGTAGCGTTAAGTTTCGAAAAAGAATTTGGCTTGCCTACTACTAAACTTCTTTCTGCAATTTTCGTAGTACCACATGGGTATTTATTAACATAAAAAAAATCTGGCCACGTTCGTTTTTAGAAACTTTTTATCGGGGCGCAAATATTTTGCTAATTAAATTGAGTTGCATATGTATGGATTACATATTGTTGTAAACATATAAATACCGGTTTCGCCCTTCTCGCATCTGCTGTTTACACAGTTCACAGTGGTAACCACACAAAGGCTTAAATAGCTCGAATAGTTAATTTCAAAAGGTTTCCATAAAAGTTTAATCAGCACTTGCATTGCCATTAATATATACATTTCAATTTTTTTCTGAACTGTGAGGGCGGTCATTTCGATTTTTATTGAAATCGGCTGCTAAAAATATTTAGCTGTAAATTTTCGACTGTTTTATTTGTCATTCCATTTGCATAATCAAATTAAATTAACTTGCCTTAATAACTTATAATTTCAAGTTTCAACGGAATCTGTTGAGAATCTTGGCTGCTAGAGGGCTACAGAAATAAAAAAAATTGTATGCCATCCGCCTGTATAGGGAGACCCGCCTGTATGGGGAGACACCCCTTAAATACCTTAAAATATTTTCTTGCACTGCAAATTTCAAGAGGCACCACTTTTGACCTACGTAGAAAATTTCCTCATTGTAGCTTATGTGGTTTGCGAGAAAACTTGTTATGACGCACGAACAAACGGGCGGAGGGACGGACGGACAGACAAGTCGCGATTTTATAATTTTTTAGGGTATTGTTTAAAATATTTTACAATATCTTAAAAATGATCTGGTTTATAGGTTCTTTCAAGTAAAGTCATTTAAAACGTTTCAATGAAAAATATTCATTATTTCAGTTGGCACTAAAATAGCGAATTGCCCTTGCCTTCAGACCTTTGGGGGCCGCCATTTTGAATGCATGCATTTGATTTTGGATTATTTTAAATCTTTGTATGCTAGGACCTCATCAATCAATGTACTATCTCGTTCAAATAGGAGTTTCACTCTAGACAGGGCAAAATAATTCAATTTTTAAAGAAAATCGCAGCTAAAAATATTAGGCTTTAAATTTTTGACTTTTTTATTTTTCATTCAATTTTAATAACTTCCTGCAAAATACAAGAATATAGTACAGGGATTCATAATCTCAAGTTTCATCAAAATCCGTTGGAAAATGTGACCGCTAGAGGGCCACAAAGACATGAAAAAAACGCATATTTAAACGGCCGCCATTTTGAAATTTGCACATGCATGATCACCAAAATATCAAAAACTGTAGGTGTAAGTTATGTTTATCTTGAAACCAAGTTTCATATATGTCGGATCAAGATTGCGACTTTTAAAAGCCTTTGAAATTTCGACCTTCAACTGGCCGCCATTTGGTTTTTTGCAACCTGACCTCCAGTTTTTTTACGTAATTCTTTATATCCTTATAATTTCTATCAAACTACCGAATTTCATGAAAATCTGTTGAAAGCTTTGACCACTATTACAACAACAAAATTTTGCACGTTTTTCGACCTTTGAGCGGCCGCCATTTTGTTTCTGCCGTACCGACTTTGGTTTTTTTATTCTGAGATTCATCACATACTTCAATGAACCTTTGTACCAAATTTCATCCAAATCGGAGCTACGCTTTGGTAAGAACAGAAACCGCGATTTTTCGTCTAAAATGGCCGCCATTTTGTTTTTACTCGGCCGATATAGCTGGTTCAGGAACTTAACCGAGATAATAACCCAATACACCTTTCCTGAAAATTTGGTGAAAATCAAAGCAAAATTGCAACCTCTAGCGTGGTCACAAATTTCGTTATATCCCATATATGTATATATATATATATATATATATATATATATATATATATATATATATATACATATATATATATATATATGTATATATATATATATATATATATATATATATATATATATATATATATATATATATATATATATATATATATATATATATATATATATGATGCTCTCCGCAATAGGTAAATTTCTCTCGAGAAATTTACCTAAAACAGAAGAGTTTTGTACCCAACGTGCGAAATGCAGTCACCATCAACGAAGAAAGGTAAGAAATATGTCAAAGAGATATGCCCGTTTATAAGAAAATCCATTGCTTCTGTATTTTCAACGGTCGTCACTTTGTTGCAAACTAACAAAAATCACTCAAGTCATGAATTCCCAAAAAAATTTATATTATTGATCTTATTTGAAAATTTCAAGAAGATCAAATCAAAACTGCACTATCCGATTCAACGGAAAGTCCATAAAATACCAAAATCGTGTGTTATTGTTGTTGTGTATGAAGAAATTTCAAATGGCTATAACTTCCGTGAATATGACTAGATTTTCATCAAACTTGCAGAGTTTTGGGACCTTATGTAAAACTACTTAAATATTTCATTGAATTTAAGGGTATCCATATGATTTCACTGGGGAAAATGTTAGATTTGATTTTAATACTATTATTAACAAAGTTGAGTGAATTTTGACTTCTAAGGTACTCGTTGTTGTTGTACTTATAAACACTTACATATCTCCATAATTTTTTTCAGATTTTTCGGATCACAAGTGTCTAATCGCGAGGAGGGGACACAGATTTTTCATGTATTTTCCCTTCTTGCGCACTCCCCGAAGCAAAAAATACCAGTTCAAGCCCTGTTTTGAGACGTTTGTTTGTTTTGAGACCTTTCATTTGATATCCGTATCGGCTAACTTTGATGAAATTTTTTTTCAGTGGCCACTCCCCTGTATAGGGAGATCCCCTTAGGCACCGTGTAAAATTTTTTTTTGTAGTGATACTTTGACCTATACTCGTATACAAAATTTTGTGTTTGTAACTTATACGGTTTGCGAAAAAAAGTGCCATGACACACGGATGGATGAACGGACAGACGGCCACGATTTTTGTAGGGTTTTGTAAAATTATTTTAACAAAACCCTAGAAAACGGTTAGGAAAATAGAATTTAAAATTCCAAAATCGATATACGAACAAAACAATTACATTTCTTGTAGTGGCGAGGATTTTCATCTTTTTTTAATCCAATGTAACTCAAACAGAGAAACCTAAGGATCATATTACCAAATCCTAAACATGCTTTTATTTTGTTACAAATAAATTTATTTATAACAAAACAAAACTACTCGTATATATTTTGTCCTAGGTGAAAGGAATTTTTTTAGAAAATCTTCCCAGACATATACCGTTCAACGTACTAAATACAATTATTTTCATTTTTAGGTTGTATACTTACTTAAACAATCTTTGTTTAGAAAAATATAAAAAAAAATGTTTTTCTTATTTAAATTAATTTTCCTGATATATACATAGATCAAAATAAAAGCAAAATGTCATATAAGTTATTCAAGAAATATTAATATTTTTGAAGTTGTAATCGATATAATATCTTTGAAAATATTGTTTATTTATAAGATATACGGTTGAGATTTATAAGAATATGTTAAGCAACTTTCGATGAGATTTCCGAGAAAACCGTTAGTAACAGTAGAGGGGCAACCGAAGCATCTTTTTAAGGAGTGATGTGAAAGTCGTACTGTATGCCAGTGTTTATGTATTCGTACTCGTATATAGACTATTTAATATTAAAGTGAATTTTTTGGTAATGTTTGGTTTGACATTATATTGCCGCCATGTAAAAACTAACATCATATAAAGTGCGTCTAATTATACAATAAATAAAAATACTATTAATATATTAAAGTGACATTGTATTAGGTTACAATTATCATAAGTTTTTTCATAATACACATTCACATACATAGTGTAAAAGAAAAAATATGTCAAATGAAATAAATTTTTAAAATAGTGTTTACTTTTATAAAGTTTCAATTAAAATTAGAATTTTTTGTGCATTAATAAGTATAAGATTATTACTATACTTACAAACGTTTATTTATTGTACAATGTGAACAGTATTTTCTTAGTATTATTAGTTTATTTATTTACATAGTAGGCACAACATTTATTGTTTACCTATTCATTAATACAATATACACATTATATAAATGAATAAAACTAGTAATAATAAAACACTGTTAAAATTGTAAGATAAAATATACTTTTCGTAAGTAGTCATATTCATAGATTATATATAAGGTTAATTTATAATTTTCCTTATTATGTTAAAAAAAATTATAATGGAAAATTTCTTTTATATTGTTTATAACTTTTAAACAATTTTGTCGCAAATGCCGGTCAACTTTGACCGGTTGTATCTCAGGAACTATTGCACATTATTCAACTTTTATTCAAAGCGTCCTTTAAAATAGTTTAAAAAACAGTTTTTTAATTTGAGTTAAATCAATAGTAACCGAGATATTCAATTATAAAACTTCGTTATGCCGCTCCCACTTATAACGGTTTCCCGCTTAAAGCACTCATTTTCATTGGCACCGGTCCCAAATTGGCTTATACCATTGAAAATAATCTCGTTAGAACGCCCCGGTTTCCCGGATATACCGCTTTGATTGCAGCATATAACACAGATTTCTTAACAACGCTTCAACTTTTCAAAGCATGCGGCAGGTATTTTTATGCTCAAATGCAATTTAATTTGTCTAAACAAAATTCGTTATAGCGCATTTGGAATCTAATGGACGCAAAAGTTAGTTTTCAACTCTCATAATGCCTTAGGATGCTCATTGTTCGTCGCGTTTCCACTCTCCTCTACAGATTGTTTGTACAAATTTAGTTTACAAATTAAGAATATGTCGATCTTGAATAAAGTTCTTTTGGTTTGAAATGCTTCTCCGAAATGAATTTTTTACAAATTCCTGGTAACGGTATAAGTTAACGACAGATTCGCAAAACTTAAGAAATTAAATACCTTACCTGCACGAGCATGCAAGAAATGCAGTATTGCACTTTTGATGAGAACCTATTTTCATGGGAAAATATGGAATAGCAAAATTGCAGACATCAAGTCAGCAGATTTAGTTTACCTAAGTTAGAAATTAAGGAAAATGAGTTGAGTTGTAATTCAGACTGCGAACAATAAAGACCAGGGAACCGACCCTGTGAAAATAAAAATATATTTTTTTAATAAATTCTCGTCGTTAAGAATTAACTGGCGCCCAACGTGGGGCCGCTTTCGCGCGTTTCAAATTGGATTGATCAGGTTTTTTTGGTCATTGATCAAAAAAATCAAGCCTCAAAAGATCTTAACACTGGTTGAGACTGGCCAGTGGTCCATTTTCTTTTCAAAAGCGTATTTTCGGTACCGATACATTAAAATAATCGGCGCGAATAGTCCGTAAAAGGAAGTGACGCGAATAAAATCCGTAAAAGGAGTGAAGCAGCAGAAAAACTATCCGTAAAAGGAGCAGCAGAATCCGGTGCGACAACCAAGCACCCAAGGGAACGCGTAGTCAAATAAGGCCCCTTAGTAGCAGCACCGTTTGCAAACAGGACGTCCGGAAAGTGATCGACTTTTTGACCTGAAAGCGGCCACGTACAACAAATACGAGCAGAACAACTCCCGACGAGAACCCAATCAAGGATTATAAAATAGGACAATGAGGCATACAATTATTATAACGTAAGTTCAATCAATTGTGAATCTGACTATTTTTCTGACTATTTATTTAGATAAAATATTTCATTTAATTTGTATCATTTTGGGAAACTGTTTTTAAATTACAAAGAAATAAAATAAATAATATTTAAAATTCTTTTTCCACTTTAATGAAAACCGAAATTACATTATTCTTGTGTTATTTGGTATTGATTATTTTTGTGTTATTTGGTATTGTGAATTCATTCATCATAAAATTGAAATAGTGAAATTTCCAATAATTCAGTGAAAGTGAAAAGTGAAATTGTTCAAAGCTAACCTGAGCATCCATATTCTCCTTTTCAAGTGTTTGTTTTTTTTTGCGTTGGATTTCGCGTTTTATTCGGGAAAAGGCAAATCAAATCCCAACTTTTCGATCGATCCTTACTGAGTTCCCTTTGGAAAATATCATTCTTTTTCTATCGCAAAACCAGTGCTGTGTTGTATCCATTTGAAATCCCTCACTATCTGCGTGATTTTTCCCAAAAACGCACAATCCCCTGTAACTTGTGGACCTATTGATTCAGTCGAAGATTAAATTCCGTTGAAATTTTGTCACCCTAATTTTTGGTTCTATAGAAACTCAGAAACATTCGTTTTTTTAGGGTTTTGTACTAAAATACAAAACCCTATTGCAATCACGACCTGTGTCCGTCTGTCCGTCTGTCCGTCCGTCCGTCCGTCCGTCCGTCCGTCCGTCCGTCCGTCCGTCTGTATGTCACAGCACTTTTTCTCCGAAACTATAGAGGCTACAGCCATGAAACTTTGTAGAAAGGTCAGAAGTTGTGACCTCTTGAAAGTTCAAGGGTGGAAAAATTTTTCAAAGGCGTTTAAGGGGGGTCTCCCCATATAAGGGGGTGACCCTTCAAAAAAAAATTTTCACCATTGGTAGTCGAGTAGGGTGTCATTGGAAAGGTCTCAATGAGATCTTTTCAAAACAAGTCTTAAAATTGTCTCATAAGTACCGAGGGGGGCAGGGGAAGGGGAAATGTACGAACTTTTCGCGTACCCCCCCCTCGCGATTGGACACCTTCCATCCGAAAAATCTGAAAAAAATCATGAATGTAGGCCTTAATGAGTACAACAACAACAAATACATGAGAAGTCGAAATTCACTCAACTTTGTTAGTAATAGTATGATTTATCGATTTTGTGTTTTCTTGAATAAAATCTAAACGGTACCCTTAAACTCAATAAAATTTAGCAAAGAGATGACTATTTATAAGATTGATCCTTTCGGAAAGTTTCATAAAGATCGAATAGTATTTACCGAAGTTATAGCGATTTGAATTTTCGTGTATTACTATGGAGCAATATGCCCTGTATTACTATGGAAACATATTGCTATGGAGCCATATGCGCTTTTTACCGACTTAGACACTACAGCTTTGCTAGAATTTGCATGAAAATTTCAGGAGTGATAGGTATCATGAAGATGAGTACATACAATTGAAACAAGTCGAAGAGGCAGGAGAGAGCTCCTAGCAAAAGGGCTTTGTAACCATTCTAGGAGTCGAAAAAATAGGCCATGAATCGATGATTACAGTACAGAGGAGTAGCCCCTGAAAAAAAATTTCATGAAAGGTAGCCGATATGAGTATCAACTGAAAGTTCTCTATGAGAGCTTTTCAAAACAGTTCTTAAACTGACAGTTTTTGCAACAGTGGGAGCACAGGGGGGGAAATACATGAAAAATGTGTTTCCTCCCTCGCGAATGGACACCAGTGATCAAAGGAGATGTTTATGGGTATAACTATAACAAATACCTCAGAAGTCAAAATTCGTTCAACTTTGTTAATAATAGTATGATCCTCGAATTTCACATTTTCTCCAATTAAATCGTCTTTGAAATGTTTCTTGATTTTATTCGTTGCTGGTTACTGCATTTTGTAAGTTGAGTACAAAACCCTTCTGACATGAGCATAGGTCTGTCTACCCAACTTGTTTTGCATTTCTTGCTCCGTTTTGATCGGTAGTGTGGATTACTTGCCGAAAGTTAAAACAAGCCATGTCAAATCCACATAATCTACTTAGACCTAGCCGGCTATAAAACGCTGGTGCAGGTCCTTCCGTTCCTCCAGCTGCTGATCAGGTCCTTGTTCCACCCAGTAATCCAAACAATGGAAATAGTCGCGAGTTTACCCAACTCATTACCCGTCTTGTAACAGAGGCCTTCGACAAGGAAGAGATTTATTTGATTCCCTAATGAATCCTACTGTGGACGTGAGCAACGAGATAGATGTCCCTATCAGAGTTGGAGACGATGGGAACTTATCCGATATGGATAAGATTCCCGACGTAGTTAAGAGCCTTAGGGTACTTTCGGGGGAACCAGGGGAGTTTAGCTCCTGGAAAAAAGTGTTGAGCGAATCCTTAAGATATATGACCATCTTAAGGGGACGCCCAAATACTATGGCATTTTATCCGTCATCAGGAATAAAATCACTGGCCATGCCGACATCGCGCTGGAGTCATATAACACTCCCCTTAACTGGCACAGAATGTCGAAATGCCATACCCTACATTACGCGGATAAGCGGGATCTTGGTACACTTGAGTACCAAATGACGACCTTGGTACAAGGAACAAGTTCCATTCAGGAATTCTACCAGGGAGTCTATCAACATGTCTCGCTAATTTTAAATAAATTATCCTCAATGGAGTTGAGTACTGAGTCCGCCAACATCATGACTCAGGCATATAGGGATAAAGCACTCGACACCTTTATCAGGGGGCTACGCGGCGATCTCTCAAGGCTCCTGAGCATTCGCGAACCAGCTGACTTACCTCAAGCACTGCACCTCTGCCTGAAGCTCCAGAATATGGACTACCGGGCACAACATGCATACGGCTCACAGAATTTACTGAAAAGGACCCACCATCAACAACCACCTCCAATCCCGCCTCGTAGAAACTTACCTCCTCAGTCGAGGCCTGCACCGATTCCAGCTCCTAGGCAAACCTTTTACCCCGAGCTGGCACATCTACCACGAAACACACAGCCCCCACAGTTCAACCAGCAGACTTTCTACCAAAGACAGCCACAACTCTTTAATCCTAGACCACTCCCACCTAAACCACTACCAAGACCCGAACCAATGGATGTTGATGTATCCATGAGAACAAACGCAATCAACTACGCGAATAGACCCCGTAATCAACCCTTATTACAAAAACGCCTGCAGCCACCGCAGAACCATGCACCACACAAATTGCAAAGAATATATCACACAGAAACCGATAAGCCCAACGAGGTTTCCCCAGAAGATTACGACACTACACAACAGGACGAAGAACATGACCAAACCTTGGACGAGTATATTGACGAAATAGACGACGAAAATCTCGAGATCGCCGAAGAAATGGAAGACATTTATTTTTTAGGATAAGGCGCTCTTCGCTCCCTTACTTCGAATACAAGTTAAAGAGCGGAGAGGCCCTAAAATTTTTAATTGACACTGGATCCAATAGAAATTATGTTCAGCCGAAGCATATTAAATACCCTTTACCCAACCAAAAGAACTTCTACGCGAAATCCGTTGGCGGAAACGTAAAAATCACGCATCATTCATATTTTCGGCCCTTTGGCAACTGCACTAGTAAATTGAAATTTTTTATTCTACCATCACTCATCTCTTTTGATGGAATCATCGGGAATGACAGCCTGAAAAGTCTCAAGGCCGTCATCTACACGCAGGATAATTACATGACATTAAACCATAGCATACGTATCCCTCTTAAGCAACAAGCTTCCGACCTGGTCCATAACATAGCAGCCAAAACCGAACACCTTAGCTAGGAGTTATCCGCGAAACTAAACGCTATTATCCATAAACACTCAAGTCTTCTTTCAGACCCAGATGAAAAGTTAACCTTCACTACCAAGGTCAAGGGTGACATCAAAACAACAACTAGTGATCCCGTTTACTCGCAATCCTACCTGTACCCTATGGCATTAAAGGCAGAAGTAGAGAAAGAGATCAGTAAGCTTTTGGAGGATGGAATTATCAGACCGTCGAGATCTCCTTATAATTCTCCGGTTTAGATCGTGCCAAAAAAATCGGACGCATCCGGGGAGAAAAAATTCCGAATGGTCATCGACTATCGGAAGCTAAACTCGGTAACCATTCCCGACAAGTATCCGATCCCCGAGATCAATGAAGTTCTTGCTAATCTCGGTAAGAACAGATATTTTTCCGTCTTAGATCTCAAGAGCGGTTTTCATCAGATACCGCTCAAAGAATCGGACATAGAAAAGACCGCCTTCTCAGTGAACAATGGAAAGTTCGAATTTACTCGCCTGCCTTTTGGTCTTAAAAATGCCCCCTCAATTTTTCAGCGAGCGTTGGACGACATCTTGAGAGAACATATCGGGAAAAAATGCCATGTCTATATTGATGATATAATCATCTTCGGGAGAAGCGAAGCCGAACATCTCGAGAACCTTGACACAATTTTCCAAACCCTAAGGTCAGCCAACATGAAAATTCAAATTGACAAGTGCGATTTTCTAAAAGAGGAAGTAGAATTCCTGGGCTATATTGTGAGCAAGGATGGTATTAAAACCAATCCTAAAAAAGTCGAAGCCATCATCGACTTCCCCTTGCCAAAAACACTCAAGGACCTTCGGTCATTTCTGGGAATGTCAGGTTACTATAGGCGTTTTATCCAAGAATACGCAAAAATTGCGAAACCCCTGACATCCCTTTTGAGAGGGGAAGATGGGCGAGTGTCCAAGAACCTCTCCAAAAACAAGCCCATCCACCTGAACTCAATGGCACTTAAGGCTTTCAATAACCTCAAAAATGCACTTGTTTCTAAAGACGTCACACTCGCACACCCAAACTTTGAGAAAAAGTTCGAGCTCACGACCGATGCCTCTAACGATGCCATCGGGGCTGTCCTTTCTCAAGACAACAGGCCCATCTCCTTCCTCTCGCGAACACTATCCAAAACGGAAGAAAGCTACGCAACTAACGAGAAGGAGATGCTCGCCATCATTTGGGCCCTAAACTCTTCACGGAGCTACCTTTACGGTTCACGGAAAATAAAGATCTATACTGACCATCAGCCACTTACCTACGCTCTAAGCAGCAAAAACACCAACAGTAAATTAAAAAGTCGGAAGGCTGCGCTCGAAGAGTACAATTATGAGCTAAAATATAAGCCCGGAAGAGCTAACATAGTCGCTGACTCACTTTCGAGGCCACCACCGGTCACGCACATAAATTCTATGACACCCACTGTGCATAGCGATGAAAGTTCATCGCAAAACTTAATACCAACGGTGGAAACACCTGTCAATGTTTTCCGCAACCAACTTGTCCTGAAGACCGGAGAAGAGGATAGTTATCAACTCATTAATCCTTTCGAGAATTACAAGCGTCATGTTTTCATGAAACCACAGTACTCAGACGTAGACTTGATTAACATATTTAAAAGGTATCTGAACCCGAGCACGATAAACGGGCTCTGTACTAGCGAAGAAATAATGGGAAAAATACAGCAGATTTACCCCAACCACTTTAGAGACTATCGCATCCGCTTTAGTCAAAAGCTGGTTGGAGATGTCCCTAACGAGGTTGAACAGGACGAAAAGATCCTTCAAGTTCATAAGCGTGCCATCGTAATGCAGTGGAAAACAGACTGCAAATATTGAACACCTTCTATTTTCCTAAAATGGCAGCGAAGATTAAAAGCCTTGTTAGCCGTTGTAGAGTCTGTAAAGAAAGTAAATATGAAAGGCACCCAAACAAAACTTTCATAAACCCTACAACTATCCCGGCCTACCCTGGGCATACTGTTCACATAGATATCTTTTCTACAGAAAAGAATCTGGTGCTAACCGCGATGGACAAGTTCACGAAATTCGCTATGGCTAAAATCATCGCATCCAGGTCGATAGAGGATGTGAAGCAACCACTGCTGGATATTCTTTATTTCTTCTGATAACGAGGGGTCACTCACCTCAGCTTCAATCACTTCCCTATTGGAAGATGATCTGGGAATTAAAGTATACAATATTACAAAAGCGAGGTGAATGGCCAAGTCGAACGATGGCATTCAACTATCATGGAAATAATGAGGTGCCTAAAGAGGGACGGACCACAAAGGACGTTCGAAAATCTTCTGCAACATGCCACCAATGAGTATAATCACACAATCCATTCAACCACTAATAAAACACCAGTCGAATTATACCTTGGAAGAGTCCCGGACATCAATTTGGGAGATTTCGAAAGAATACGACAGACGAACATCGACAGACTTAAGCAAAAACAGGAAAGCGACATAAAATATCATAATAAAAATAGACAAGACTACAACATCGGGGACATTATCTTCGTTAAACAGAACAAAAGGAAGGGCTCCAAATTATCCCCTAGGTTTAAACAGGAAATAGTAAGGGAAAATAGAAACTCCACTATCCTCACCGAAAGCGGCAAAATCGTTCATAAGAGTAATATTAATTTCCATTTTCAGATTCATCTTACAGACCATACTCGCTAAGGTACAAATTCTGGACTATTCTGGCTCACAAATTATTTCATTTCATACCGGACCAACTAAAATTCAGAACGGAAACTTCAAAATTATACATACCATAGACATCGACGAAAACGAACACCTGATAGAGAAAATTGAACCTCTCCTAAATGTTTCGGGAATACAACACAGCTCGCTTATACCTCTCCTATCCCATGAACTACAGAAAATCCGAAGTCTAATTGCGAACTTAAGACCCCGTCGATTAACACGATCCCTCAACTTCCTGGGGAGTGCCTGGAAATGGCTAGCCGGCAGCCCCGACCACGAAGACGCTGTCACAATTACCGAGAAATTAAACAATGCATAGCAAAATAACAACAAGCAGGTCGTAATAAACCGCCTTTTAAATGACAGGATGAACAATATCACTCGAATGGCAAACAAAATTCAAGAACTAATAAAAGAAAATAGTCAGATCAATAATAATTATTTATTCGATGTACACCTTAGGCTAGCTCTAATTAAGGAAGAATTAAGTAACATTGATTACGCCATACATTGGGCCAAGCTTGGCATTGTAAATTCTCTTATCCTATCCAAATCTGAAATTAAATTTGCCACGAATATTTTGGATGATGAAATATTGCCTTACGCAACTGTTGAAGAGGCTCTGGATTTTGCAGAGATAAAAAAAATAACTAATCGAAACTTAATTTTATATATTGTAAACATTCCATCAACCACAAAAGATATGTTTCAGTCAATGATAATTAAATCAATTAAAAGAAACTCAATAATTAACGAAATTCCATTCAGTCTTGTATTAAAAAATGAGAATGTGTTATTTGGCGTCAAAGACAAATGTAAAAAGATCAATCAGTTATCAATTTGTAAAGAAAAATATTTAATAGATATAAGCAATAGTACATGCATTCCTAACCTCCTTAAGAGCCTACAGTCTACTTGTAACACAATCAACAATAAAGATATACTTCAGTCGAAGAAATTTCAACCGGAGTTGTTCTGCTCAACCAATTTACTGGAAACCTCATCACCGTAGACACATCCCATGATCTCAATGGAACGTATCTCGTTAAATTCGAAAACACCAGCATCTCGATCAACAACAGAACTTTCATCTCACAAGAAGTATCATCGCTACAAGCCCTACCTGCGATACTGCAACCAGCATCCGATGGGATGATTGGACTTTTTACCGAAAAACCAATGAAAGAATTGACTATCGACAACATAAGCGAGATCAAATTATTACAATATGAAAAAAGGGTGCATCAATACGCAACATCAGCACTCACAGGAATCTCCTGATAATCCTGATCTTATTCGCATACATAAAGCTTCGCTCAAAAAATAAAATCAATGCCGTTATTAATTTGGAAGAACAAAAAACGATAACCGCAGCTCCCAGCATCCTGCCAGCTTCGACAACTTACCTAGGCGCAGAAAGACCTCAACGAGTTAAGTTCAATGACGTTCCGTTTTTCTAGAAACAATTGAGGACAATTGTACTTAACAGGGGAGGAGTTAACGACAGATTCGCAAAACTTAAGAAATTAAATACCTTACCTGCACGAGCATGCAAGAAATGCAGTATTGCACTTTTGATGAGAACCTATTTTCATGGGAAAATATGGAATAGCAAAATTGCAGACATCAAGTCAGCAGATTTAGTTTACCTAAGTTAGAAATTAAGGAAAATGAGTTGAGTTGTAATTCAGACTGCGAACAATAAAGACCAGGGAACCGACCCTGTAAAAATAAAAATATATTTTTTTAATAAATTCTCGTCGTTAAGAATTAACTTATAGGAGGAAATGTAAACAACCAGACAAGTTGGATAAGAGCAGATTAGATTTTCTTGGTTCACAATAAACATAGGAGTAGGTTTTCTTCCCAGTATTTTTTAGGGTTTTGTAAAATAATTTTACAAAACCCTACTAGTTTCGCGACCAGTCTGTCCGTCTGTCCGTCCGTCCGTCCGTCCGTCCGTGTGTCACAGCAGTTTTTCTCGGAAACTACTTAAGCTAGAAACATCAAATTTTGTGTGTAGGTGTAAAGTGGTGATCTCTTCAAAGTTCAACTACAAAAAAATTTTATAAGGTATTTAAGGGGGGTCTCCCCATATAGGAGAGTGACCCCCCGAAAAAAAAATTTCATTGAAGGTAGCCGATATGGGTATCAAATGAAAGGTCTTGATGAGAACTTTTCAAAACACGTCTTAGTTTGGCAAAATTTGCTTCGAGGGGCGCACAGGGAGGGGAAATACACGAAAAATTTGTGTCCCCCCCCCTCGCGATTGGACACCTGTGATCCGAAAAATCTGAAAAAAATCAGAAATGTAGGCCTTGGTGCGTACAACAACAACAAATACGTGAGAAGTCGCAATACACTCAACTTTGTTAGTAATAGTATGATTTATCGATTTTATATTTTCTTGAATAAAATCTTAACGGTACCCTTAAATTCTATGAAATTCAGTACACAGATGACTATTTATAAGATTGATATATCCTGCAAGTTTCATAAAGATTGAATCATATTTGGCGAAGTTATAGCGGTTTGAATTTTCCTGTATTACTATGGAACAATATGCGCTGCATGTATTACTATGGCAACATATGGCTATAGAACAACATGCGCTTTTTACCGACTCAGACACTACAGTTTTGCTAGGATTTGCATGAAAATTTCAGGAATGATAGGTGTCATGTATATCTTTGAGAATCGGTTCAGCTAGTAGTATCAGTAATCGTAAAACAAGATAGTGGCTGTTTTAAATGCGAAGATTGAATAATTTGGAGTTATTTTTTTCCCAACTTCAACGTTTAATGTGCATGCTTTGAACATTTGATTCAATTGAATGAATGACTGAAGATGAGTACCTACAATTAATGCTCATAAGTGAAACTAGTCAAGGAGGTGGGAGAGAGCTCCTAGCAACAGGGTTTTGTAACCATTTTAGGATTCGAAAAAAATGGCCATGAATCGATGATTTCAGCACAGGAGAGTGGCCCCTGAAAAAAAAATTCATCAAACGTAGCCGGTATGAGTATAAAATGAATGTTTTCATGGGAGCTTTTCAAAACAGTTGTTAAACTGTCAGTTTTTGCTTCAGTGGGGGCACAGGGGGGAAATACATGAGAAATGTGTTTCCTCCGTCGCGGATGGACATCTGAAATAATTATCAAGGGAGATATTTATGAGTATAACAATACCAAAAACCTCAGAAGTCGAAATTTGTTCAACTTTGTTAAAAATCTGATCTTCGCATTTCATATTTTCTCCAATAAAATCGTCTTTGACATGTTTCTTGATTTGATTTGATCTGGTGACTGCATTTTGTAAATTGAATACAAAACCCTTCTGACATGAGCGTAGGTCTGTTTACCCAACTTGTTTTGTTCTTCATTCTGTCACGGTTTCTTCTTTTGCAAATGTCGCGTTAATCATTTTCTCTTACTGAAAAGCGTCTCTTGATAAGAGAATTCGATCAGTCTTCGCTTCTTCCAAAAACACAAGTGCATCCACATTGCGAACAATTTTGAAAAAGGAGCTGAAACATTTTCGGCGTATGAAGACAACAAACGTAAAAAAATTACGATCCAGAAAATATGAAAAAATGGAAATCATTCTTAAAAATTGGTTTACACAAGCCAGAAGCGCCCAGATATCAGTAAGTGGTCTGATTCTGCAAGAAAAGGCTCGACAAGGGGCTACCTCTTTAAAGATCAAAAATTTTTCTGCTTCAACTGGGTGGCTCGACCGATTTAAAACCAGGCACTCCATTGAGTACAAGCAAATCAGTTGTGAGGCAAGTTCTGTTAACCCTCGTGTAACGACCGATTGGAAAAGTTGTCTCTCGACCCTCACCTCTGACTACCAATGGCCAGATATTTACAATGCGGATGAGTTTGGGCTATTTTTCAAAGTTATGCCGGATAAACCATTGGTGTTAAAAGAAGAAAAGTGTCATGATGGAAAGTTGAGCAAAAAAACCATTAGCAGTTCTTATTTGCACAAATATGACTGTTACGAACTAGAAAGAGCCCTGGCAATCGGAAAATATGCGAAGCCGTTGCCTTAAACATACTCGTATTAAAACTATTCCTTGACTTTATTCATCACAACATCGAGCGTGGATGACTGGTGAAAGGATTACGCAATGGCTTCTTGATTGAGACAATGAATTTCAAGGTCAAAAAATATTTTTACTTATCGACAATTGTGCTGCTCATCCAAAACAGCAAAATCTAGGAAACATTGAATTGGTGTTTTTGCCACCCAACAAAACAAGTGAGCTTCAACCTCTCAACCAAGGCATCATACGAGTAAAACTTTTGAAGCAGGGCTACAGGAGAAGGATTGCCCAGCAATGTTCATCGATAATGGACAGTTCAAATCCACCTAAAATATCAATGTTATGCACTTTTTAAATGCTGTTTGGATAGAGATAAAGGAAGGAAACACTTTTCATTGTTTTAAGAAAGTTTGCATTGGAAGTTTGTTTACACAGCAAGAAACTGAAGAAGTAAGTTCCGTCCCAAATTCATCAGAAGTTTTTAAAATTTTTGTTACCCATTTGGTTTTACCATAGCTAAGCGATGACATTTTAATTGATGATAGATTGACGGAGTTGGAAGAATTTGCTGAATTTAACAACAACCTGGTAACCAATGAAATACTTTCCCTTGAAAATTGATTGATGAACAAAATGGAACTCAAAAAGACGGAGAAAGTGAAGACGAAGAAGAAGCAACTGAGTCATGTATCACAGCCCAGCCAAAAATAGCTGCGGTATTCGATGCAATAAAGACACTTCATACATTTTTCGTATGTACTAAGGAGGTTGAGGAAAATATATTCCAAAACATAAATAATTTGGAAAGCGCATTTTTGGAACGTTACTTATGCTCTTATAAACTAAAACAAATTACTGAACACTTTCGACCGGGTCCGTGAAATAAATCAAAATAAATTAAGTTCCAATGTAAAAGTACATATATTGATACTTATTGTTGGTTCCATGAATATAGTTTATTCCTGATTCAGTAAGTTTTTTCATTCTTTCCATTCTTTTTTTTATAAACTTTTAAGCAATTGTAATGCATATTAACGCAAGTGCTTTCCCTCTGAGGATTTTATATGTTCCCGGTTATAACGTTTTCCCAGTTATAACGCTCTTTTGTTTCGGTCCCTCAAAGAGCGTTATAACGAAGTTTTACTGCATTTATTTGCAAAAAAAAACGTTTATAATTTTTAGAAATTCCTGAGGCCGCCTTTATGATCCGATTTTATTGTTATATGGGTTTGATAGATGCAGTGCTCTTTATATGTAAAAACATTTCAAAGTTCTATATGCTTTAGTTTCTGACTTGCAAGATTTTAAAAATTTTGTATTTTTCCAAAAAAGATTCGCTAAACCGATTTCGATGAAAATATTATAAAGATTTTTTCAGCACAATATGAAGCACTTAAGTGGTAAAAAAGTTAAGTAAAAAAGGCTAATTTCAAACATTTACTGCTATTTTGGGGCAAAGGTAAACAATTTTAAAATTTTTTGACCAATTATATCTTACAGAAAATATAATTACACTGCTTTTGTTCGTTTCGAACCTAGGAGTGAGAAAATCAGGAAAAAATCGATTTTTTTTTAATTTTTAAACATTTTGATTTATTTATTAATATTACTTACTTTTTTGGGAAAGAGGAAGGTCGATTATTATAACTGAGTCATTCCACAACTGTTTCTACGAAAAAAGTGTACGCCCTCCCAACAGCCAACTGAAAACAGATCCGCATTAGTCTATTAGCCTATTGATAGATCCTGTAATTAAAAAAACTAATTAGATTTCAAAATCAAACTATTTCGGTCAGATAAAATAGATTTTTAGAAAACACTTATTATGCACATCATCGAGTTTCTTAGTTTCAATAAAGAATATTCAAGTTCATTCTTCTCTACCTACTCTTTTAAAGAAGTCTTATCTTGTCTGGCGGATGCCAGATTCGATAGCTATACTGATGTTAACTGCATACTGTGGCTCATCAACAAGATTTCAGTACATTGGGCGCTCGATTATGTCCTTGCTTATTCGACTACTATATTATTGCAAATCGTTATGGTAGCACTGCAAATAGTTGTCCATATTTTGTTGCACAGTCAATTTGGTCATGTCACACGTCACTCATGATTTTTTGACAGATATCAAATAAAAACAAGTTGGGTAGACAGACCTATGCTCATGTCAGAAGGGTTTTGTACTCAACTTACAAAATGCAGTAACCAGCAACGAATAAAATCAAGAAACATTTCAAAGACGATTTAATTGGAGAAAATGTGAAATTCGAGGATCATACTATTATTAACAAAGTTGAACGAATTTTGACTTCTGAGGTATTTGTTATAGTTATACCCATAAACATCTCCTTTGATCACTGGTGTCCATTCGCGAGGGAGGAAACACATTTTTCATGTATTTCCCCCCCTGTGCTCCCACTGTTGCAAAAACTGTCAGTTTAAGAACTGTTTTGAAAAGCTCTCATAGAGAACTTTCAGTTGATACTCATATCGGCTACCTTTCATGAAATTTTTTTTCAGGGGCTACTCCTCTGTACTGTAATCATCGATTCATGGCCTATTTTTTCGACTCCTAGAATGGTTACAAAGCCCTTTTGCTAGGAGCTCTCTCCTGCCTCTTCGACTTGTTTCAATTGTATGTACTCATCTTCATGATACCTATCACTCCTGAAATTTTCATGCAAATTCTAGCAAAGCTGTAGTGTCTAAGTCGGTAAAAAGCGCATATGGCTCCATAGCAATATGTTTCCATAGTAATACAGGGCATATTGCTCCATAGTAATACACGAAAATTCAAATCGCTATAACTTCGGTAAATACTATTCGATCTTTATGAAACTTTCCGAAAGGATCAATCTTATAAATAGTCATCTCTTTGCTAAATTTTATTGAGTTTAAGGGTACCGTTTAGATTTTATTCAAGAAAACACAAAATCGATAAATCATACTATTACTAACAAAGTTGAGTGAATTTCGACTTCTCATGTATTTGTTGTTGTTGTACTCATTAAGGCCTACATTCATGATTTTTTTCAGATTTTTCGGATGGAAGGTGTCCAATCGCGAGGGGGGGGTACGCGAAAAGTTCGTACATTTCCCCTTCCCCTGCCCCCCTCGGTACTTATGAGACAATTTTAAGACTTGTTTTGAAAAGATCTCATTGAGACCTTTCCAATGACACCCTACTCGACTACCAATGGTGAAAATTTTTTTTTGAAGGGTCACCCCCTTATATGGGGAGACCCCCCTTAAACGCCTTTGAAAAATTTTTCCACCCTTGAACTTTCAAGAGGTCACAATTTCTGACCTTTCTACAAAGTTTCATGGCTGTAGCCTCTATAGTTTCGGAGAAAAAGTGCTGTGACATACAGACGGACGGACGGACGGACGGACGGACGGACGGACGGACGGACGGACAGACGGACAGACGGACACAGGTCGTGATTGCAATAGGGTTTTGTATTTTAGTACAAAACCCTAAAAACAGGTTGGCTGGACAGACTTACGGTATGTAGTCACCAACAACGAACAAAGTCAAGAATCATGTCAAAGAGATGTGCACTTTTAAAAGAAAATTGATCGTTTCTCCATTTTTAAGGGTCGCTGCTTTGTTGCAAAGTAACAAAAATCACTCATTCAATAAATTTCCAAAAATGTGTAATGAGGTTTCCCAAAGAAAAGCCAAACCGACCTCTCATCGGTTCTAAACGTGAAGCCTGAGCCGTGCCAACGAATGGTACCAATCGGTCAACCAGTCCGTGCACTCGTAATCCATTTTGCGGTGGCTGCTTGTCGGCCAGCTAGTTCGGAGAGGGTTTTGGTCGCAGGTCTTTTCAATGGATTACACTTGATTACTTTATTTTAGCCACCATTACGTGCCCGTTTCAAACGCGTCGATAATACAACCATATGGGAACGAAACCTATCTCTACTTTATTCCGTATTTCTTCCATTCTTTCAGACAACGCAAAAAAACTGGATCTAATTCCGCGTTCCCGAATATCACCGACGCGGTACGGAAAAATATCCTACTTTAACGCGAGCTTCGAAATAATCTACTCTAATAAAATAACGCAAGACAAGCTATGGTACCGCGTACCGAACCCGACGCGAAACCAGCCATCCGCGGATTACTCGAACCCAACCCTCGTAACGGCATACTCACCGTTCGCTGACATTCCTGCTGGAAAGGAAAGACGTTGTTAGACTTTAACAATTCATATTATTTTTCGCTCATTTTACATAATTAATACCTTTTTTCATCACAAGAACCTCGATAGAGTAAAAATTTTTCCTTTCTTTTAGATTTGAACAAGGATCATTCATCAAAATTATATTAGTTGTCTTCGATCAATTGAATCGAATCATACACGAATCGAAACCGAAATACTGAATGAGTATGCACTAATATGTACCGGGCGAAAATTAAATTTAAGATTATTTAGATAAGTACAAAAAAGTTATGGAAATATATATTATTCTTTGTTGTTGAACGTTGATAAACAATCTTTAAAGCTTATATGTAATAAAAAGTTTATAATAAATTTCATATATTATCATTTTGATTGATTTTTTTTTTTGTTTTTGTCCTGCAACATATCAGAATGTGATAAATGTTTCCTGAAAGACTAGGTTGGCGTCACATCTTCTATTTTCTACTCTAAATTTTTATTCACTTTGCCATATTATACGATTGGATTATCATAAACTACTTAAATATTAGAAAATGCTAACTTAGCAGCTATGGATATGCTAAATTAGTACAATGAAAAATCAACTATTGAATAACAGCAATGTCGAGTAAAATTTATGAAAATGCAGGAGATAAATTCAAATGTATAAAATGAAAAAAACGTCGTTTTTTTTGTATATATGTCAATATATGTGACACCTGAAATGTCACACTAACTTATAAAGCATGTAGCGACCTCGACTATTTAAGTTTAATTTAATAACTGACTCGTAAGACTGAATGTGTTTGTGGAGTGCTATCATTATTGATTGAATGTCAGCAAAAATACTTTGGTTTTTGCTAAGAGCCAATGAATAATTTAAAAATAAATCTAATTCTAAAAGAATCATACGCCATAAACAACGTATAGTCTGTTGTTTCTAATGTACAGTTGAAAATTTTCAATAATGTTCTACGTAAGCCAAGAAAGATGCGCGTATCAATTTAACCTAAAAAAACGATTTTAGCAAGAAAACTAATTAGAAGAAAAATTCGGTTACCAACAGTAAGTACAGTGATGCACTTGCTTTCAAACACATCAATTTATGTTTGCTGTTCATTGAATAATTATTCTCAAAACACTATCATAAGACACGAAATTAACATTAATCGGACAGACTTTAGTTCTTGAACTATTTCATTCTATTTTGCCTAAATTTATATAGGGGTTCATAAAGGTACCTATTCATCTTCTATTCCAGATCATAAAAAAAACTATAGCACTATCCATTGTTTTGTTTTTTTTTAATTATTTCATCTGAAGCTCAGAAAAAGAATCTGTAGCATACGTTTTTCTTAGCCGCTGTTTGGCATGCTTCAATATATATATATTATAATCGCAATACTAAAACTTTTTTGTTTTTCCGTGACTCTACTCCGTATAACTTATACCTGCTTTACTTTCAGTCGCTTTAATTTAAATTATCTTGAACAATTAACTTAATATATCCAGGAGAGCCGTCTAGTGGTGTCGCACAAAAGGGACAAACTGCTTGAAACCCATTAGAACCGTGAGGAATGTCTACGTTGGCCCAATATTTGACTGTTTTTTCAGTAGCCATATCTGTGCAAGGTTTAAATGCGTAAGTTGAGGGTCCAAAATCAACGCAAAATGGAGGTTCAATACCCATGCATAATGTAACTACTGGTCCTAATTCTAAGCACATAGGGCATCTTCTTGCCCCAGTCGATTTTATTGAAAATTGGTGCGACACGAACGGTGCTTACGTGCTTGCAAGTACATTGGCTTTGGTGAGCGAGGACTTGAATTTCAAGTGATTGACACGGACAATAGCTTACATAAGTCAATAGTTTGTAAACATGGTTGGCGTGTTCTTACACTTCGATTACTCTCAAAGACGATTTGGTGGCCTATAGACAACTATTTTGACACTGTCTAATGTTCCTAAAGCACGTTCAAATACTGTACTGAATAGAGAGCTGAGTTTTCTGAGATCGGCATCTTAAAAGAATGTTTGTTGGAAGTTTTTATATTTGTCTTCACGTTTCAAGTATTGATTTGATTCAAATTTTGAAATCCAGTCTCACTTTGCTGTCATTCTATCGTCATCTTCTTTCCAGCGGTATTTAGCACCACCAAATGCAATTTGTGATGTCCCATCTCTTTGAATAGCTATCATCTACTCTAACTTTTGGAATCAGCTTACACAACTTGATTTAAGTTGTTGCAAGAAATTAAAGGCGAAATTGTATGCAAACCATATCTTGCTCAGGCACTTATTCCGTTAAATTAATGACGTGGGCACGGCCGGCATTACATCGTTGAACTTACTTGCTAACTTCCAAATGTCCTTCTAAATATTTATCCATAACTATGTCACCTCCCTCGACAAGGCATCCTCCATCACTCTGTAGTCGTTGGGCTTCTTGTTCCGTTTCAACGTAATCTTTACTAACGCCAGTCCTATTTCGAAAATAAACACCCTTGAGACGTATAGCCAAATTGAAACACGGATAAGACTCACAAGTTGGACTCCAACTGCACTATCGAAAACGATGCCTCCACGTGTCGACTACGTGGCATTCAGACGACGAATACTCTCCGGCGTAAGGAACTGGTTCCTGCTTGTTTTTGCCGTGCTTGTCGAGGAGGACTGTAAGTCAATTCCTTTAGGACAATAAAATGACTAGTGAGCACGTGAATTATCTGAAGATGTATATTTACCTACCGCAGGCCGCAAAAATAATGTTGCGATCTTTGCATTCACACGGCTTTGTCTGGCAGAAAATAGGAACTTTTTCCTAATTCGCGACGTCGGAACTTAGCGAGCTCGGACAGAAAATTTCCTCCCGTCTTCTGTCTCCGCGCTCGACTTTTCTCACAATTTGTTTACGGTTACGTCTAAAAAAATCACAACTACTTTTAGTTTATTTCACAGTTATGGGGATTGCGTTAAGAAATTTGGATCTTATGGAATCTTTTTATCGATTGCGTATATTTTATTTAATTTTAAAAGCCCGATGGCATCTGACAATTCTCATGGCAGCGCAGCCATTTTGCCTGGGCTCTTCAGCTTTTCCCTTCCACCACAACTTTCATCTTCCTCCCAGCTGTCAAATCGCGGTTCAGTGTCCGCGAGTGGTAAAAGGGTCGTTTCCGAAGCGTCGACGTCAATAACGACCTGTGGATCGTTGTCAGTGGCATAGGGCTGATTCAATACATACATTTATGTTATTGATCGTACCTGAAAATGTTAAGTAGATGAAATCAAAATTGCAGAGTCTGATACGATGTAGAGTCCATAAAGTACCAAAATTGTGTGTTATTGTTGTTCTAATGAGAGAAGTTTCAAATGGCTATAACGTCCGTGAATATGATTCAATTTTCATCAAGCTTACGTAGTATTAGGTCCTTTTGTAATACTACTTAAACAACGAATTTCGTTTAGTTTAAGAGGATACTTTGGGAAAACTGTAAAATTGGAAGATCATTATCAACAAAGTTAAGTGAATTTTGACTTCTAAGGTATTTGTTACTGTTGTACTCATAAGGACCTACCTCAAAGACATATAAAGTAATGGACGCGAAATGATCTTATTTTCATCCATACGTGAGTGAAGTATTTTTACTACATACATGCCTTCCTCTCGCATGCGAATTGAAATCCCCCTGCATTTCACGCCGCTAGAGAATCCACACATTCAAGTGGCTCTCTAGTTGCTCTCACGAAAATCCCACTCCTCTTCTACCTTAACCCCCGAATTGTCAAGAAAATATCAACTATGTATATGATTGAAAACATATGATTTGTGAAAATTCAACATTAATGGGAAACGTCTAATCAAGTCGAATTTGAAATTGTACACAAAACATTTTTTTTAAGATAAACCGTGTTGAATTTAGTGCAAAAGCGTTGCTAATGTGATAATTTAGCAAACTGAAAAGTTTGTTACAGATCGCGAGTGTTTTTGTGTCGAAATATGAAAAATAAAGTGACGTGTTCGGGACTGTAAAAACAGCTCTAGGCAGCATCTCAGGGACGTACCCTTCGTAGGGTAAGTCATGTTCAATCTTTTATATCGTTCAAGTTAGAATACCCGCACGGAAAATTGATTTAGTTCAAGATGCGAAAATTAGTGGGAGACGTCAGGTCAAATTTATTTGAAATTCGGATCAACAGCTAATAACGCGCCAACTTCACGCCACATGATAAAGGGCTTCAATTCTCTCGGTGCATTTCGTATCCTCTCTCTCACATCTATGACCTACCTCCATGAGTTTTTTCATGTTTTTCAAATCACAGAAGTCCAATGGCGAGTGAGGTGTCAAAAACTTTCGTGTATTTCCCCTCTCTATGCGTCTTTTGAAGCAAAAAATGTCAGTTTAAGACCTGTTTTAGAAAGCTATTACCAAGACTTTTCATTTGATACCCATATTGGCTACCTTTGATGTTATTTTTTTCGGGGGCCACTCCCCTATATGGGGAGATCCCCTTAAGCACCTTGCATATTTTTTTGTAGTGGAAGTTTGAAGAGGCTACCACTTTACATCAATACACTTAAATTTTATGTTTGTAGCTTATACGGTTCGTGAGGAAAATTCCCGTGGCACACGGGCGGATGGAGAGACAGACAGGCGCGATCTTAGTAGTATTTTGTAAAATTACTTTACAAAACCCTAAAAACGAGATCATTTAATTTAAGAAATATAGAATAAGACAATCATGATTTAAGTACATCTCAGTTGGTTTTCTCCATTTGTATATGGTCAAAAATTATAGGTGTAAAACGTTTATTCTATTATTCTTCTTTTTGCACCTGCAGAACATTTGAGAACTAAATTAATTTCCCTTGGTCTTATAATTATTCCATTGGCTGGGCAATTTCTTCAAGGACGGCGCAACTCTATTGTAGAAATTACAACGAAAATTATTTGTTACAAGTGAAATTCCTTGAAATCTAGCTTGCAACATTCAAGACAATTCTACTCCGTGGCAACGAGCATCATCGTCTCTCCTTATGTTAATTACAAGCAATTCAGGTTAACGCTTCTGTACTGCACCAGTGCAGCAATTGCACTTCTTCGCATCGAGTGCAATTAACATGCATCGTTTTTGTTGCCTTCACGTAGTTACAACTAAAAGTCTGTAATTGCGATAATTTCCTCAGCGATATGACTGTAATCGCTCACTAATAGATGTGAAGATTCCTCAGTTATTATAATGGCTGCGTTGAGTCGTAAACAAATGCACGGAAAGACATGTGCTCTGGCTTTGACTCTGACTCTAATTGACCGGTAGGAATGGCATCGCGAATTAATCAAATTGCTGAGTATTGTTCCAATGAATCTGCTTGCCTCCGGCCAAACTGAATGCTTACTCATTGGAAAATCTGTTGTTGAATGTTCTGTAAGTTTGTTTATCTTCAATTTTAAAGTAATAAATCCGACGCTGTGAACTCGGTCGAACGATAAAAGCTTGGGGAACAGACGGAACGCTTAAGCTCAGCAATAATGTACTATAGCATGCTAATCGTTCAGCAGAGTATTATAAGTACAGAAAGATGGATTAAAGAATCACTACATTTCCTTATGGTTTATTCTTGCCTATGCGCCACACATTGGCTCCAGTCTACGAATTATTATATTACTTCCAATTCCAAGTCAAACTCATCCCTTGCTGCAAGACATCCCTTTGGACTAGACTTGCGTCTGAACATTGTTGCAAGTATTTATTTCTTGTGCAGATCGTCCGCTAAATTGCTTTGCGCGATTATTGCGCGAGTTATTTCTTTAATGATCGATTACATTTACAAAGTTGTTCCCAGCGTTATATGTACGAACGGCAATCCATCTTGATTAAGTCTGCTTTATTTTCCACGTTTGCACAATTCGCACCTTAAATTGTTTTGCTACGTTACGTGCATGTTCGCACATTTTCATATGAGGAAAATGCATTATGATTGCACCATGATGAACGTACGATACTCAATTCGAAATTGGACAAGTGTGAAAACCTTTTCAGAAATTAATAAGCAAGCTGTACAGGTACATGATGGGTATTGCAAAAGAGATTGAAAGTATTCCATTGATTAAAATCGAATGTTGACAGGTTTCTCTGTGCCTGGTTCTTCATTTTTGATTGCTTTGATGATAAAATTGTTTCCTGGTGTTCATGGAAATACTTTTCAGTATCCTGAATTTCACGTAAACCGATTTAACAGAAGTTGAAGTTCTGAACTTCACCCATTGAATTTTAAAATTTGTCCGCAATAGAGATGGGGAAAATGGTTCTTCTATTGGAACGTTCCATCCAAGAAAGTTCCAAAATAACGTTACTCTGGAAAGGTTTTTAACATGTTTTTTGAATCATGGGCATGACACCCACATACCATAAATACATAAATTTCTCGAGTCAAATATGCCATGTATATACATATATAACAAAAATAGTGACCCTGCGTCGGGGGAGGTCGCGATTTCGCTCTGATTTGCATCAAACTTCCAAGAAAAGTGTATGGAGTGAAAGTATCGATGCCTGGCAATGCTTTTGGATAAATTGTATTAAATGTATATGCTTTTGACCCCTTGTGGAAAATGTTCCAAATGAAAAAGTAAAAGCGTTACCCAGTATGTATCAATGCCAATTTGCCTTTACAGCTGGTCATACAAATGGGGAATTTTATCTTGTCTGCCTGAATTGATTTCTTTACATCTACTTAAACAAAAGGATAGGCTTGAAGGCTTGATCCTTCATCGCATATACGAGAATTCATGTCTTTGGAAAGGTGTGAAATTTCTCAGCTGTTGAAACATCTCTATAGAATTTCTGTGTCTGATCTGTAATGCAATATACGCCTCTGTCTAACTGATAACGTACTAAATGCACAATGAGTGAGTGCGCACTAGTAGAATTGCATTGTTGGTCTCCTATTCTGCTACGCATAGGATGATTTGTTCGAAACCCTTGTTTGGCTGTGTTAACCTTAGACGACTTCGGCACCTTTCTCAAACATAAAATCAGGACTAATAGTGCTAATACACGGCCGGATTTGGTCCGGGCGGACCACTGGATTTGGTCCGCTCCGTACCAAATCCAGTCGTCTGGAGAGCAGTCCGCGGACTAAAATTGAGTCCGATCGAGTTCGATGGATTTTCCACCGGACCAAATCCGACTCGGTTCGCTCCGGACCAAATCTGCGTTTGTGGACAGAACGACCGGACAAATCGCAATCAGTTGCATAGCGGTGGTGATGTAGCAACAATTACTGCTGCCGCAAAAGCGATTTTATCTTTGTTGGACATAATCGATGCCACTTCGTTTGCCATTTTCGCGCATCAAAAACTGAAGAACGACTGGCTGGTCCGATCGTGTGTTGCAAAAGTGCGGACCGAACCTCAGTAGGTCCGGCCGGACCAAATCCGGTCGTCTGTTACCGCTTTAAGATAAGATGAGTATTTACATAATGCTTGCTTCATGCTTTCTCGAAGTATGAAGCACCAATACGAGGGTTAGGGTTAAATAAATTAACGAGGATGAATGTATGATCATCTCGAAAGGATAAATAAACAAGCGAAAACATAAAGTAAGTATAGCTTAGTTGACTTTTTTTGAACAAAAGAGTTTATTGTATCAGTAGCATTAAGTATATTCAAGCGAAATTAGTTCAGTGCTTAAATGAGCAGCAAGCTATGTATGGTTCGCCCTCATATAGTATATGCTCCTGTGTTAAATTGCTAAGTGTTAAAGTTTTTTTCAAAACGATCTGTAAATTGAATAAGGTATTTTTTTAAGCAAAAATGTGTTAAGTTCAGTCATATAGAATTTTACAGGTTTTTGAGTTAATCAACTCATAGGTACAAGGATGACTACGAGAAAATCAACGAAGTCATTGAATGTGTGGAATTTTTTTACCGACAAAAATGTGGCACAAATAGCGATATGCAATATGTGCAAGCAGGAGATCAGCTATAAGTGCACAACCTCTAATTTAAAAAAAGCACCTGCAAAGGAAACACCCCTTGGTCCAAACAAATCCAAATAACCCAAATTGGGAGAAAACTATGCCTATGCCAAGTACTTCAGCCAGAAGAAACGACGAAGAAGAAGAAATAGTGCAGCCTAGTTGCAGTACAGAAACCGGTTTCTCATCATCTGTAGCGCTGGGAAGCAAACGAACGTTGGTTCTTTCTCCAGGAAGAAGATGGGGATGACTAGTACCAGTAAGATCGACGAAAGTTTATTATTATTGTTTACTCACGATTTTCAAATGTTTTCGATTGTTGAAGACCATGGATTTATAAATTTTGTTGCTGCTTTCAATCCGCCATATCAACTACCATCACGACAAACAATAAGCAATATGTTGCTTCAAGCCGAATTTGAGGAAGTTTACAATAGAGCTAAACAAATAATGGCTAAATTTGGATCTATGGCATTAACATCTGATTGCTGGACATCGAGAACCACAGAAAATTTTTCGGCAGTTACATCCCATTTCATAGATAAAAAGTTCAGTGTACAGAACTTGTTATTAAACTGTGTTCCGTTCGACGCAAACCAAACAAGTGAGAGCTTGGCTAGTGAACTTAACAGAATAATTAATGAATGGAATTTCTAAGGAAAACTTATCATGATGATTAGAGATAGTGCATCCAATATGAACAAGTTGGGTAGACAGACCTATGCTCATGTCAGAAGGGTTTTGTACTCAACTTACAAAATGCAGTAACCAGTAACGAATAAAATCAAGAAACATGTCATGTTCGAGGATCATACTATTATTAGCAAAGTTGAAAAAATTTTGACTTCTGAGGTATTTGTTATAGTTATACCCACAAATATCTCCCTTGATAATTATTTCAGATTTTCTAAGATCATGGGTGTCCATTCGCGAGGGAGGAAACACATTTTTCATGTATTTCCACCCCACACCCGCCCCACCCCCCTATGCCCCACAGAAGCAAAAACTGTCAGTTTAAGAACTGTTTTGAAAAGCTCTTATAGAAATTCATCAAATTTTTTTTCAGGGGTCACTCCTCTGTACTGTAATCATCGATTCATGGCCTGTTTTTTAGAATCTTAGAATGGTTACAAAGCCCTTTTGCTAGGAGCACTCTCCTGCCTTTCCGACTTGTTTCATTTGTATACACTCACCCTCGTGATACCTATCATTCCTGAAATTTTCATGCAAATCCTAGCAAAGCTGTAGTTTCTAAGTCGGTAAAAAGCGCATATGGCTCCATAGCCATATGTTTCCATAGTAATACAGGGCATATTGTTCCATAGTAATGCAGGAAAATTCAAATCGCTTTAACTTCGTCAAATATTATTCGATCTTTATGAAACTTTCAGAAAAAATCAACTTTATAAATAGTCATCTGCGCGCTAAATTTTATTGAATTTAAGGGTACCGACTAGATTTTATTCAAGAAAACATAAAATCAATAAATCATACTATTACTAACAAATTTGAGTGAATTTCGACTTC
Source organism: Odontomyia ornata (assembly GCA_963969285.1). NCBI lineage: Eukaryota > Metazoa > Arthropoda > Insecta > Diptera > Stratiomyidae > Odontomyia > Odontomyia ornata. Next base: position 379,648,465 of record OZ017738.1, read on the forward strand.
TCATGTATTTGTTGTTGTTGTACTCATCAAGGTCTACACCCATGATTTTTTTCAGATTTTTCGGATGGAAGGTGTCCAATCGCGAGGGGGGGATACGCGAAAAGTTCGTACATTTCCCCTTCCCCTGCCCCCCTCTTTACTCATAAGGCAATTTTAAGACTTGTTTTGAGAATATCTCATTGAGACCTTTCCAATGACACCCTACTCGACTACCAATGTAGAAATTTTTTTTTGGGGGTCACTTCCCTATATGGGGAGACCCCCTTAAACCCCTTTGAAAATTTTTTTCTCCATTGAACTTTCAAGAGGTCACCACTTCTGACCTTTCCACGAAGTTTCATGGCTGTAGCTTCTATAGTTTCGGAGAAAAAGTGCTGTGACATACAGACGGACGGACGGACGGACAGACGGACACAGGTCGTGATTGCAATAGGGTTTTGTATTTTAGTACAAAACCCTAAAAAGGCCATAAACTCATAGCTTGGGCTAGAAAATTTCGGATGCTTTGCACATACGATAAATTTGGTTGCTTTACATGCACTCAAACCCATATCGGAAATACTAGATAAAATTAGATCGATTTATCGTTTTTTCAAGCGTAGTAGCTCAGGAATGGCCAAGTCGATCGAACAGGAAAAGCATTTAAATGTTGACCCAAAAAAGCTAATTCAAGGTGGGATTCCACATTTTATATGGTGGATTTCGTGCCACAATGGGCATTTTAAATAAGAAATTTTCTAATATATCATTGGAAGACTGGGAGTCCCTCAAGAATTTATTGAAATTCTAAAACCACTCAAAACAATCACCAAAGCGAGGAGTGGAGAAAAGAATGTAACAGCATCTTCAATGATTATTTTAACAGATGGACTTCTTGGTGTTTATAACGAACTAAAAACCAAAAACTTCAATAAGATCTAAGGCGATATCATCAGCTCAATTATAAGTGGAATTGAATCTTAACTGGGTGACTTGGAAAACAGAAGGCGTCAGACAGTGTGTGAAAAAAACCGCTACGTCCTTGGTTGCTGTAACATATGCCAAACTACGGTAAACATTACACAAAGTTCAAAATCGGTTGCAGTGGTAATACGTTTCCAAGAAATCAGTATATGGAAAGAGCTTCCGTACAACCAAGTACAACTTCAGAATATAAAGCAGTTGTTGAAATTAAGCGATACTTAGAAGAACAACTAATACCGCGTGAAGAAAATCCAGCGTATTGGTGGAAAAATAATCATTTTATTTATCCACATTTAAGCTAAATTGTTCAGGAACTGTATCTACTTCTGTTCCTTGTGAAAGGCTTTTTTCAAAATCTGGATTAATTGTGTCAGACCGGTGGAGTAGGCTCAGCACTGCAAAATCAAGACAGCTAATGTTTATCATATTTGTACTCAAAACATATGTTATTTACAGTATTCCTTTTTTTCTGAAAGTATACTAACAAAAATGAAGTGCATTAAATAGTTCACATAAATGAAACATAATCAAAATGTTTCATTATTGTCTTCTTCAAATTTTATTATGGTGATGTTTAGCTCGTGCATGGCAAAACTACTTTGTTTTTATGGCAACGTAGAGGGAATCAGACAAGTTATTCATTATGAATGAAAGTAACTAATCTAGTTGTTGATTACTTAATGAATTCTAGTCGTTTTCGATGCAACAGAATACATTTTTTAAATACGCATATGAAAGAAGAAGTAGATACTTTTCAGTTTGTTATTTTGGACCACGCCAATTTACTCTAAAATATCACTGTCGGCGCCACCAGTTGGAATGACTAATTCCTTGTAGACACCTTTACGTTTTGATAAACCAATAGTTTTGCCCGCTACTAGATTCCGATCCTATTAAGAACAAAGTTTTCATTTATGTAGAACTTGAGTCAAGAAAACATATACTATATTAAATAAAATGTGTTGAGAGGTATGGCCGCCTCACAGGAACTCAAAACACTTAAAACTTCCGCTATTTTGAGCCAACAGCCTCAATATTTAACATGATGAAATCTTGTTAGCCTTGAATTTAGTGTTAGTCGTATAAAATCACGTCTACCACATCCTTTGAAAGTTTGGAACTTTAGTCAGCTGCCATTTTGGAATTGGAGAACAAATCTTTCGAAAACATTTTCCATTTTGAAAAAACTTCATGAAAAACTAGTGAGCACTTTCATTTTGATTGCTATTTCAAAATGATAAATTTCGACATTTTGAATGTGATCATTGGATTTTACATGGTTTTTGCATAGACCCATCGTTTAGTTTCATCAACCATTGTAGCAAATATTGTTCACATTAGTGTTATACTTTGAGAGAAAAATATCACCAATTTTTGATGAAAAACAATAGCTAATAAAATTACGATATCAATTTTAGACTTTTTTATTTATCGTCCAATCTTCACAATTTTTCTCATGATTAAAGGACTTAATCTAATAACGTACAATACTAAGTTTCATCAAAATCAGTTGTGTAGTTTAGTCACTAGAGCGCCTCAAAAATCTTAAAAAAATTGCGTTTTGAAACTTCCGTCACGTTGTAATCCACTATTATTTGACTACCAAAATTGCAATTTCATTAAATCCTGACATCATTTACTTTACTGTAAAGTTTGGTTAAAATCCAATAGAAATTGTGACTTTTATAGTCACCATTTTGAAATTTTATTGTCTAGATATCTAACGTTTCTACCATACAACGAAGTTTCAGCAACATCGGTTAAACCGTGTGGTCACAGCTATAAGAACAATTTTTGCCTTTTGAACGGCCGCCATTTTGAATTTACTTGTACGATTTTGGATTTTTTGTGGTCAGCTTCATTATGCACCGCAATAAATCTTTATTTTGTCCAAATTGGAGCTATATTTTTTGATCAAACTAGAAATCACAAATTATCGTCTAAAATGGCCGCCATTTTGTTTACGCTTGAGCAATTTTCCTGGGTAATGAACTTAGTCGAGATATTAACTTGATACACTCTGCCTTAAAATTTGGTACAAATTGAACAAAATTTACGACCTCCAGTGTGTTTACAAATTCTGTTACATCCCACATATATATATATATATATATATATATATATATATATATATATATATATATATATATATATAAATATATATATATATATATATATATATATATATATAAATATATATATATATATATATATATATATATACATATTGCTTATATTATATATTATATATATATTTATATATATGTGTATATATACATATATATATATATATATATATATATATATATATATATATATATATATATATATATATGTATATATATATAATATATGCAATATATATATATATATATATATATATATATATATATATATATATATATATATATATATATATATATTTATATATAATATATATAATATGTGCAATGTATATATATATATATATATATATATATATATATATATATATATATATATATATATATATATATATAAATTGCTCTTCGCAATAGCTAAATTCCTCTGGAGAATTTTAGCTGATAAATTACTCTCCACCTTCACAACAGGTAAACTTCTATCGTGAAATTCACATTAAAAATGCAAATACTATCCATCATTTTGTTGCTTTCACGGAAAACTATTTCGCTATTTCACGTTGACTTATTTACCAAGGAATCGCATTCACACTTCAACTTAAATCAACCCTTCCATTACTTTTTATGGAATTGTTTGCAGCTACATATAAATGAGTTGCATATTTTGAATAATAATTTTTCTGAAAAATTATTAGAGAAGAAAAATGTTATAAGAAGGTGGTTTCGACGTGTGCACTAATTCTCCTCAGGCCATCACTCTTAGATACACACCGGTGATGGCGACCACCATGCTCAGAGGTGAGGGAGTTAATTTTTAATTTTTCTACTTATGCAAACTCAATATGTTTTTGTATCTGCAAGTTATATTCAAGGTAAATTTCTCTTGTAAGTACTTGTATTAGCTAAACTTTTTTTTAATTGGATCATTTCACCCTTTTCACATCAACTTAATATAAATCTATACGACAAATTTGCTCTACATTTGAAGCTTATCTAACGTCGTGCGGATATCGATCACTCTTTCGGATGGCTCCGATAGCTTTTTAAATTACTTTTTATGGAATTGTTTGCAGCTACATATAAATGAGTTGCATATTTTGAATAATAATTTTTCTGAAAAATTATTAGAGAAGAAAAATTTTAGAAGAAGGTGGTTTCGACGTGTGCACTAATTCTCCTCAGGCCATCACTCTTAGATACACACCGGTGATGGCGACCACCATGCTTAGAGGTGAGGGAGTTAATTTTTAATTTTTCTACTTATGCAAACTGACAATAAAGGATTTTGCAACATTGGAACACCCTACTTCTCATCTGTTTCCAATGGATCGACTCTATTCCTCCCTACTTTTTCTCATCCGTTAATGGAGTTAGTCTTCCCTCTCCTTCCACTGTGAAGCACAATCATTGGTCATTTCTCCCCTGTTTTCATGTAGAGCAGGGCTCCGTGGTATATTATCATTAGTACACTCACCAACAGAGGACTAGCAGACGATACTCTAAATTATGTAAAAAATGTGAGCAACTAGAATGAGCTTCTTCTTAATACTCGTATCTACGAATAACTTAATTCTTTATTTCTTTCAAATGTCTCATAATAGCTTGCCGTTTTGCCACATTTCTATTGATAGGCCACCTCGATCAACGTCAACTCCATTGTTACTCTATCTCGACGTGACTATCTATCTGAATTCATTGTTAAGCAAAAGCTTGCCCTCATGCTGCTCACTGAAACCCCCCTCGATTTATGCCGCTGAATATCTTTCAAAGATTTTCAATTTTTAAGAAACGATAAGGCAAACTGTGATGGGGCGGATTGCACTGGCACATTAGCAAGAAGACCCTATCTTTTTCAATATATTGATAAATTCTAGTTCAAAAACTTTGAATTTCTTGAAGTTTCCATGGTAGGAACATCTTCGTCAAGGAGGAGCTTCAGTTTTTATTTGAAATACTGGAATCGAGCAGGCAACACAGTTATTATATTCTTGCTAGCGATCTTAATGCTCAGCATAAATCATGGCTAAACTTCAACAATTACCCAAGAGGTATATTCCTGAATATCCCTGGACAAATCTATATTTGGATCTGTGCACTGCTAACGCTAGATTTGAACTCAGAAAAACAATTCTCAACGGAAATTGCAGGTACTTCCTTATGATAGTGACCACATTATTATTGTGATGGATGTAAATCATCGAAGGGATGATGTTTTACTAATTCCAGGTCAAAATGAATGACATTGGGATAGTTTAAAATAAGTTGGAGAGACAGAACTACACTCGTATCAGAAGGTTTTTGTACTCAAGCTACGATATACAAGCAGAAATCATGAACAACCTCCAGAAAAGCTTTAATGACATAAAAAACAAATGCGAACTCGCTTTTAAAAAAATCATTTTTACTCCGTTTTAACCAGCCGCCATTTCGTTGCAGCACTACTACGAAACATCTCGTTTCTGAAAATTTGGGCTAGTACTGACGCAATTTTCTCGGCACTAGACCACACTCACAGACGAAAACGGAAACGAGATGAAAGAGAACATGGACATCCAGCAATCAAAACAAGTCGCTTAGACAGAACTACGCTCATGTCAAAAGGGTTTTGTACTTAACCTACAATATGAGGATAAATAGAATAATTTAACTCTAGAAAAACTTTTATGGCATGCACAACATATATATTCTTGCTTTACAAGAACTCCATTTGCTTTAGAAGAACTCCACTTTAACAAGCCAACATTTTGTTCCAAAATTACTAAAATCACTAACTGATCTGAAGCTTAAATGTATTTTTGTTATTCATCTTATCTGAAAATTTGGAGAAGGTTCAACCAAAAGTGTAGTGTCCGGTTTGATGGAAAGCCCATTAGTAGGAAAATCGTATATAGTTGTTGTAATCAGAAGTAATTTAAATGGCTATAACGTCGGTAAATTTTATTGCAACTTGTAGAATACAATGATATCTTATAGAACTACTTAAATCGCTGATTTCATCTAATTTAATGATAGCGATATAATTTTACTGACAAAAATATTAAATTCTGCTACTATTTGCAACGAAGTTCAGCCTCTCAGTTATTTTTCTTTGGATCTAGCTCCATGAAAGAGATTTTGCAAAAACTTATTAGCTTCCCGTCCTATCTGTCCGTCTATCCGTGGGTCATAAGAAATTTCTTCCAAAACTATAAAAGCTACAAAGCTCAAACTTTGTGAAAAGGGCAGAAGCGGTGATCTCTCCAAAGTTTAGGTCTTATCAAATATATAAAATTTTTTTAAGGGGTCCACCCTAATAACGAAGTGGCCCTTAACAAATTTTTTCATTAAATGTGGTCAAGTAGGGTATTAAATGAACGGTCTTAGCACTTTAAGAATCTAAAAAATAAATCATTTTCTGCTTTAGGAGCCCAGGGTGGTGTCAAACTTCTTGAACAGTATTTGTGTCCCCTCCCCATACGATTTGACAACTTTGAACTGAAAACCCGAAGAAAATCACGTTAGTAGGTCTTTATGAGTCCAAGGGCAACAAATACCTCAGAAGTCATAATTCAAAATTCGTGCATTGCCCTTCAACTGCCCGCCACGGTACTGAGAAAGCAATGTTAAGGCTTGTTTTAAAAAGATCTCGTTAAGACCTTACCAATGACACCCTACTCGACTGCCAATGGTGAAAAAAAAAATTGTTTAGGGTCATCCTCCTATATGGGGAGACCCCTAAGCCCCTTTAAAAAATTTATCTGCCCAAAACTTTCAAGAAGTCATCACTTCTGATCTTTCCACAATATACAGATAGAGGTACGGACGGAAATACGGATACAGGTTGTGATTGCAGTAGGGTTATGTATTTTAGTACAAAACCCTAATAACATAAATCGAATATCCCTCTGCCTGACCTAATTTAGTACCTGACCTAATTTAGTACTACCTGCTTAACCCATTCTGCGACTTTATAAATTTATTCCCTTCAATACATCCTTTAGACACTGAAGATGACTCAAAGGAATCGAAACGCGTCTGCTCACGCAATAAAGGAAGGCCCATATTGAGATATACAAGTTAATACCGAATCATCAGTTTAATTTCCGTATCAGGCATTTGAGCATGCACATGATAATGAAAGTAACCTAGGACATTTGCTGGAAACAAAGCAATAGAGAATCTGTGAGCGTGTGTCATTGACATTGAGAAAGCTTTTGCTACGGTATGGTTGAATTAACACTTTGTCGTGCTTATTTGTGGTTTTTCATTTTTATTGCAGGTCATTAAAGATTAGAAATATTGTAATTTTGATTTGTTGTCACTATTTAACGTTTTTTTGACCAGGTTTATTGGTATTAGTTAATGCCCTACACGTGGTGCAGTGGTTAGAGTACTCACCCCGTAAGTCGCTGGTTCGAATCTCGATTTATTTCAAGCTGCTCCTTAGAGTGGCTATCAGCCCATATAGCTATGATACGTACTAGTCAGAACGTTTTGCAGCTAGGTTGACGGACATATGGCTAAAGCGTGGTGCTGACCATGCCACCTCCTCGAGTGTCAATAAATTTGATCAAGATGATGAAATGCTATAACTACAATAGGTGGCCAAATTATTAGGGACAGTGCTCGAATTTATGTAATTCATAATTTATATTATATATTTGCAAAAATAATGTTATTTTTGAAGAGTTATTGTTATTGTTTATGTCAAGTGGCAACACATGATACGTGCGTCATTTGCCAAGTCTGTGCCGTCTTGTCTGATTGAGTCATTGTTCGTTGAAAAGTGCGGTTTGTAGTATTGTTTTCTGTTGTGTGAAATTTTCGTTTTTCTTAGTTTTTAGCCGACTTTTGTGCATAAAATAAATCAAAAGGTAAGCAAGTCTTATAGCAATACATTTGCCATGTTTTGTCCGTGAATTTACGTTTTATTAATGGTTCCATATGATAACTTCAAATTTTATACTTTTTAGAATGGGTAAGGCTTCGGACACGTCTCCAAAGAAATGTAGAGATATACAAACGTTGCTACTGCACTCCACACATCCCCAGAGAGACATAGCGGCTATTGTTGGAGTTTCCAAGTCTGTCGTCAATCGAATTAAAATTAAAATGGACAGTAAAATACCTCTTGAGGCAAATCGTGTTGGTAAATGTGGCAGAAAAAAGATCACGGCACCTCGTACCGATCGAAAAGTCAGGGATACCTGCCTCAAAAATCGTAAAAAGAGAGTCACTCTTTTGACTACAATGCTGAACGACAAGGGTGTAAAGATTTCTGAAAGGACAGTGCGGAGGCGGTTGGTCGAAGAAAATTTTATGGGTCGGTAGCCTACCAAAAAACCACGTCTAACGAATAGTATGAAGCAGAAACGACTGCAATGGGCTAGACAACATCGAAATATGACTATTGCAGACTGGAGTCGAGTAAGTATTACTTTTTTGAATAGTGGGATTGGTCAATAACAATAACAACTTCATTCTTGGCTATTGAAAGGTGTGCTTTTCTGACGAATCAACGTTTCAAATTTTGGTTGACAAAAGTTCGTTTGTAAGACGGCGCCCTGGAGAACGATTCCTCGCAGATTGCCTTGTAAAGAGGGTTAAACACCCAGTTTGTGTCATGGGGTGGTCTGTCATTTCAGCCAAAGGCATGGGGCGCCTCTACATCTTAGAAAGGACAATAAAGCAAGACCAATACAAGCGAGTACTCGAAACCCGACTACTGCCACAGGTCAATGAATGGTTCCCTGATGATGAAAACTACATTTTTATGCATGATTCCGCACCGCGCCACAAAGCCAGAAGTGTCACTGCATTTTTGGCTGAAAAATATAACTGTTTGACCATGGCCAGGAAATTCGCCCGATATGAATCCCATAGAAAACATGTGGGAACTCACTAAACGGGCGATGGCGAAAGAAGTGATTACCACCAAGCGCCAGCTGATTGAAATTTTAATCAGAGAATGGCATCATAACCCCATACTCCAAGAAAATGCAAAATCATGTATTGAGAGCATGCCCCGACGCATAGAAGCTTCTTATTACAGCAAAGGGTGGCATCACCAAATATTGAAATTTTTTTTGTTAATTTTTAATCACTATTAATATTACTCATACGGAAAATATAAAACAGTTTTGTATAATTCTTTGTAGTTTTTATGATACCAATAGAATACAGATACAAACAAAAAATTAATAATAGACCTGCCACTAAAAATTTGCTACAGAAATCCAATTGAAGTAGAAAATTCAAAAATCTCGGTACTGTCCCTAATAATATGGCCACCTACTGTATCTCTAAGAAAATGCCCAAAAGGGGGTCCAGTGCTAAACACAAAGAACTAAAAAATTTGATAGATATCAGTTATAAGTTCATTGTATGCTCTTTTGTTATGTTCTTTGGTTATATGTTGTTATCGAAAAAATTTTGGTTCCTTCCCTTATTTATGTTTCAGAGTGCCCCATTTGATTTTCAAGGAATTTGTAAATGTTAAATCAAGGAAATGCATTTGAATCTACTATTATTAGTGGAATGAGATCTCCAGTTTGGACTCTTCTGGATACCATTGGGGGATGTCTTCCTTCCCTTTTCTCCATATTAGCTTGGACCCTGTTAAGCAAGCTGGTAGTACCCATCTAAAGTATATATATGAGGCAGCATTAAAAGTACCCAACCTGGACGGTAAATCCAAGTAGCTGAAAAAACAATTGCTGTGTTCGATAAAACCATATCTTACAAGCTTAATTTAAAAATTTTTTTGCACTTTACAAATGAGTATTCTATAAATAGCCATATAAAATGGAGTTTTTCAGTAAATTTGTAAACATGAAAAAAATTGGTAGCGATGAACTGTCTTCATGAACCGAGAGAGACCAGCATTTCCACGGTTTTCCCACTGGTCTGCGGCCTTCATTTCTCCCAACGAATACCTTTTGTTTCCAGCCCATTGCAGCTTCCGTAGTCTTACAATCGGTTAGACGTTAGTCTCGTCAAAAATTCCACACAACTCATGGTTTTATCGAATTCGTCATTGGTCTCCGTCTGGCTTCACTCCAATGATTCGCCTCAGGACCCGTCGCTCAATGGCGTTCAATATATTTGCAGATGCTTGGATTAGGGTCCATGGTTCTCACCCATAGCATAACACAGGCCTTATCACAGATTTGTATACTTGGAGCTTTGTTTTTCTGTGTATGCAGCTGGTCTTCAAGATCGTCAAAACTGAATAAAATATTTTATTTGTGGGCTGTACCCTTTGGCGTATTTTGTCTCTTTGATTACCAGTTCTGATACACAACATACACAGTACACAAATTTGCTCACATTTTCGATACTCTATTTGCCAAGTGTGATACTGTGTCATGAGCTTTTTTTATTTTCATTGATTTGCAGCCCTACTAGCCTTGCTTCACTATCAAGCTTCAGGAAGAGTTCTATAGCAGTTGTTAATAACCGGGATACAATGTTGATGTCGTCCGCGTAGGCTACTACTTAGCTCGACTTGCAAAGTAATGTACCTCGTGTATTGACAGGTAGCTTCTTTATGACGTACTCCAGAGCCAAATTGAAAAGCAATAGGGCCAGCCCACCTCCTTGCCTTAGTCCGATATTTGTGTCAAAGGGATCGGTGACTTGGTTATTGATGTGAACTTGGGAGGTTGTCGACGTCATTGCCATTTTGGTAAGACGGACTTATTTGGCTGAAATGCCAAAACCAAGCATTATTTGGCATAATACGTTACAATCAATACTGTCGCACGCTCTCATAAAGTCAACGAAAATTTGGTGTGCGGCTATGTTGAACCCTCAACATTTCTCAAGTAACTGCTTGACAGTGTACAATTGGTCTATTGTCGATCTACCTGATCTAAAACCACTTTGATACTTCCCAATAATACTGTTCGCATATGATTCAATTTTATTTTCTAAGATCTTTGATAATATTTTGTACGCCATACAAAGTATTGGTATGCCTCTATCATTTTTGCACTGTAGTTTGTCACCTATTTTTGTGGATAGGTGATATGCCGGAAGAGTGGAGCCACTCCACTCTTCCGGCATATGATCACCTTTCCAAATGTGCTGCATGACTTTGTGAATAGCTTCATGAACATTGCTGCCACAATATTTGATAAGTTCCACTGGAATCTCATCGATTTCTAGCGCTTTATTATTCTTTTGGGCTTTGATGATGGAACATACTTCATCCGGAGTTGGTGCGCCAATGAAAGCTCTCCGCAGGCATCTTTAGGCTCCAATGTTATGGAGCTGAGCGGAAATTAAGGAGATCCTTGAAATATGATGCCCATCTTTCCTTAATTTTGGCTTCATGAGCGATGATGTTGCCGATGTCATCTTGACAGAGCGTGGTTTTGGGCTAATAATCACATTTTAGGCTTTTCACTACTTTGTATGCTTGTCTTGTGTTGTTTCTCGCTAAACTTATGTCTATACTTCTCAATTGGTCATCATAGCAGTTTCTTTTCTTAAATCTAATTATCTTATTCGCTACTCTTCTGAGATTTTCCAAGTGCTCTCTCTTCGTCCTAGTTTTTCTACTTACACAATCTTTGTATGTCTAATTCTTCTTGTCTAATGTATTCTGGCACTCATCGTTGAACCAATCATTCCTCTTCCGCTGGGCTTGAGTTCGATTGTCTGTTTTGCCACGGTTCTGGTAGCCGCTTGCCCTTCCATCCAGAGCTCGTTGCTCGTCTTTACTGATGCGTCTGATAAGATAGTTGCCAGCTGGTTTTTGGGGGTTTCCGTTAAATTTTTGGACACAAGATCCGTTTGGAGCCTTTTGATGTCAAACTTTTGTAGCGGGCTGAGTATGCCTTTGACATACGGTATCATTAGGTTAATTTGATCAAGTAATGATCTGAATTGCAATTGGCTCCTCGGTATGTACGGATATCAAGTTTGCTCGAAGCCCAACGTATGGTCGATCTGCTTTTGTGTGTTGCCATCCGGTGATGCCCAGGTCATTTTATGAATGCGTCGATGTGGGAAGTAAGTCAAACGTATGACTAGGTTTCTGCTACAAGTGAAGTCAATCAGGCGTTGGCCATTGTCATTTGTTTCATCGTGGAGGCTATATCCTCCAATCGTTCACCGATGAGATATCTCATTGCCAACCTTAGCGTTGTAATCACCCAGAATTATTTTTGTGTCATTTGTAGGCAATGAGTCAACCAATCTTTTCAGATGATTGTAGACCGTTTCCTTCGTCCATTTCTTCGGTGGAGGCGTGAACATTGATCAGCCAGATTTTTAGGAATTTTGCTTGTATATGGATTTAACACAACCATTTGTTTATTGCCTTGAAGTCATTAACGTGCGATTTGAACTTCGTATCCACAATAAGTGCCAATCCAAATTCTCGTTTTCCAGTAGGCTTCTCACTTTTGAATATTGTGTGATATGCAATGTCTTGAATTTCATTTCCAGTGCAGTTCGTTTCGTGGACTACCAGTATATTTAAGTTATTTTGACTGGCTTGTTGTAAAATGTCCTTAAAAGCACCAAGGTAATTGCGTGATCTGATATTCCAGGATCCAATGCCATACGCCTTTTTCTGATTACGAGGTCATTGCCGTGAATCCAATCCATTCCAAGGCCCGTCTGCGGGTTTCAAAAGATTTTAGGGCTTTCCAGGAACAGGGAGCTAGCCCGTTACCCAACCTTCACTCCGGTGGCATGGTTATTACTTCGACTCCCTTATTAGGCGCGGAAGATTCACTTTCACCCTCTTACAACAGGGTCTTAGATTATTCAGGTACAAATTTCAACCATAAATCGTGTCTTGGTCCCCCCTCCGGAATTTAGCATTTTAAATATTCATATAAAATAGATTTTCCAGAGCACTATGGATTCTATTACTCGTACGTCGACTGCCTTTTTGGACTCGCTTCCATATAGCAGCCCAGGTTTGACCAATGTTTTTTGAATGCGGAGCTTATTTTGCCTGTGCACTGCTTTGGACCTTGGAATGGGAAGTATTTTAGTACAAAACCCTAACAATACAAATATTTCTTCAGATTTGATGTGCCTGGAAAATGAGGCATTACTTGAGATACCTGCATTTGGTGCCACGTAGAACCAATCTAGAGGCATTAATATAGTAAGCATGAATTTCTATGGTTGACATGCAACATGAAACTTTTAAATAAAGTACGTTAAAGGACTCTATGTGTCTCGTGAGTACTTAAGTACTCTACTTTAAATTTTGTCAAGTTTACATTTAGAATAATAGAACATTTCATATGTTTAAAGGGTAATATTAATAAAATAAATATTAAAAATTATTTTTCTCCTTTTTCCTTGAAAACTTGTATTAAATTATATTTTTTTAAGGTGAAATTCCACTGATAATCATCATTATTGTTTATGGCACTGTAAACGAAGCTCTTTCTTCCAATTTAAATTTGTATCCCCCTTTCCTTTCTCTTCAATTCTAGCTTATCTTCAGGCTCTTTTCCTTCGTGTTGGAAAAGATCCTATGTTACTCCTATTTTTAAGAAAGGTAGTACCTCAGACGTTGCCAATTATCGGCCTATCTCCTCATTACCCTGTTTCTCTAAACTACGGGAGAAAATTGTGTACTTACACCTTTCTTCAGGTACTCATGAGTTGCTCGTTCCTGAACAACATGGTTTTATAAAAGGGCGATCGACCTTAACGAATCTGGTAGAATTCATGACCGTTACTTCAAAAGCCATGGAGGAACGTTTACAAGTCGAATCCTTGTATTTAGATTTCTCTAAAGCCTTCGACTCAGTTAATCACAATATTTTGTTTAGCAAACTTAAATTTCTTAACGTTCCTGATTATTTGCTCCACTAGTTATCCTCTTACTTATCCAATCGTGGCAGTCAGGTATCTTTTCAAGGCTGTCTGTCTACTCCCTTCCATCCGTCTTCTGGTATTCCTCAAGGATCCATTCTGGGCCCTCTATTGTTCACTCTGTTTATAAATGACTTACCACCCGTTGTCATCAACTCCTCCTCCCTTCTTTATGCAGATGACGTCAAAGTTTTGAAAGTAGTGTCGTCAATCGATTACTGTGCTTTGCTTCAAGATGATTTGAATACCATTTTATCTTGCAGTTCTTATAACCAACTTACACTTAATGTTTCTAAGTGCATGCATCTCTAATTTTCTAATAACCCTTGCCCTATTACGCTAAATAATTCATACCTATGTACAGTGACACACTTCAGGGACTTGGGTGTCACTTTCGACTCTAAATTAAAGTTCGATGTTCATATTTCTGAAATTACTTCTAAAACCTCTCGCATTTCGGGCTTGATCTTAAGAAATTCCTATATTTTTTCCAAACCTTTATCGTATGTTAAATTATATTCTAGTTTGGTTCGTCCCATCCTTGAGTACTGTTCGCCAGTTTGGTCACCTCATTTCGCTAGAAGCTGTACAAAAAAGATTTACCAGGATCGTCTTCTTGAAATTCCAGATTTCCTACATTTTTTATGAATCACGTTTAACTATCCTCAATATTCCTTCGCTGGAAATGCGTCGACTCTATCTTGATGAATGTGTCCTTTACAGGCTTTGCCGTGGTTTGCTCGATACTCGCCTTGTCAACCAGGTTCCAATGAGGCGCGTTATGCGTTCTACAAGATCGTCGAATATCTTTGATGTTCCATTTGCACGTAGTTTGGTTTATTTTCACTCACCCACGCTCAGATTACCTCGTAACCATGATGACCTTCAGCTTGGGCCCTTCCCCCTTTCGTATTTAGTTTATAAAAGATTTGTTAACTGTCTTCTTCTTATTCCTTTTTTCTGTGCTGTGCTAGTTTTTAATTCATTTTGCTGTACTTTGATTTTATCTATTTTGTTATTGGAATTTTTTTCTGTTAAAAAGAATAAGTAAATAAATAAATAAAGTAAATAAATTCTAATAGGAATAAACCTCGTTTACTAGTTTACTATTTCTTTCTTTTGGGCCTTTTCTTATAAATGGTTAAGACTATCTCATTATTTGATCAAATGTATTGGCACTCGAGAAAGGTGATATGGTCAGTACTACGCTTTGGCAGTGCGTCCGTCCACGAAGCTGCAATACGTTCTAATATTAATCCAGCACGTATCATAACTGAACAGGCTTATAGCCCGTCCGAAGAATAACTCGAAAAAATCTCGTTGTCACCAGCTGGATTCGACCCAGTAACCTTCGGCTTACGCAGCAAGCTCTCTAACCACTTCATGCACGGACTACCTTCTCTTTTCTTTATTATCTGGTTATTTTATGGTTCAACGCTGCACAAGTAAATCATAAGATTTAAAAATATCAGGATATATTAATCTGAGTAAAGTCACAATGAATCATCATTTAAGTGAAATTTAATAATTAATTTACAATAATCATGAAGACATCTAAGAAAAATTTTCATTCGGTTTCCTCCAAGAGATATACAAAAACATCGATTCAATATGTTCACGATTAAGATAGTTTTATTTCTACCAAAATAAACAAAAACCATCTATTTAGGTTTAGGGACACTTAGTTCATTTGCAGCAGTATATTCATGCAGAACGTATTAATTAGACCCCAAATTATATATTTTCAAACCCAATCAAAATTTGTTTCCCATTTCAACAAGCAATAACAAAGCATAAGGTCAATGCTCAAAACGCAAAGAAGCATTCAAAAGCGCCGCAGAGTATTGCTAAAACTAAAATATACCATACATACATATATTTAGAAATGATGCTGTTACCAGCTGATATTCATTCCATTCCAGAAAACTTGGGTGCAAAGTATGATAGAGCTTCTAATTAATTAATACCTTCACTAGTATTATTACCCCATTTTAACAACTCTGGCTTTTTAATAACTCATTAAAACATTTCCAAAATGTTTTTGGCTTTTCCTTTAACATTGTTTACCACGAGTTGCCAAAAATATTTTTATGACGCGTATCTATTCCTAGACAGTGTCGAACATCTGTTTATTTGAAATTCATTTCTAGTCGGTGTTGAACGAGTACTTGCCTGCGTCAAGTGCAATGCATTCCCATCGATTTGGCGGTCAATTGACTTCAAACAGATATTGAATATTATCACAAGTCACCTTGGGTTCATTTCGAAAACAACCCCTCCGGGCACTTCTCCCCTGGAATTCCCTGAATATCTATTGATTTGGACTATTAATTCTATTGTCAAGCGAGTGTTCCCCTTAACTTCCTCACCCACTAAATGGGGTACTTTCTCAAAGTCACGGTCAGTGCACTTGCAATTTTTCCAGACGTAATTCAAGGTTAAGATCAAGTGCGCCTAACCACGCTCGCCACAGCGAATTTTTTCGTTAAAATTAGATATCCAACTCAAAATTTGTTGAGGCTTCTGTTTGTTGATGTGTTAGCAAAAAAATTTTCATCTTATCTTGATTTAGGTGATTTGATAACCGCGCGCGTACTTAGCCGAAATAGGTGTACTGCATCGTGACCGTGCACTTTTAGGGTAAATGCACTTTTTTACACGCAGATTGTTTTCACCTCAGCGGATAATCAACATATTGGGAAATAGATGAATAATATATAATGGATTGTTTACGGAGCGTTGTTTTTAAATGTATTTTTAAGTATATTACTTTTTAATTTTCTGGTATTCATTAAACGAATTGACGCATTACTTGAATTACTGCTTATGCGATTAGACAATAACCCACATGATTAATACTGACAAAATCCTGTTGTGACATTTGTGACTAATTTTTCAAGAATAACATAGTACCAAATTGTTGTTTATGAAAGCAAATAATGATTATTTAATAACCTTTTTAGGAATCTCAAATTGCCACGATTATATTCTCAAATTGAGTGGACTTTTCCGAACAACAGATCGATTTGGCTCTGTAAATTAAGTCAAAATAGTTCAAATAGAGTACATTTCATCAAATTTTTATGATAATATCGAAGAAGCAATATATTTTATAGGATTTATTTTGTTCATTGTTAATAATGGTAATGTTAAACAAAATTTAATATTAGCTGTGCAATTATTTTTAAATAAAATTCAACATTGTTGAAAAATATTGGAAAATGCACATAAATACAGATTTATACCTAGTAGGAAATCACAAAATCATACTTTTGAAAAAAAAAACCCGCTTCCAGAGAAAGTGAGAAGAAACTATTCCAGTTTTTAAACGATTCAAAGTATCTTTGGCAATTATTTTAGCCTCCTGAAATCATTTTTTCTCAGAAGTAGGAGTTTTCTCAAGGATTGTGAAGGAATATCGAAAAAATAGCTCTTGATGTTGTTTAACAACTGCTAGAATCGACTAGGAAAGCAGATCATCTGGTCAGTCACCACAACAAGGCTTAAATTGTATTTTGTAGCAGTGGTATGCCCCTCTTCAGTCCTTTGATCTTATTAATTGTTTCACACCATTTATTATTTTTCCCCATTATTAACCTCATTTTATTAATTATCATTCGTTTTATTAATAACCTTTCATACGCGGCAATTATAATGCCATTTTTAGGGTATTGTAAAATCATTTTACAATACCCTACTAAAATCGCGTCCTGTCTGTCCGTCCGTCCGTGCGTCACACCACTTTTTCTTAGAAACTACATAAGAAACATAAGATTTTGTAAGTAGGTGCAAAATGACGCCCTCTTCAAAGTTTCAACACGAAAAAAAATTTATAAGGTCTTTAAGGGGGGTCTCCCCATATAGGGGAGTTGCCCCTGAAAAAAAGTTTTCATCGCATGTAGGCAATATGGGTATTAAATGAAAGGTCCTAATGAGAACTTTTCAAAACAGGTCTTAAAATGACAAATTTTGCTTTGAGGGGTGTAGGTGAAGGGGAAACGTACGATAATTTTGTGTCCCCCCCCCTCCCCGAAAAATCTGCAAAAAATCATGAATGTAGGCCTTTATGAGTACAACAACAACAAATACATGAGAAATCGAAATTCACTCAACTTTGTTAGTAACAGTATGATTTATCGATTTTATGTTTTCTTGAATAAAATTTTTTTTAATTTAACGAAACTCAGTACACAGATGACTATTTACAAGATTAATCTGCCCTGAAAGTTTCATAAAGATCGAATGGTATTTAACGAAGTTAGAGCGATTTGAATTTTCCTGTATTACTATGGAGCAATATGCGCTGTATTACTATGGAAACCTAAGAGTATGGCTATGGAACAATATGCGCTTTTTACCGACTTAGGCACTACAGATTTGCTAGGATTTGCATGAAAATTTCAGGAATGATAGGTATCATGAATATCTTTGAGAATCGGCTCAGCTAGTGGGATTAATAATCGTCAAGCAAAATTGTGACTGTTTTAAATGCGAAGATTAAATAATTTTGAGTTATTTTGTCCCAACTTCAACGTGTAAGGCGCGTGCTTTCAATACTTGATTCAATTTAATGAATTACTGAAGACGAGTACCTACAATTAATTTTCATAAGTGAAACAAGTCGAGGAGGCAGGAGAGAGCTCCAAGTAAAAGGGCTTTGTAACCATTCTAGGATTTGAAAAAATTGGCCATGAATCAATGATTACAGTACAGGGGAGAGGCCGCGGAAAAAAACAATTCATCAAAGGTAGCCGATATGATTATCAAATGAAGGTTCTTTATAAGAGCTTTTCAAAACAGTACCTAAACTGACAATTTTTCCTACACAAGGGCAACAAATACCTTAGAAGTCGAAATTCGATCAACTTTGTTAATAACAGTGCATTATATAAATTTTGCTTTTTTGGCTATAAAATCAAGATGGGACCCTTAAATTCCCCATAATCTTTAATTTAAATTTTCTAAAAGTAATTGCATATGGTTCGAAAATTTAACAATTTTATTTTTTTTTTGTGTTAGGAAGGTGAATGCTATTTATGCACAGAGTGTGGGACTCCCATGCGCGACTGGACTACCCACTAAACACCTCCTCTGTCAACCTGAGAACCCAGCCTGGAACTGTTTGACACATTACTTCGGGCCAGGTCTCATTTTGTTACGCCGTGGGGCGCCATTAAGCTGGGGAGTCCTTTTACTTGCGGGAGAGGAGAGGGAAAGGGGAAATGCCAGAAGAGCGATCCCCCAGCCCCAGCGCCCCTGGCTGCTGTGAGTCCCTTTTATATTTTAGGACTACCCGAGCATAATGTACCACCTGGTTCCATTTGTCAACCGACTTGAGCAACTCCGCAACTATATTATCCGGGGTGAGCTCTCCCGTCTCCCTGTAGAGTTCCCTACGCAGCCTGACCCATTTTGTACACGCAAAAAATGTGTGACAGGCATTATCCTCCTCTCCTTGGCAAACCGACAATCGGTGGACCGTGACTTACCGATCTTGTGCAGGCAAGACTGAAAACACCCATGCCCGCTAAAAAGCTGGGTCAGATAGAAGTCAGTCTCACCATGCCTTCGATTTCGCCACGGTCTCACATCCGGGATGAGGCGCGCAGTCCACCTCTCCTTCGTGCAATTCCCCCAAGACTGCTGCCAATCGTTGAGCGAGCGCTGTTCGCAATTTCACAATAATTGAACAATAAACAGCTAAGTTACTGCCGATTGAATATTTAACAATTATAACAACATTAACACGTGATACTAGGGAGATTCACGCTTGCAACGGACCTAGACACTACAAACATGTAGGAATTTTAATAAGAATTTTAAAAATGGCTTCTAATATTGATGTGTTATCATGACTAATCAAGCGACGAGGTCAAAACACTTGAAGCAAAATGGTGGCGAATTTAAAATCATAATAACCATAATAATTATTGAACTCAATTTATGGAATCTGTATATTTGTTAAGTTTTGATATGCAGAATATATCGTTTGATTTACTAATTGTTTTACAATACCCTTCTGGCAGGAGCATCCTCCAGCTACTTCAACTTGTTAATATTATGGACCATATCTAAATTCAAAACTTGTTAATTTTTAATGAATGAAAATCGAAGAAATATCTAGTGGTTTTTATTTTTTTGAGATGTAAATTTTATTTTTAACCGACTTCCAAAAGAAAGAAGGTTATCAATTCATTGCGTTTATTTTTTTTTTTTGCTTTTTTTTTTTTGTATGTTCACGCATAACTTTTAAACGGAGATAGATAGAAGAGTCCTGTTTTTGGGAAATGATACGTCTTTCTTCCAGTTAGGTCCCGTTTAAAGGATAAGAAATTCAAGTAACGGTAAAGGACTTTTACCGTTAAATCTAAAACATTTCCGACTTTCATCCCGATTTTTCAGCATAACTGATCGACGCGTGTAAGGATTTTGATTGTAGAGGTTTCAAATGAAGGACAACATATTGATCTAAAATGTATCGAAACAGAATTGAAATCCTTCAAAGGACTCTGTAGATATTAACAGTTAAATATGATACATTGATGTGGAGAAATTAAATTTAAATGATATTTCGTACGAAAAGTGCCAATTAGTTGGCACTCTGCAAGGATTTGTTTGAGATTCCGAGTCCTTTGGTGACGGATGATAAAAATGATCAGTATCCTTAATTTCTAAGCATAAACGGTACATTTTAGTCCATAATTTCTACCGGAAATAACCAATAAATTAATTCTAGGTGCAGCATAAATACAACAGTTAAAAGGGAACATTTCAGGATGCTTTTATCTTCCGCATTCATTCTTTGCTTACCAATGAGCTTGGTATAGGATCCTGCTTACATCCTTAGACGTAAACGTTACATATAGGATTATAAAATTTCCCGAAGAAATAATAAGGAGTGAGTGATTGCAAATTATAGAGTTGAATTGTTACCTTCCAGTTAATATTATATCTACATTACAACATATGCCCAGAAATCTAAAATTAGTGATTTCCATACTAAAAACCGGCGCTAATCGCAACCTAAAAAGGGATACATTTCCTGCTATAATTGATCATAACTGTACAGATGAAGATGAAAATGCATAGCCGAGCTTTCATTGAACTATATGGTATCATTTTCTTGAAACTTTCATGAAAAGTAGGTGCCATATTTAACTGAAAACGAAGGCTATGAGTATCGAATTAACGTAAACGAGTGATACGATTAAGAAGGATCTTTTTATGTTAATTTCTTGAGATTGATTGCGGAGAAAACTTATGTTTACATAGATAAATACATATGTCTACACACACACACACATTTGTATATATATATATATATATATATACATATATATATATATATATATATATATATAGATATATATATATATATATATATATTATATATATATATATATATATATATATATATATAGATATATATATATATATATATATATATGAGCGTATGGATGTATATGTATAGATATATGTATATAATATATATATATAAATATATATATATATATATATATATATATATATATATATATATATATTTATACATATATTTATACATACATATATATATATATATATATATATATATATATATATATATATATCTATATATATATATATATATATATATATATATATATATATATATATATATATAGATAGATAGATAGATATATATATATATATATATATATATATATATATATATATATATATATAGATTTATACATATATTTATACATACATATATATATATATATATATATATATATATATATATATATATATATATATATATATATATATATATATATATATATAGATATATATATATATATATATATATATATATATATATATTATATATATATATATATATATATGTATACATATATAATACATATATACATATATATATATACACATATGTATTATATCTATATATATATGGCTATGTGTGTGTATGTGTGTGCTTTTGCTTCGATTTTCTCCAAATTCTCAGCAATATTTCTGTTCTGGCCAAAGTATAGCTCCAGTTTGTACCAAAACTAGTACAAAGATTTATTCAATTGTGTGATAAAGCTCACAATAAAAAATCCAAACTTGAACAATTTGAAACGAAATGGCGGTCGCTCAAAGGTCGAAAAAGTTGAACGATAAAAAAGCACTTCAGGGTCAGGTCAAAATATAAAAATGGCGGGCTATGCAAAGTTCAAAATTCGAAAATTTCTCAAAGCTTCAATTCATATTGGATTATGATGAAATTGTAATTCAAGGAAGACTTTGATTAGATCATGGATTAAATGTACCAGAGTTAAATTCGATTCCTGTGAGCGCTGCAGATTTATGCCGTAGTGGTTTTTGCATTGCAGTAAAAAATTATATTTTAATATACGAGAACATGATATAATGTATTCAAGAAACTGAGTTTTGAATGGTTTGAAATGAAAAAATTTGCCACTAAAAAGGGTGAAATAAAAAACTTTTAGAAAAAAAAGAATACCGACTTCGGAATGCCCTAAAAAGGATGAAATAAATTTTTTGGAAGCTGTGCCAAATCAATTTCCCCATTTGTACATAGATACTTCCAATATCTGCACCATCACAAAAGAATGGGGGAAAATGTGATATGGCACCGCTTCCAAAAAATTTATTTCATCCTTTTTAGGGCATTCCGAAGTCGGTTTTCTTTTCTTTCTAAAAGTTTTTTATTAAAATTATGAAGTTGAAATAAAAGCTTTATAAGAACATAATCTCCCTCACTATTTCAATTCTCTTAATTA
This sequence comes from Odontomyia ornata, assembly GCA_963969285.1. Lineage (NCBI taxonomy): Eukaryota > Metazoa > Arthropoda > Insecta > Diptera > Stratiomyidae > Odontomyia > Odontomyia ornata. The sequence goes on from OZ017738.1 coordinate 379,671,167, forward strand.
GTATTATCCTCCGACAAAAGCACTAGCACTTTTTATGAACATCCACCATGCTACTGGTTATGGATCAAATTGTGTAAGTTTTATATCGACTAGATAGAAAATTACCGAAGAAACGATTCGCGTCCTTGCATTCATGCGGTTTTACACCATTCCATTCTCGCTGCACATGTGCCGTGCGGTGATATTATTTTTCTTCTGTTCATGAACGTTCCCGTACCAAAGTGCCATGCAGCCCCACTCCGTGTCTATCCAGCACAATAATTCATGAAGATTTGACAAGCCTTTCTACACCAACACTAAGATTGTAATTATTTGGTTCTATTCGTCGAAAATTATTCACTTCATCAAACCCAAATTTGACTTGTGCAGACCAGAGTAAGCGGAATACCACTATTGTGGAAGCAACAATGCCTAGCATTGTCACTCAAAACATATTCAATGAAGGGCTAGCAAAAAGAATTCAAGGAAAATGTGTGCAAGAATGTTTGCTGAGCTGGACAAACGCAGAAACGAACTTAACGCACGTTCCAAGTGAATTGAAGCTAAAGAAAAATCATTTGAAGCTTTGCTGAAACGCAAATGCATTGTGAGCTGAGCTAAGAAATCTGCAATTAACCAAACTTACAACAACTATAGCAGCTATTTCAACATTAATCTTTGTCAACCATTATTCTGGGAGATTTTTAAGCTCATATATAATCAATTTTATAAATATTTCCTTGGCATTTCAATTTATTTTTCGACGGATATTTCCTCGATTGTTTGTTTTGCGTGGAAAAAATGGGACAGGCTGTGGCGGGATCTCTACAGGGAGACGAAAGAGCTCACCCCGGATAGTATAGATATGGTGATGCCTAGATTGGTTGACAATCGGAACCATGTAGCTCACAGTAGCCTGGGGTGTCGGGGCTGGCGGATCGCTTATCTGGAAATCCCTCTTCCACCCTCCCCTTCCATTAGAGGAGAGATCCCTCAGCTACAAGGTACCTCACGGCGTAACCAAACAAGACCTGGCCGGAGATAATGTGTCAAATGGCTCCAGGTTGAGTTGACAGGGCTTGCAAGCATGGGATTCCTACGCTCAGTGCGTAAATAAAATTCATCTCCCAACCACAAAAAAAACCTAAGGTTAACACCACGATTTTCACTTTCCTTTTGATAGAATGGTGAACTCAAATAAGGGTGTATACATTAAAAATTGAAACTTTACAACAGATGGCTCCACTAACACATGTGCTATGACACTCCAATGACATTTATGTGCTTGAAGTACCATTAGTTAGCTGTCATATTCAGAAAGAGAATTTGCTAACATTGTGTGCGCAGAAGTTTTTATCCTCATGGAAAACTTCGAAAATTGGGAAAAACAGCATTTGCGGGAAGTGTTGTCGGAATACCTTTTCCGAGAAAAATTTTGCTGAACGTCATCATTTGCTAGTGGATATGTATGGCGACTATGTTCTATTCAAAATTCAGTATTTTGAGTAGTTTAAACGCTTCTCTTTCCTCTTCGGAGCACTACAGCCCCTCCGGGCCTTCACTTCATGTAACAAGCGCCTCCAACTGTCTCGATCCATTGACCGCGTCCTCCAATCTCGAAATCCGAGCAGCGATGAACCGTCCTCCTTGACCGAGTCGGGCCAGCGTTTTGTCGGTTTCTTCACTGGTATCCGGCCTTCCGTTCTCCCAACAAAAACGTTTTTGGGTATTCGTTGTTCGTCCACACTATTGATGTGGCCAGCCCATCGCAGCTTCCACAGCCTTACAATCGTTGAGACCTCCAGCTCGTCAAAAAAATCAAACAGCTTATAATTGTATTGAACTCACCAATAGTCCCCGTCTAGCTTTGCTCCGATTATTCACCTCAGGACCCATATTTTGAAGGCACTCAATATGTTCTTGGATGCTTGGGTTAGGATACATGTCTCACAACCATAGCATAACACAGGTCTTATCAAATATTTGTATACTCGTACTTGGGGGTTTGTTTTCCTATGTATGCAGCTGGCCTTCAAGATCGTCAAAACTGAATAAAGTATTTTTTTGTGAGCTGTATTCTTCAGCGTATTTCATCTCTTTCATTACCGATTTCCGTTATTTTGGCGGCTCCAGATACGAATTTGCCCACATTTTCAATATTCTTTTCGCCAAGTGTGACATTTTGTGTGTTTGAAATATTTTTTCTCGACTGCATCATGAGGTTTGTTTTATTCTCATTGATTTGTTGCCCTACTCATTTTGCTTCGCTGTCGAGTTTCAGGAAAAGTTCTTTGGCAGTTGTCAACGATCGTAAAAAATTGTTGTCATCCGTATAGGCTACCATTTGGCTCGACTTATATAGTAACGTACTTGTTGTATCGAAAGATAGCTCGCTGATTACACATTCCAGTGCCAAATTGAATTGGTGCAGAATGTTACAATCAATACTGTCGTATGCTTGCTTAAAGTCAACGAAAACGTCAAGGTTGAAGCCCAAGCATTTTTCAAGTATCTGGTTGACCATACGCAATATTGACCTATCGTCGATATACTTGCTCTGAAACCACCATTTTTATGGTAGGGAGGTCCACAGCGTGTAGGACTGCCATGTTCGCAAAAAGGCGACTGGACCACTCACTAAACACCTCCCCTGTCAACCTGAGAACCTAGCCTGGAACCGTTTGAAACATTACTTCGGGCCAGGTCTCGTTTGGTTACGCCGTGAGGTGCCTTCAAGCTGAGTGATTCCTCTTCTAGCGGAGGAGGGGGGGGGGGGGGGAGAGTGGAAGAGGAATTGCCAGACAAGCAATGCCCCAGTTCCAATGCCCCTGGCTGCTGTGAGTGCCTTTTATCTTTTAGGAATGCCCGAACATAATTTGCCACCTGGTTCCATTTGTCAACTGATTCGGGCATCACCACGACTTTATTATCCGGGGTGAGCTCTCCCGCTTCCCTTTGGCCCTTGCAGCCTGTCCCATTTCACGCACGCAAAAAATGTGTGACAGGCATCGTGACTTACCAATCTTGAGCAGGTAAGACTGAAAACACCCATGTCCGCTCAAAAGCTGGTTCAGATAGAAGTCAGCTTCACCATGCCTTCGATTTAGCCACGCTTTCACATCCGGGATGGGGCGTGCAGTTCACCTTCCCTTCGTGCAATTTACGCAAGACTGCTGCCAACTATAGAATGAGCGCTGTCTCTCTTTGCGGATAATCGTCTCCCTTGCATCCTCGTCTCGGCGCAGATAAATAAAGTGGTGCTCTCTAGCAAGGAGGCCGACAGGTATCACGCCAGCAATGACCTTCACCACTGAATCAGAGACTGTCAAATAAGAAGATGCAATCCTCAGCGCTCCTTTTCTCTGTACCTGTGCTCAACGTTTTCGGCGAACCTCCGCACTGAGAGTGCCGCCCTATACCTCTGCTCCGTACAGTAGCACCGACCCTACAGCACTCATCAAGAGGCGTCTTCTTGATAGGCTGGGACCACCCACGTTGGCCATAATTCGACTCAGAGCCAATACTCCTGAAGTAGCCTTCTCAGCCGGGGCCCTGATTTGCTCAGAGAAATTCATCTTCGAGTCAATCAGTAGCCCCAGGTACTTCACCGCTGGCTTCAATTCGACTTGTGTGTCTCCAATACTAATCATCCTTACTCTAGGGATACTCTTTTTTGTCAAGATGAGCACTTCGGTTTTCTCCAGTACTAAACTGAGCCCGCAAGCAGTCATCCAGTCTTTCACTCGGCGCATTAGCATAGCCGATCAATGCGACTAATCTGGCATCTCCAGTCTCAGCAGCCCGTCGTAAGACGCGTTCCACTTGTCTGGACCAAGGATAGATCCCTGGACAGCACCCGATGTTATTTTCATTCTTCGTTGGCCTTATGTCGTGTCGTACAGCAGGCTTTAGTCTTTAAGGTAGCCCCTTAAAAGCAGCATTAAATATTCTTGGACTTTAAAAGGATTTTCCAGCGTATCCAGAATATCCACCCATCTAGTAGAGTTGAAGGCATTCCTGACGTCGAGTGTCACCAACAGGACGATCCGTCGCTTGGTGCGACTATGTGCCTCTGCCTTTTGGACCATCTCTGCGATCGCATCCTGCTCTAAAGCCGTACTGCCGAGGAGATAGGTCCGGAGCAGAACGAATCGCGTCAGTGAGTCTTCCCTTGATGAGTTTCTCTAGTACGTTCCCAGCCATGTCAAGCATGCATAACGGGCGGTATGCAGACGGCGATTTGGGATTTTCCTTCCCCTTGCTGATCAGCATGAACCTCGACACCTTCCATCGTAGCGGGAAAACCCCGTCCCGTAGGCAAGCGTTGAATATGCTGAGAAGCAAATCAGGACAATGGTGATGGACAAGCCGCAACACCTCAGTCGGAACGTCATCTGGACCTAGAGGAAGAGTGGATACTTGACCACTGTTTCACCATGGACAGCGTCAACACGGAAGGGATGGGCAGGGAAAGGGTCCCTGCACTACTTCATTCATCTTTTCTGCATCATGTATGCAAGGCTTCTGTAGGTCGCCAAGCTTCCGCATGACTAGCTTGTAGCCAAGGTCCCATGGATCCTTGTTCACATTGTCCACTAGGTCTTACCAGCAGCGAGCCTTGCTATTGTTAATAAATTTGTGAAGGCATTTCCTGGCCGTCTTATATACTGCCACAAAGTTGCATGCCTCGTCACGGTCAAAGCTTGTGACACTCCTTTCGTTTTTTAGCAATTTCAGTTGACCACCAGTATGCTGGGGGTTTGCCGTACCGGTGTTTCCGACGGGGCATAGAAGTGTTGCAAGCAGTTGTAATGTTACTCAAAGTGGAGTTCACCACGTCTTAAGCTGCCAGTTCTTCCATCTCCTCCAAAGCTCCCTGCAGCGGCTCACCAGCTTTGAGCACCTCGACGAACCTCTTGAAGTCCATCCTTCAGATGTTCCATCCAGTTGTAGAAAGCCGAGAGCACGGACGCCGGGAGACAACAAAACTTATCTCAAGTAGAATGCACTGATGATCACTGGCGGAGTAGTCCTCTAATACTTTCTAATTGTGTATCCTCCGTACTAAGGACTCCAACATGAATTACACGCCGATTTTTTCGGCGTTAGGTACACACCAAAGAACGTGGTCCCTGAGCATCAAAGCCACACGAAACCAGCCCCCCCTTCCGCAACTCTCGCTTGGGGATCACTATTCCGAATCCAGATGGCGGCAGTTACAGTTTCGACAGGATACCATAATGCAGGACTTTTACCATGGTGTTGCTCATTCAGCAGCAAGAAGTCGGCTTTCACTTCCCTCGCAAACTGCTCAAGTAGATTTTGGGTGGTTGAACTGCGGTGTAGGTTTAGCTGCAGGATGCAGGTCATCAAAGTTCTGATTTTGCCTTGGCTAGGGCTTCCTGGGAAACCCGACCTTTTCCTGATCCCAAGACGTGTCCAAAATCATGTCTTGGATCAGCATCCTTGCAAAGGATACAGTGTGCCTCCTCCATACACCCTTTTCTTTTATGTCCCATTTCACCACATTTGTAGCATAGGGTACTCGTATCGGGTGTTAGCCTCGCTTTGACCCTTTCCACGCTAGGGAACTCCCTTTTGATGGCCTCTTCTACCTCGGCCAGATCCGTGATGCAGTCAATGTCTCTTATTTTGATCGTTGCCATCGGCTCGAGCGAGGCTTTAGTTGCGCTTTTGCCCAGGACTTTCTTTACTGCGTCACATAATGCTTCCTTATTGTCGTCCTCTGCTCCGAATTCGACCAGTATGTGGCTCGACCGCGTTGGTCGTACTACTTTAATGGTAGTGTTGATGTCTTCACCTCATGTCCCGCAGTACCTCCGCGTAGGATCGGTCATCTTGGGGTTTCACGAGCAGTGCCTACTACCGGGGTCTTTGTCCGGGCTTCTGTCTCCCCAGTTTTGCATCTGGTCTTTTTTAATGTTGGGCGTCTGTGCGAACTTTACTTTCTGGCACTTTTTGAAGGAGTTTCTTTGCGGCTTTCTTCGCTCCTTTTGTAAGCACTGTCTGGAATCCTTGATTTGGTGCTCCAGGCCCATCAAGCGCCTCTTTCTTCCTTCTGCTATCCCGATCCCCTTCGATTGGGCTAGATGCCATTCTTTTATTGATTTTTAATGGTGGAGCTATCTACATGTGGCCTTTAGATTTCGCCCCCAGCGCTTCTTTTACATTCTGCGCTCATCTTCGGCCCTTAACCAGCTCCTCCGGTAATGCCATATGTGGTCTAGGAGCTCCTCTAGTTCAAGGAGCCCAATCTTTACTGCTTTGCTGATTTATGGAGAGTCGCAGGTAGATTGTATTCTTTTTAGAACATCTCCCGCTTTTCGGAATAGTCTTTCTTCTTCGTGTCATTGGGTGGCAATTGTACTTTGCAATCATCCTTTGGAGAAGTTATCGGTTTCCGTTTCCGAATACAGTACTTCCGCCACATTTTCGACATTGGCGATGCAATCACACTACGTCGCTTTATTTGTCTGGTCACTCGTTGCTTTTCCTACCGTAATCTCCTCGTTGACCTCAGGATGGTTCTTTACTATGTCGGGAGTTACGACCCTTACATCGGTCGTTTTTTAACAATCACAGCAGTGACCATCGAATTCTCGATGTTCTTTATATTTTCTTCCACCGCTCGAACACCTGAAGCGTCCTGCAGAGTTTCCGCTTTTCCTTTATAGGACGCTCTGGCGTCCACATCATTTTTTCGCTGCGCATGAACGCTGCAAGAATCTTAGTCTGGACCAGACTAGACAGTCTGGTCCAGACTAAGATTCAAGAATATAATGACAGTGAAGGTGGACAAAAAACGGAGAGTAACAGACGTTAATCTCCGTTTTTTGTCCACCTTCACTGTCATTGTATTCATCGTCGTTTGGTTCGCTTGGTTCCAGCAGTTCAAGGATAATTAACTAGGTCCAGAGCAACAACGAAGAAAACAAAATTTACTTATTTATTGGGAGATTTCATATCTTAAGTGATCTGATAACTTCTTCCTCGTCTTCGGACGGATATAGTGTTTTCAAGAAAGCTTTAATCGACAGATTATTGATTTCTGAAGGCAAAAATTTAAAACAGGTTTTAACAGAGCATCTTTGGTCAGCTTTCTCAACTTTTGCATGATATGCGAACGCAAAATGAAGGTCGCTGAAATAAAACTGCAATTGAAACTCTTTGGCTAAAACGTCTTCCACATTATATGCAAGCTGTATTAGCTTGCCATACATAAACGTTCAACCAGATGGCATCGTGTGCGGGCTAAATCACCGAAGTTCCTTATATCAACTCTGTGTATTCAAAATCGCTACGTAGTATCTCAAACAGTAACTCTGCAGCTTGTTGTTTGCAAAATTGGTAATTGGTAACATACTCGTATAAGCAGCATAAATACATCAATCAGACAAAATAAGCTCATAAGATATGTACTGATAAGTTTTCTTCTTTTTTCTTCTTGGAAAGCCATCGAATCTTGGCTTTTTAAGTAAACAGACGCGTTTTGACTCCTTTAAGTATTCTTCAGAGTCTGAAGATACTTCAGTGTTCCAGAAGAAAATAAAAGAAAAAACTTATATTTATGTATTTATGTTCCGAAGTTATTTTGTCTGATTGATGTGCTTTTGCTGTACTTTGATTGGAGGGATATGGGATATTGTCTTTAGACACTGAAGATGACTGAAGGGAGTGAAAACACGTCTGCTCACTTAAAAAAGCAAGACTTGACTAATTTTAAAAAAGCGAAATGCCCACTGGCAGCACCAGCTGGAAAAGTTAATTTCTCGTAGGAGCCCTTAGTTTCAAACAGCAAATAATGTTTTGATTGGGAACCACTTTGAAAGCTAAACAATGTTTAAGAAAAACTTTTTTTACAAGTTAGTCCTTTATTGTTGTAATTCACAAGTTATTCGTGCATAAAAATGGAGTTTAAAGAATGGGCTTATAATGTTACCATCAAAACCTTTGGTAAAAAAATGTTCGCTGGGTCTCTTCTTTATATAGATGGGCCCTTTTTGAAAACTTTTGAATATTTGATTCACACCAAAACTTTCAATTAGCCATCACTTTTTGCATATACCTAGCTAGCTCGGTGTTTGTAGTTTTTATAGCTCGCGGTGAACATCAAACGGACCGATAGACGCCATATACGGATCGTGAATTCAAAAAAAAAAAATTTAAGTTGGTACGATTCTTTATCAAATCAATCCAATCACAAATAAATCAGTGTATCATGAATTCTATTCCAGACATACCTATACTGCAGGAAGATTTTGACAACTTTAATTTTAGGGTTTTGTGAACATTTTTTTCACAATATCCTATTAATATCGGTACCTGTCCGTCCTCTATCAGTCCGACCGTCAGTCATAGCAAGGTTTCTCAGGAACTACAGAAGCCACAGTGATCAAATTTTGTGAACAGATCAGAAAATTTAGGTTAATGAAAATCTTGCATTCAAAAAAAATCAAAGGCTTTTAAGAAGGGTCTCCCCACAGAAGGATGTGAACCCTTAAACAATTTTTTTCATCAAAGATAGTCGAGTTAGGTAACAAATGAAAGGTTTTGATGAGATATCTGAACATCCGTTATTAAAACTGCAATATTATTGACTGGGCAGGCAGCGAAAGAGGAGGAACACGAACAGTGTCCCTCCCTCGTGATTGGACAGCTGAAGATCGGATTATTTGAAAAAAATCATGGAGGTAGTTCTCGACAAATACCCGAGATGTTGAAATTCGCTAAGCTTTCTTAGTAATCATATGAATTAGCAGTTTTAAATCTTCTTGTATGAAATTGTAAGGGTACCCTTGAATCTAATGATGATTTTCACATGGTTACTTATAAGGCTAATCAACGTTGAAAGTATTAGAATAATTGGATAGTATCCAACGAAGTTATGGTGGTTTAAATTTTCGATGTTGCAGCAACAACAACAATACGTGGCTATTGAGCAATATAGGCTTCCAATTGACTCAGACACTACGGGCTTATTAAGGTTTGCATGAAATTTTCAGGAAGGATGAACATATATCATGCACATCTTTGAGAATCTGTACGAGTGATATTAGTTATCATAAAACGGGCATCAAGGCCTACTGAGGAAACAGTGGGACTTGCCTAAGTTAGGCATACCTAATCCAGGCTTTATGTCATACCCTGATGGGCATGCCTTAGTTAGGCATACCTAATGGGGGCCTAGTGAGAGCCTAATTAGGCATACCCAACTTAGCAATTTTACAAATTTCGTGTTTTAGTGTAGTCTGGAAAGCGAAAAAATATTCAAATGAAAATTTTGCAATTAAAAGTGTGATTAGAGATTCATCGCCTTTTGTCAGTTTAGGCACACCTAATGCGGACTTAATGAGGCCCTAGTGCAGTACATTTATAGACATGCCTAATGCGGGCATTATTAGGCATGCCTAAGCTTGTTTTGCTTAAGATTCGTTTTGGAAAACCACATTAGGCCCTAATGCCAAATGAAACACATTACCTCATTACTTCACGAATTTCGCAAATGCTGATGTATGTTAATGTTGCTTTTTATACACTGTTTCTGCCGGCTCTCGGATTGACAGGGGAGGTATTTAGTAGGTAGTCCTACATTCTGTGCATAAATGACATTCACCTGCCAACCACAAAAAATAGTGTTTTTTAAACACAAAATAAAGCAAAACAAGATTGCTACACGGAACACACAACGCAATGCACAAGTATTTCGCATTAAAAATGAAATAAGAACACTGCACATAAAAAAAGACGAAATCAACTGACAACTACTGCATTCACACTTACAATTAACTAAAACTATACAAACTGAAAACTATCAACAATTCTACAATGACGTGAGCCAAAATATTGATATTGATACTCAGCTCAAAACTAAACAACCAAAAATTCGGAAAGATCAACATAAAATTCATAACTTGCCGCAGATTCCCTGTTCAATTGATACACAGCCCAGTAGTCCATCACCACCAAGTTCAAAAAGCCAAAAATACATCTTCAAACTTGGAACCTTCTGGTCAGCTGAAGAGCGGGAGAGCCGTATTAAAAGACTTGCGGATTTAAACCATGAGCTGTATTAAAACCATGAGGCGATGTTCTGCATTTTCTTTGTGAAAGGAAACAGGAAGATTTGTAATAAGGTCATAGTACCAAAAACGATTGAAGATGCCCTTCTTATCAGTGGGAGCAAAGTTCAGGAGCTACCCTTCCACAATCAGCGAAGACGTGGATTCAAGGTTTTTATTCCAATACGATATGCCTGGCTGTTCAAGGATTTTAAGAAGAAGAATGTCGTTTGTTCCTTGTGAGCTCTTGGATCCAAAGATAGCAGAAAAACAAATAGCTCTAAGAATGTATGTAAGCCCGTTACCACTACTAAGAATTTACTCTCTACTACTAACATAAATTCCCATTTTCTTCTAAACGCTTGAATCACAGTAGCACTTTGTTTGTTGGCCCAAGACTACACATTAGTAGTGGTAACTGGAAGCAGTCTTAGACTCTGAGGCATCTTCTGCACAAAAACTAGAAGCAGCTTCCTGTTCAAATTCTAAATCTTCTTCTTTACAGGGTACTTACAACAACTTCGTGCGGGGAGAAGACTTAATGCTAATTTCATCCGGATCACTTATGGTTCCGGGTGCTAACCTTGAAAAAAGATATCTAAACTCCTCAACATAGAGATAATAAAATTTATGAATCCGTTCGGCTTTATTTGTCGTATATGCGCAAGGCACCAGAACCAACTTGCAGAGATGGGTAAAATGAAAACAAGTCTAAGAATCGCGATTCAAAGAGTGGATCTTCCAATCGATCTTGAGGCTCTTCACCATCTGTGTTTTTCCCACCATGAAGAACTTGATATCACTCTAAGCCGGGCAAAAAAATCTCTTGAAAGCTACCCATCCCACGCTATTATTCACCATATCTCGTCATTGCAAAGGGTAACAGAATAGCACCATAAATTTTTTCGTCCTAAATAAACAGATAAATTTTCAATTGTTTTACCATAACTGTGGTGGTATGCATGGTAAGTTAACAAACTTTTTCTTGACGCAAAGTCGTGCCATTTTAATATCCTTACGCTTTCCGAAACATGGTTGAATGATTCTGATATTAACGAAGAGATCCTTGACAGTAACAGGAGTATATACAGAGATGATAGAGATCCTTATATCAACGAGCTAGTAATCTCCACGGAATACAAATTAAAGTAGTTAAAATAAAGCTGGAAAGATCTAACCTATATATTGGTGTATTCTATACTCCCCGAAAATCCAACGATACTGCCTACGACGACGTTTGTGAAGCTATAGCTGGAATCACAGCAATTACAAACGAAGCAGATGAAATTATCATTATTGGCAATTTTAATCGTCCAAACTTAAAATTTGTGGTCGATGAAGAAGGCAGTCTCTTCTTTCTATCAATCTCCTAAATAGTGATGATTTCAATCTCATAAGCACATTTTATAGTAACGATTTGCAGCAAGTACCTCCTATACCCAACCAAAACGGCAGATGGGTAGACCATATTTTTTCCAACGCTAACTATGAGGCAGTGGTCAGTTCAATTGATGACAACGAGCATCTGTTTTCTGATTCAGTTCATCACTCTGCTTTTATTGTTGATTTGTCCAGTCTTGATACTTTCAATTCTATATCGTACAATTCCACTATTGTGTATGACTTACGAAATGGCAACTATGCTAAACTTAATAATCTTTTATCCCGCGTGAATTGGAATGATATGCTGTCAACGTTAGATTTGAATACAGCTCTATCCACCATATATACCATAATCTTTGACGTCGTTGAATCATTCATACCTGAAATAAAGAAAAAAGACTAAATTTCAGCACCGTGGCTAGGGAGCGATCTCAGGCATTTACGTAACAAAAGAAATAAACTCTACAAGCTCCTTAAAAGGATCAAGAGTAAATACAACGCTCTTTTTCTGGAATTTAAACTTAAATCCCAGGATGCGTATCAATCGTATATTAACGTTGTAGCGGAAGAAACTATTTCTAATCTTTAAAAAGTTTTTTGACTTTATAAGCCTTAAGTGTAATACTTATGGCTACCCTTCCATTATGACACACAAAGACTCGATTTCATCTAATACAGAATAGATCTGTGAGTTTTTGCAGACTATTTTCAGCTTGTTTCCTCCAATCTCGCTACTTCACCAGACCTAGAGCCGCAGAAAATAGCCTCAAGGTTCCTAATAGTAAGCGTTTCAATTTCGGGAGATTAAGCTCTCCAAGCTATTGAGGATCTTGATTTGAATAAAGGAACTGGCCTAGATCTTATTCCACCCTGCATAGCTCTCTGCAAAAGTGAACTGATTAGGACCCCTCTTCATTATTTTTAATAAGTCACTATCTAGTTGTATCTTTCCTAAGCTTTGGAAGCCATCTTTTATAATACCAATACCTAAAAAAGATGAAAAGTGGCTTGTGTGTGAGCTTTAGGGGTGTTGCCATCTTGCCTGTTATACCAAAAATGTTTGAGGAAATTATATGTAGCAAAATTTCTCCCTTTATTGAACCATTTCTTAATGAAGAGCAACACGGCTTCCGTAAAACAGATCAACTACCACTTATCTTTTCACTTTGACGTCAGATATTCTTAGTGAAATGGAGATAGGAAATCAGATGAATGCCATATATAAAGATTTCAGTAAAGCATTTGATAGAGTGAACCATGAAATTCTGTTAAACAAACTCCGTAGCTTCGGCATATTCGGCTCGCTTCTCTGCTGAATTCAGTCCTATTTGAAAAACCGCACACAATTTGTCAAGTTTCAAGGTCAGTTGTCACGTGAGATCAATGTCGCCTTTGGGGTTCCTCAGGGCAGTCATCTTGGTCCACTTCTATTCAATATTTTTATCTCAGATCTTTCAAAAGCACTGTTTGATATTCCGCACCTTTTTATGCCAACGACCTCAAACTGTATCACAGAATACAACTGATATAACTTTCCTCCAGTCCAAATTAACCACCTTACAACAATGGTGCGATGTGAATCAACTAGAACTTAATTTGGGAAAATGTCCCGTAATAAGCTTTTCAAGAAAAAAGGATGTACACAATTATGAAATTGATAACACACAACTGAGAAGAGTTGAAAGAGTTTTAGACGTTGGCGTAGTCTTAGACTCCAAACTCAGATTCAAGCTTCACTATGATGAAGTACTGTGTAAAGCTAACAAGCTACTAGGTTTTATAAAAAGGAGAGCGAAAGAATTCATGAACGTTTGGGCGACAAAATCATTGCTCACCTCGCTAGCCCGTCCTATTCTCGAATACAGCTGCATAATCTGGGACTCTATATACGAAATTTATAGCCGCAAACTTGAGATTTACTTTCACGATCCTGTTTGAGTCACTAGGCACATTCCCTTGTTCACGAGGCACATTCCCTTGTTAACCACAAGTACGCACCACACCAATTATGCAGACAATGTGCCGGTTAACAGATGGTAGAAAATCTTCAATAAGTTTAGCGAACATTACTCCCCAACCACTTCCAAGTTCTGTTTTAAGTCCAAAATATTACAAATCGTTAATTCCTCAACGATCTAGACAATTTTTTGTGTCCTTTGTATATTTGTTTTTAATTCATTTTGTTATGTATTTGTATTTTTGTATTTTATGTTTTTAATTCATTTTTTATGTATTTGATTTTAAATTCTGCCTAAAACTAATATAAATATGAGACCATGATATTGAAACTTGACAAATCGATGAAAAAACTAAACATAAAACCACAGCACAACGATATTCCTTTCAATACATCCTTTAGACACTAAAGATGGCTCAAAGAAGTCAAAACGCGTCTGCTCACACAACAAACCAAGGTCCGATGTCTTTTCAAGAAAAAAGATAATTGGCCTGCGGATATCAAATAAATAAAATAATTGACTACAAAAATGTGTGTCCATGGCTTATATATGTCAATAATTGACGTAGACACCAACTTTTTGGTTAAATATCCATAAATTTCTTTAATTGTGCTTTGTTTAAGAATATCGGATTGCCCAAGGATCTAAGGAGATTTTCGGATCCGAAACAAAAAGGTGGTTGAATTGTGTCAGTCAGAGGAATCTCCGATCTTTCTGATTAGTTTGAATGATCCTTTCTATATGCATTAAAATTGAAATTAAAATCGTCAATTGATGCCTTTAACAAAATTATTTTGAACGCAGAATGTACCCAACACTTTTATATCCCGGGTATACTTCAATTTTTCTTTACTTGCCGTCCAACTTATTTTTTTAGTAAGTTTTCCCCTGATTAACTTTCCAATATTGATTCTTTCCTGCTGTAGTTTTCCAACTTTTCATAAATTTTCAAAGGATGGGTAATACGTAACAACATTTTTTCTACGCAATGTTTTTAAGCCTCCTTCATTGCTTCAGGTGTTCTCACCTGTTCTTTGTAAGGGTTGAGAGGGTCAGGAGTAAAACTGAGGTTGACAGGATAAAATATTGATTTTGCTTTGCTTTTATTATATGTTGCTATCATGGAACGCTTCTTCCTCCGCCTCTGTTTCTGGCATTTTGATTATCTAGCATTTATAAATGCTCCTTCGACAGTTGTGGATTTACTGTGTTTTGAGTTGTCACTGGCTGTCTTGTTCCTTCTATCAACTTGTTGATTGCATAACTACTTAAGAGGATGTTTTTTATTAATTTTGAGTTATCGCCCAAAAAGAATGTATTGGATACTTCCCTTATCTCTTAAGTTTCTATAATTTTTTTGTATGCAGATTGGGTGGCTAAAACCCTATAGGATCTGTTACCACAACACTCCTTATTAATGACTCCAAAATCTAACAATTTCTTCCAATATGGCCAAATTTTCAGTATTCACTAAGAGGTAAAGTCCTTTTATTTTTATTGATGCCCTTATTAGAAGTTTTCTACCAAAATATTGTCTATTCATGCATTTTACTACAGTTCTTCTTGGGAAACATAAAAGCAACAGCTTTCAAACTTTCTGGAAAGGTCAGAAGAAACTTTTTTTTTCCACTAAAGATAGTTAAGTGGGGGTGTTGTTTAAAAGGTGCTAATGTGATTTTTTTAAAACAGGTTTTGAAAATGCATAATATAAGTCAAAATATGCTTGCGATTGGACAACTTTGATAAAAAAAAAATCAGAAAAACAGAAATGATTGATGGAAGATTTTATAACGGCTTAGAAGTTGAAATGCAGTCAACTTTTTTTAGTAATAGTATGATTTATTAATTCAACATTTTTCTATATAAAACCGGAAAGTTATTCTTTAATTCATGGATATTCAACATATTAGCATCTATCTATAAATTATTGTAAGCCCGAGAAGTTTTAAAAGAGTCTAATGATATTTCGTGCGACCAAAATCAAACACTTGAATGCATTGAAATAACGCTCTGAATTTTACAGCATACTTTCTACTTGATTGAATTTCGTCCTTCAAAATGCTCTTAGTCTTTACATACATCCTTGCATTCAAGTTTGATTTTAAATTTCATCCACAAAACCAAAGCGTAGCTGTCGTCTCGTCATGAATAGGAAAATAACATTTGAGTCATCTCAAAATTATATTACGCGATTGAAAAACCAAAAAAAAAGTTTCCTATTACCCCTATTTTTTAACCTTTAACTTCAGTAAATTTTCATAAATAATGGATTTACTTACACTCAGACTATGTAAATGCAATTAAAGAGAATTTTTTCGAATCTTTTTAAAAACAGCGTATTATCACCTTTAAATTAATACAATGTCACGTATGGTGGTAGCTCGTGCCTTAAAGCAAAGATTCCTTCATGGATCACTTAGGCAATGTTAACCAAGCATTAAAAACTTTCACCAAAAGAAGTGTGGTTGCTACTTGACGGCTAAATATCCATACAAATGACCTCTTCCAATTGTGATCAAAGCTATTGATGATGAGCCTCGCCCATTGCTGTATCGTTTCAGGTTGATTAGCAAAAAAATCTAAGTGCTAAGTACCACATGATGTTGTCGCACTAACGTGTGACGAAGATGTTGACAATCAATTTTCTGTTTGCTTGGGGCTGATTCTCTGCACACATATCAGCTGGCAACACATTTAAGTTCAAGGTTAATTTAAGGAAAGTGCATTGGAAAAATATTTGCATCGTTAGCTGACCGATAAGAAGAAATACACCAATAGCTCACTATCTTCACCAATACGTACATATATTCACAAAATGTGAAAACACGATTAATCTTATCAATTAAAATCTGATCGTACAGAAAGATCAATGACTCTAAATTAGCGGATGTCTGGTAGTGATAATGTGCAATTTGTTAACAAGGTCAAGAGGTTCTCACAGTGCAGTTTTCGATGTAGTCGAAAAATTAATTGCTGTACGTGACAGTCCAATGTAAACCAAGAATTGAATTCAATGTGGTTTCCATTGATAATCTATGGCTGGCGGTCACAATCTCATGAACAGAATTTTTGTGTAAATCCGAGTCTTGGAATGCTACTGCACCTGAGGACGTAATAGTACATTTTTAGGAATTTGTACTTTTAGTATGATCTTATATTTTTAACATCTGTTTGGAAATTAATTTCACTAAAATCTGGCTTTCTGGACTATGCTTGGGATTGACCGATATAAAGATCGTTTTTTGGATGTATTGTTAAGTAGTTCTTCCGATTCCGGAAGCTGTGTTCTGAAAGGGGGACTATCTTCCTAAGTATTTATTCTTCAGCTAAAGTGCATTTAATTGTAGAGAAACTTGAGTTAGATATTAACTTCTGCTTTAAAGAAAATTATACAAAGACTCACTTGTAAATTAAAGGAAAAGATTCGAAAATATGTTGTGAAGGAACTAGAGACTTAAAGTTTAAAATGATGGGGAGTGTTTATGCTGTAAGGGCTCACAAATTAGTATGTTAAACAATTTCTTTTGAGTATCAACAACCTCTTTCATAAAAAGCACCCATCAATCAGTAAGGGGAAATATATACTGTGGCAATTTTGTTTAATTTGCCATTACATGGCCTCCTTCGATTTGACCTTGTTGTGATCATAGTATATCAGTGTTGTGAAAAATTTCCGAAATTTTTATGAAAGTGCAAGGGTCTTGTCTTAGTCTGTCGGAAACTTAAACAAGTTGGGTAGACAGACCTATGCTCATGTCAGAAGGGTTTTGTACTCAACTTAGAAAATGCAGTAACCAGCAACGAATAAAATCAAGAAACATGTCAAAGACGATTTAATTGGAGAAAATGTGAAATTCGAGGATCATACTATTATTAACAAAGTTGAACGAATTTTGACTTCTGAGGTATTTGTTATAGTTATACCCATAAATATCTCCTTTCATATTTTTTTCAGATTTTTTAAGATCACTGGTGTTCATTCGCGAGGGAGGAAACACATTTTTCATGTATTCCCCCCCCCCCCCCCCCCTGTGCTCCCACTGAAGCAAAAACTGTCAGTTTAAGAACTGTTTTGAAAAGCTCTCATAGAGAACTTTCAGTTGATACTCATATCGGCTACCTTTCATGAAATTTTTTTTCAGGGGCCATTCCTCTGTACTGTAATCATCGATTCATGGCCTATTTTTTCGAATCCTAGAATGGTTACAAAGCCCTTTTGCTAGGAGCTCTCTCCTGCCTCTTCGACTTGTTTCAATTGTATGTACTCATCTTCATGATACCTATCACTCCTGAAATTTTCAAGCAAATTCTAGCAAAGCTGTAGTGTCTAAGTCGGTAAAAAGCGCATATGGCTCCATAGCCATATGTTTCCATAGTAATACAGGGCATATTGCTCCATAGTAATACACGAAAATTCAAATCGCTATAACTTCGGTAAATACTATTCGATCTTTATGAAACTTTCCGAAAAGATCAATCTTAGAAATAGTCATCTTTTTGCTAAATTTTATTGAGTTTAAGGGTACCGTTTAGATTTTATTCAAGAAAACACAAAATCGATAAATCATACTATTACTAACAAAGTTGAGTGTATTTCGACTTCTCATGTATTTGTTGTTGTTGTACTCATTAAGGCCTACATTCATGATTTTTTTCAGATTTTTCGGATGGAAGGTGTCCAATCGCGAGGGGGGGGTACGCGAAAAGTTCGTACATTTCCTCTTTCCCTGCCCCCCTTGGTACTTATAAGTCAATTTTAAGACTTGTTTTGAAAAGATCTCATTGAGACCTTTCCAATGACACCCTACTCGACTACCAATGGTGAAAATTTTTTTTTAAGGGGTCACCCCCTTATATGGGGAGACCCCCCTTAAACGCCCTTGAAAAATTTTTCCACCCTTGAACTTTCAAGAGGTCACCACTTCTGACCTTTCCACAAAGTTTCATGGCTGTAGCCCTTATAGTTTCGGAGAAAAAGTGCTGTGACATACAGACGGACGGACGGACGGACGGACAGACGGACAGACGGACACAGGTCGTGATTGCAATAGGGTTTTGTATTTTAGTACAAAACCCTAAAAAGAACAAGCTGGGTAGACAGAACCACGCTCATATCAAAAGGGTTTGGTACCCAGCCAACAATTTGCAGACACAAATATTGAACAAACTCAAGGAAATCTTTAACAACATCTACAACAAATACATACCCATTTTAATAGGGAAACATTATAATACGATTTCAACTTGCTGATATTTTGTTACAATAAAGTCAAAATCAAAGTCAAAAGCGCTTTATTCAATAGCAATCGTTTTAAATTTTAAAAGAATATAAAGCAAATTCCAAACAACAAAACTACGAAAACATAAAATTTATACGTTATCAATGAAACACATTTGATGAAAAAAACAACAGAAAATTAAAATTAATTGAGATTATTACACGCACACGCTCCACATTCGTGTCAGTCCGCACCTCGACTGGTCTCCCATTCCGCGCCTCGTCTTTCACGCTTTCATGCCCCTCCTTAAACTCTTTATGCCATCGAAGCACCTGGGCACGACTAAGAGCACTATCATCATGCACTTTTACAAATTCGCCTAATCTGGCGCAAAATTTTATAGCGGCGCGTTGCTCTTGATTTCATTTCTCCATTTTCGTGAGGAGCACTACCAACACACGTCTACCCAATACGACACAGCAGGCAAACTAAACAAGCTAGAGCAAAAAGAAATCAATCATTGAAGAGGAGAAGAATGCTGGGGAAGGGGTAGGAAATTTCAAGGTCACAGGTTTACCACAAGCACGGCAATAAAATTAGGTTCATTGCTTAATTGTCACACCTCGTATGACGGCAGCCATGCACAAACCAACAATATGTACAGGTGATAAATGTTATGTCCCAGAAAGGGATCATAATCAAGCCAAAAAGGCATATATCATGAGAGAGAGAGTCGAGGATACGACCTTCAAATTGCAAGATTCCTCTTCAACTGCTATGGCCTATTCACAATGGTGGGGCGGTAATTAAAACAACGACCATTGCCAACACGTCTGAGCTATACCGATTAGGCTTCGAAACCATGAAGGATGAGTACCACATTACCGAGACGAAAATGTGTCAACTCAGACTTGTCATAAATGGGCTGGATAATCAATTCACAAATGAGGGACTACGAAAGGAAATAAAGGCGCTAAGTCCTGATGCTGGGAATAGAGAAAAAATGGACCTCATTCATGCCAGACAGACAAAAAACGGAAAATGGTTACATATTATTGAGGTTAGTGGAAGCATGTATAAAAGATTAGCTAACAAATACGTCAACATTGATTACACCGCGCAGCTAAAAAAGGTGAACATTTCCTTTCTTTCATGAGTCAATTCTTACCAATTTTGGATTCAGAAAAACGCACATGACAAAAAAAATTTATTAGCTCTATATTTTTTTATATGTAAATGATGAACATTATTATTTCTAAGAAATTGGTAAATATGAATTACATATGCTAACAACATTCAAAGTGTGATTGCACTATCAGTAATGATCTTTAAATTCAAAATTCTTCAAAAAACACTTGCCATGTGCTTAGATCTACGAAGAATCAACTGATCTCTTTGATCGTGATCTTTTTGCTTTCCTCTTGTAAGTGACCTCTGGAGCATTTCTATATTTAAACCAGCAGTAATCTGCAAGTATTGCTTCATTCCAGCGGCCTGATATCTTTGTTCCATAACATGGGAGTGGTGAAAATGGATTTTTAGGGATATATTGCAGCCGAGTTGGTGATATTTTTGTAAAAGCTCAGTAGCCAATTGCGGATAGTTATCATCTCTTTTGTTCCTTAAAAATCTATGTATAACTCCCTTGAGAGCTTCCCAAGCTTCCTTTTCTTTCCCTTCCAAAACTAAATCGAATGCAATGTCCTTTGCAAGTTGACGTATTTGTGGCCCAACAAAGATGCCTTCCTTGACCTTTGCATTTCTTAATTTAGGTAATTTGTCTCTTAAGTATTTAAAAGCTTGGCCTTCTCGGTTTATGACTTTGACAAAATTCTTCATCAAGCCCAGCTTGATATGTAAGGGTGGAAGATGAACATTTTTGGATCTATGACTGGCTCGGCAATTACGTTTTTCTTACTAGGGTTAAGATTTTTTGCAGGCGAATCTTCTTGAATATAATGTGATATTCTTTGCTTACTCTCCACTATTACAACAAAAAAACAAGGTTATTTTTCTTTTCAAAAAAAGGAATCAAATCCCTATCACGTTGTCTATACTTGGTGATCGTGACATCATTCTGCAGGAGATTCCATTACCGTAACCTTGATCGTAGAAGTTCTGCTTTCTCCTTTAACAAATCAAGATCTCTAATGAGATCACCCAATTCCGATTGACTAAATTTATGCGGTTGATCATCTTTTTAGGGTTTTGTAAAAATTTTTTACAAAACCCTTCTAAAATCGCGTCCTGTCTGTCCGTCTGTCTGTCCGTCCGTCCGTCCGTCCGTGTGTCGCAGCAGTTTTTCTCGGGAACTACTTAAGCTAGAAACATCAAATTTTGTGTGTACGTGTAAAGTGGTGCTCTCTTCAAAGTTCAACTACAAAAAAAATTTATAGGGGAGTGACCCCCCGGAAAAAAAATTTAATTTAAGGTAGCCGATATGGGTATCAAATGAAAGGTCTTGATGAGAACTTTTCAAAACAGGTCTTAGTTTGGCAAAGTTTGCTTCGAGGGGTGCACAGGGAGGGGAAATACACGAACAATTTGTGTCACCCCCCCTCGCGATTGGACATCTGTGATCCGAAAAATCTGAAAAAAATCTTGAAAGTAGGCCTTGATGAGTACAAAAACAACAAATACGTTAGAAGTCGCAATTCACTCAACTTTGTTAGTAATAGTATGATTTATCGATTTTATGTTTTCTTGAATAAAATCTTAACGGTACCCTTAAATTCAATGAAATTCAGTTCACAGATGACAATTTATAAGATGGATCTATCCTGAAAAGTTTCATAAAGATCGAATGGTATTTAATGAAGTTATAGCGATTTGAATTTTCCTGTATTACTATGGAACAATATGCGCTGCATTTATTACTATGGCAACATATGGCTATGGAACAACATGCGCTTTTAACCGACTCAGACACTACAGTTTTGCTAGGATTTGCCTGAAAATTTCAGGAATGATAGGTGTCATGAATATCTTTGAGAACCGGTTCAGCTATTGGTATCAGTAATCGCAAAACAAAATGGTGGCTGTTTTAAATGCGAAGGTTGAATAATTTTGAGTTAGTTTTTCCCAACTTCAACGTTTATGGTGCATGCTTTGAACACATGATTCAATTTAATGAATGACTGAAGATGAGTACCTACAATTAATGCTCATAAGTGAAACAAGTCAAGGAGGTGGGAGAGAGGTCCTAGCAAAAGGGTTTTGTAACCATTCTAGGATTCGAAAAAATTGGCCATGAATCGATGATAACAGTACAGGGGAGTGGCCCCTGAAACAAATTCATCAAAGGTAGCCGATATGAGTATCAAATAAAAGTTTTCATGGGAGCTTTTCAAAACAGTTGTTAAACTGTCAGTTTTTGCTTCAGTGGGGGCACAGGGGGGAAATACATGAAAAATGTGTTTCCTCCGTCGCGGATGGACATCTGAAATAATTACCAAGCGAGATATTTATGAGTATTACAATACCAAAAACCTCAGAAGTCGATATTCGTTCAACTTTGTTAATAATAGTATGATCTTCGTATTTCATGTTGTCTCCAATAAAATCGTCTTTGACATGTTTCTTGATTTGATTTGATCTGGTGACTGCATTTCGTAAATTGAATACAAAACCTTTCTGACATGAGCGTAGGTCTGTTTACCCAAATTGTTATTATTTTGAACACCAAGCACAATCTTAGAAATCAAACAACTTTGATACTTTCGGTGAAAATAGAACAAGAAATGTTATCTCGGTAACGTCATGGTAATAAGGTCAAAACATGATCCTCTCGTACAAAACTTACTGCGACACAAATTATAGAGCCAATCGAGATTTTAAAAGTTTATTTTTCTTCCCAACTATCCACTCGATACAAAACAATGCCTGAAATAAGCTATTCTTAATGCAAACAAGCAGGGTGACAAAAAGCGTAAGCGGGCGGTTTATTGTGCCTGTGAGTGGAGTATGATTTATTGATTTTACTTTTTCGTGACTAAAAGCGTAAGGGCACCTTCAAATCTGATAAAATTCATTATGTAAATGTCAATTTATATGTTAAATCATTACTGGTAATTTTAAAAAAATCGAATAGTATTTAACAAAACTATGGGGGCTTAAATTTTCTTATATTGCAGCAGCAACTATGCATGGCTTTGGGAAAATATGCAAACCTTTCAGAATTTGTCCAGCGGGTGACATCTGTTATCGCAAAACAAAATGGCAGCCGTTTTAAATGAGAAAATTGCATGAAATTGTGTTATTTTTCCCGAACCATCATGTAAAGTACATGCCATTAACACTTGATTGAAATTATTAATGAATAGCTGAAGATGAGTAGAAAAAAATAATAGTTGAGAATATCATTGAAGTAGATCCAATAACATATAACTTAAAGATTGAAATTCGTTTAACTTTGTTAATAATCACCAGTTAAACTTTATTAGTAACAATATGATTGAATTGAATGAAATCAGATATTTAGATAGTCCTTTAAAAGATTCTTACAATCTATACGAATTAATTGAATGTACAAAAGTTATTGCTTTTTTGATTTCCTCCTACTACAACAATCATATATGATTTTTCTACTACATGAGCTTTCCATCAAACCAGGCAGTACACTTTTGATTGTATTTTCTCCAAAACTTTAATATATCATACAGAAATTTAGGATTCGGCTTTGTCAATGATTTTGGCAATATTGCTACAAAATGTTGGCCAGCTAAAATAGGGTAACATTGGGTTTTCCTTTAAAATAAAAATAGATTCGTTGTGCATATCATTAAAGTTTTTCTTAAAGTGAATCGTTTTATGTGTCTACATATCATATGCTAATTACAAAACCCTCCTGACTTGAGCGTGTTTTTTTCTACCAAACTTGTTAAATATTATTCAATTACTATTCTATCATTGTTTTTTTTTTATATTTTACAATGCATTCAGTATAATAACTTATGCTAATTTCGTCTACTATCCGTGAATAACGTGAATAATTGTTCCCTACATCTTCTTGTATTTTGTGTTCTTTGATTGTCAAATATCTAAAGGCTCTCGTATATGTCCAATTTTCTGATTCCTCTTACTTCTTATAGTGCCTCCAGATCATTCCAACTGTTTTTGTGATTGATTTCTATTATATGTCTGGCAACGGTCAACTTGGTGGTATCATTGGAAGTTTTCCGCGATTTCAACTTTAGTACGTCCTTGATTTAGTAGTCCACGTCGTTGTATCTAGTTTTCACGGGTCGCTTCGTTTGTGCAATGCATTTTTTCTAGCATGTTTAGCAGGTGATTTTGTACATGCCATATTTTTCTTCCTTCTTTTTCCTATCTATGCGCGGCTAGATACCATTTTGAAGGCTGGTGTGTATACTTATTATGTGGGGTTTTTTTCAGAAGCTTGCCAGTCTTCGAAAAGACTTTTAAATAAGTCACTGCTGCTCATCAGTTTTGCTCTAAGCTCTAGTTTTGTTCATGGACAGTGGTTAAGGATTCCGCTTTAAGTTTTTTGTCCGTCTTTCTTAATATCGATAGCACATATCTCATCTTTGTTGTATCCGTTAATCTTTGCTGTCCCCCAATAAAAAGGTCTTCTCTTGCTTATAACTTTGGTTCGTTAGCGGGGTGGTTTGATGTGTATTGTGGGGTGTAGCTGGTGTAGTCCACCGTGTGCCCATGAGTTTTCTGTAATTTTGCAAGCTTTATATTCTTCAGTCTTTCTCAGACTCGAGAAAGAGGTCACCAGCAAATATCTACTCATAGAAAGCAAAACAAGTTGGGTAAACAGACCTACGGTCATTTCAGAAGGGTTTTGTATTCAATTTACAAAATGCAGACACCAGATCGAATAAAATCAAGAAACGATTTTATTGGAGAAAATATGAAATTCGAAGATCATACTATTATTATTAAAGTTGAACGAATTTCGTGTTCTGAGATTTTTGTTGTTGTTATACTCATAAATATCTCCCTTGATAATTATTTCAGATATCCATTCGCTAGGGAGGAAACACATTTTTCATGTATTTCCCCCCTGTGCCCCCACTGAAGCAAAAACTGACAGTTTAAGAACTGTTTTGAAAAGCTCCCATGAAAACTTTCATTTCATACTCATACCGGCTACGTTTGATGAATTTTTATTTTCAGGAGCCACTCTCCTGTACTGTTATCATCGATTAATGGCCAATTTTTTCGAATCCTAGAATGGTTACAAAGCCCTTTTGCTAGGAGCTCTCTCCCGCCTCCTTGACTCGCTTCGCTTATGAGTATTAATTGCAGGTACTCATCTTCAGTCATTCATTAAATTGAATCAAGTGTTCAAAGCATGCACCTTAAACGTTGAAGTTGGGAAAAAATAACTCAAAATTATTCAATCTTCGCATTTAAAACAGCCACCACTTTGTTTTACGATTACTGATACCACTAGCTGAACCGATTCGCAAAGATATTCATGACACCTATCATTCCTGAAATTTTCATGCAAATCCTAGCAAAACTGTAGTGTCTGAGTCGGTAAAAAGCGCATGTTGTTCCATAGCCATATGTTGCCATAGTAATAAATGCAGCGCATATTGTTCCATAGTAATACAGGAAAATTCAAACCGCTATAACTTCGCTAAATATGATTCAATCTTTATGAAACTTTCAGGATAGATTAACCTTATGAATAGTCATCTATGTATTGAATTTCATAGAATTTAAGGGTACCGTTAAGATTTTATTCAAGAAAACATAAAATCGATAAATCATACTATTACTAACAAAGTTGAGTGAATTGCGACTTCTAACGTATTTGTTGTTATTGTACTCACCAAGGCCTACATTCCTGATTTTTTTCAGATTTTTCGGATCACAGGTGTCCAATCGCGAGGGGGGGGACACAAATTTTTCGTGTATTTCCCCTCCCTGTGCGCCCCTCGAAGCAAACTTTGCCAAACAAAGACCTGTTTTGAAAAGTTTTTATCAAGACCTTTCATTTGATACCCATATCGGCCACCTTCAATGAAATTTTTTTTTCGGGGGGTCACTCCCCTATATGGGGAGACCCCCCTTAAATACCTTATAAAATTTTTTTTGTATTCGAAATTTGAAGAAAACACCACTTTACACCTACATACAAAATTTGATGTTTCTAGCTTAAGTAGTTTCCGAGAAAAACTGCTGTGACACACGGACGGACGGACGGACAGACGGACGGACGGACAGACAGACGGACAGACGGACAGACAGGACGCGATTTTAGAAGGGTTTTGTTAAAATTATTTTACAAAACCCTAAAAACGGATACAGGATGAAACATTAAAAGCCGTAAACGCTGCCGTTTCAAAAATCAGGCAGAATGAAGTAAGGATTATAAAAGAGCTGAAGGAAAACCGGTATTCTACCTCAAAGCTGTCAAGGGGTATTCGGTGGTTGCAATTGATAAGATGAAACATGGCGAATTGGTTTAAGAGAAACCAAGCAATGGCGAACACCATTCACGGTAACTGCTTGGCACTGCCCGATGACGCCGCCAGCCCATAAACTACACCAAACAGTCACTCTTCGTGGATTGAATCGACCTTTTAACAACCACTAGTGGATTTTCATTGGCCCAAATGCGGCAATTCTACTTGTTAACGAATCCACTGAGGTGGAAGTGTGCCTCGTCGCTGAAGATGATTTTCTTTGTAAAGTCGTCATCCCCTTCTGTCGGTTCAACCAACCATTCGGCGTATTGCCAGCGCTTGAGATCGTCAGCAACTTCAGCTTTTGATTCAATTGAACCTTGTAAGCGTCTAAATCCAAATTTTTATTTAAAATTCGCATGAGTAATGTTCCTGAGATGTTCAGTTGTTGGGCGTGACGACGAGTCGAGGTTGACGGCTCTTCTGCTACACTATTGCGAACAACAGCAATGTTTCCCGCAGAACGAACATGGGCGAGCATGCACAAGTGATTTCATATTTCCCTCAGACCCGGTTTGCTGAAATTTGCGCACAATTCTCCCGATTGTGGACACATTTGGTCGATTATCCTGACCAAAAAAAAAATCATGAAGTACACGAAATGCATTTTGATTTGAACGCTCATTTTTGCAAAAGGCTTCAACAACCTTAACGCGCTACTCAATTGTGTACCTCTCTATGGTCGAATTGGTCAAACACTGAAACAAAGAAATGTCAAATTAAGATGAGCGAAAAACTTGACATTAAAGTGATGCTCACAATTAACATCGTACATTATGGTTGGATCAGGAAAAATCCCTTACCAGACTCTTTCAAAAGAGTCGGGAAAGCCCTAACGGATGGCTAGGAAGCCCCGAACAAAGTACCAACCAATATCCATCAAGCGGGTTTTCAAAAGTGTGAAATCGTAACCTCCACGTATGCTGCAACAAGAGGAATCGCCGAATGGCTGTTGGAGAAATGTAAAAAATATGAAGAACCTCCAAGCAGCAACTTGGAGGAAAGCAGGACGGAATTCATTAACAGCCTAAGGAGAGCAGACCATATTGAGGCAGACGAAGTGTTAGTATCCTTTGATGTGAAGGCCCTAGTTGGCCGTAGTTGAGTTCTATTTCTATGAGAGGGTTATTTATTTTCTTTCACAAAGATGCACATAACGTGGCTAATGGAGACTTTCTTTGAGTTTATTCTCCGTTTTTTTTTTTAAATTATGTAATCCATGAAAATTGATTCCGGTAAGTTGTGTTGTCACGTGGTAGTTCAAAAGAGGACTTCTGAGGAAGTGATTTGCACCGACGCATATCTGCGGAGAGCTGTTTGCTTCCGCAGACCCGAGCGTGTGTAACATCATTAGTAGGTAGCTGAGTTTACACCAAACTATACTATAAAATCATCATGAAATGTTTTACGAAGGTAATGTGAAAGAATTAAAGGTAAACGATTGCTACGGATAAAAAGTAAATTTTTGTGAGTTGATATGTTTGTATAATATCAAGTATTGAGGTCAAAAACCAACATATTGGACTAATATGCAATGGAACAAAATATTCTCATAAAGTTTTCTGTATCTAAGGATTCGATTGCATAATAATTTGTGTACATTGAAAAATTCTATGTACTTAATATTGTACTATAAATATCGTTTTCATGAACAAGTTGATGCACTCGTGAGTTCTAGTGTCTCTAACATAGCCGAAACTTTTTGTCGAACTTTCTTCATTTGCTTTGAAGATAAGATAAGTGTGCGAAGCCTGCTATGTCAGGATCAGATAAATCCAGCAATGTGTGTAAAATGTCGGCGGTGGTTTTGGTTCTAAATATTTTGGGGAGAAACTTTGTCTGTACTTGTTAAAATTTTTATTTCTTGCTTCTTGTGCTTCTTTACTTAATTGTCCAATAGTAAGCAGAGCATAAAATTTTACTTCAGGTTCATGCACCAAAATCTTATTAACACTTTTTTGCATCGGATACCATGAATACTTTTTGACATAAATTTCTGCTATTCTCGCGCACATCTCTTGAAATTTCGTTCCGTTAAAAATTGTTTGTAGTACAATATACCTTTTCTAACTAGTTTGATATCAATACCGATGATGCCTGCTAAAATCTCTGCATTATGAAAAAGATATCCGGCGGTACTGCCATCATTCGTGCTTCTAAATTCTGGGTTCAGCCTATGCATTCATAGCCCCCACTGCATGCTGAAGGTTTTAGCTCCTTTATTTGATTTTTAATATGATGTTTTCCCTGTATCACTAAGTCACTTTTCTCATGGGCAAAATTAAACTTAATTGGTCTAATTCGTGGATTGTACCGTAAGATAATATTTTCTTCAGAATCCGATTCAACCAATATATATTGAATGGGTATCAGAGAAATTAAAAATATACTGTTATCACTTAGAGCTGCATCTTCAAATTGCTATTTATTGTATATTCGCTTTGTCCAGATGATCTGTCAAAACTCCATTTAGAAACCAGATAAAGTTTGCTCAGTTTTCCTTTTTGAGCTTGCTGCATACGATGTACTATGAGATCAAGCAATGCTTGCAATTTGACTTCAGCAAATTAAGATGTAATTGATATGCCTTCTTTGGAAGGGTAGCAATTTTTTTAAGATTTTTGTATCGATTTGTTGGGTAGACATTTCAAATTGTCCTTTGATTGTATTATATTGCATTGATGCTGACTTAGTTTCGTTAATAATTGAAAGACTTTTTTCACTAGATAAACGCTGATCTTGATCAGTTCCACCTGTTTTAAATGCGCTTCGATATCTTTTTGCTCTTGCTCAGGAGCTCGCTGTCAACTTTTTTAAATAATTTGAAAGCTTCAATTTGTCTTCCTGAACGTAAACTCATTTGACTGGCATAGCACAACTCTTCATCAATATGCTTAGCTCGCAAAACTTCCGTTTTCTGTCATTTAGTTCATTCAGATAACACTTCGAAAGTTTGTTGAGGACGTTTAAATTTTCCTTTTTCTGTTTCAAAACTTCCTATAAAAACTATTGAACAATCAAACTAAT